>MBPM02000058.1:0-532607 GCA_001695595.3 Plasmopara viticola
GCCATCGATACGTCCTTTCTATCTTTCTAGACGCGTGCAGACGCAAATGAGTCACAACTAAGCGTATATTTGCTCTTTGGATCTCGATCTACGGCCATAGATACGTGCTTTCTATCATTATTGACGCGTGTAGAGCAAAAGACTAACAACTAAGCGTATATTTGCTCCTTGGAAGTGCTGAGATGATCTACGGCCATAGATACGTCTTTTCTTTCATTGTAGACGTCTGCAGACGCAATAGAGTCACAACTAAGCGTATACTTGTTCTTTGGAAGTGCAGAGACGACGTACGGCCATCGATACGCCCTTTCTATCATTCTAGACGCGTGCAGACGCAATAGACTATCAACTAAACGAATTTTTGCTCTTTGGAAGTGCTAAGACAATCTACGGCGATAGATACGTCCTTTCTATCATTCTAGACGCGTGTAGAGCAAAAAGAGTCGCAACTAAACGTATATTTGATCTTTGGAAGTGCTTAGACGATCTACGGCGATAGATACGTCCTTTCTATCATTCTAGACGCGTGCGGACGCAATAGAGTCACAACTAAGCGTATATTTGCTCTTTGGAAGTGCTGAGATGTTTAACGGCCATCGATACGTCCTTTCTATCATTCAAGACGCGTGCAGACGCAATCGAGTCACAACTAAGCGTATATTTGTTCTTTGGAAGTGCTGAGACGATGTACGGCCATAGATACGTCTTTTTTATCATTCTAGACGCGTGCAGACGCAATAGACTATCAACTAAACGTATATTTGCTCTTTGGAAGTGCTGAGACGATCTACGGCCATGGAAACGTCCTTTCTATCATTCAAGACGCTTGCAGACGAAATAGAATAATATCAAAGCGTATATTTGCTCTTTGGAAGTGCTGAAACGATCAACGGCCAGGTATACATCCTTTCTATCAATCTAGACCCGTGAAGACGCAATCGAGTCACAACTAAACGTATATTTGCCCTTTGAAAGCGGTGAGATGGTATACGGCCGTACATACGTATTTTATCATTTTAGGCGCGTGCAGACGCAATAGAGTCACAACCAAGCGTATATTTGCTCTTTTGAAGCGCTGAGACGATGTACGGCCATAGATACGTAGTTTTCATCAGTCTAGACGCGTGCAGACGCAATAAAGTCACAACTAAGCGTATTTTTGCTCCTTGGAAGTGCTTAGACGATCTACGACCATGTATACGTCCTTTCTATCATTCTAGACCCGTGCAGACGCAATCGAGTCACAACTTAACGTATATTTGTCTTTTGAAAGTGGCGAGATGGTGTACGGCCGTGGATAAATCCTTCTTATCATTCTAGACGCGTGCAGACGCAATAGAGTATCAACTAAACGTATAATTGATCTTTGCAAGTGCTGAGACGATCTACGGCCATGTATACGTTTTTCTATCAATCTAGAAGCGTGCAGACGCAATCGAGTCATAACTAAGCGTATATTTGCTCTTTGATAGTGGTGAGATGGTGTAAGGCCGTAGATTCGTCCTTTATATCATTCTAGACGCATGCAGACGCAATAGAGTCAAAACTATGCGTATGTTTGCTCTTTGGAAGTGCTGAGACGATCTACGACCATAGATACGTCCTTTCTATCATTCTAGACCCGTGCAGACGCAATCGAGTCACAACTAAGCGTATATTTGGCCTTAGAAAGTGGTGAGATGGTGTACGGCGATGGATACATCCTTTTTTTCATTCTAGCCGCGTGCAGACGCAATCGAGTCACAACTAAGCGTATATTTGCTCTTTTGAAGTGCTCAGATGATGTACGGCCATAGATACGTCCATTCTATCAGTCTAGACGCGTGCAGAGGCAATAGAGTCACAACTAAGCGTATATTTGCTCCTTGGAAGTGCTGTGACGATTTACGGCCATGTATACGTACTTTCTATCATTCTAGACGCGTGCGGACGCAATCGAGTCACAACTAAGCGTATAATCGCTCTTGTGAAGTGCTGAGATCATGTACGGCTATCGATACGTCCTTTCTTTCATTCTAGACATGAGCAGACGCAATAGAGACACAACTAAGCTTCCATTCGCGCTTTTAGAGTGCTTAGATAATGTACAGCCATAGATACGTTCTTTCTATCAATCTAGAAGTGCGCAGACGCAATAGAGTCACAACAAAGCGTATAATCGCTTTTTTAAAGTGAGATAATTTACGGCCATAGATACATGCTTTCAATCATTTTGAACGTACGCAGACGCAATAGAGCCACAACAAAGCGTATATCAGCTCTCTTGAAGTGCTGAGATGATTACGGTCATAGCTATGTGCCTTCTATCATTCTAGGCATGAGCAGACGCAATAGAGTCACAACTAAGCGTATATTTGCTCTTGTGAAGTGCTGAGATCATGTACGGCCATAGAAACGTCCTTTTTATCATTCTAGACGTTCGCAGACGCAATAGAGATACAACTAAGCGTATATTAGCTCTTTTGGAGTGCTGAGATGATTACGGTCATAGCCACGTGCCTTCTATCATTCTAGACATGAGCAGACGCAATAGAGTCACAACTAAGCGTATAATCGCTCTTGTGAAGTTCTAATATGATGGACGGCCATAAATACGTCCTTTCTATCATTCTAGACGTGCGCAGACGGAATAGAGCCGCAACAAAGCGTATATTAGCTCTTTTAGAGTGATGAGATGATTACGGTCATAGCTATGTGACTTCTATCATTCTAGACATGAGCAGACGCAATAGAGTCACAACTAAGCGTATAATCGCTCTTGTGAAGTTCTAATATGATGGACGGCCATAGATACGTCCTTTCTATCATTCTTGACGTGCGCAGACGGAAATAGAGCCGCAACAAGCGTATATTAGCTCTTTTAGATTGATGAGATGATTACGGTCATAGCTATGTGACTTCTATCATTCTCGACATGAGCAGACGCAATAAAGTCACAACTAAGCGTATATTTTCTCTTGTGAAGTGCTGAGATCATGTACGGCCATAGATACGTCCTTTCTATCTTTCTAGACGTGCGCAGACGCAATAGGGCCACAACTAAGCTTCCATTCGCTCTTTTGAAGAGCTGAGATGATGTATGGTCACAGCTATGTCCCTTCTATCATTCAAAACATGAGCAGACGGAAGAGAGTCACAACTAAGCGTAAAATCGCTCTTGTGAAGTTCTAATGTGATGGACGGTCATTGATACGTTCTTTCTCCTTTTCTAGACGTGCGCAGACGCGAAAAATGCACAACTAAGCGTATATTCGCTCTTGTGAGGTGCTGGATTGGTGAACGGTCATAGATACGTTCTTTTTATCATTTTAGACGTGCGCAAACGCAATAGAGCCACAACAAAGCATATATTTGCTCTTGTGAAGTGCTGAGATGATGTACGGCGGTCGATACGTCCTTTACATCATCTGAGCACTATGGAAAAGAGATTACATGCATAGCTGTTACTCTATTGCGTCTGTGCACGTCTAAGAGGATAGAAAGGGCGTATCTGCTGACGTGCAGCGTCTCAGCGCTTGAATGAATTGATTATGCGCTTAGTTGTGGCCCTATTGTGTCTGTAAACGTTATGCCAGATCGAAAGAACGTAGCTATTGTCGTACAGCGTCTAAGCGCTTAGAGAGGACGAGTGTACGCTTTGTTCTGTGTCGAGTGCGTCTTTGCAGGTCTCAAGAGATAGAAAGAACGTATCTGTCCTCGAACACTAATCTGAGCACTATGAAAATGTAATAACATGCTCAGTTGTGGCCCTATTGCGTCTGTGCACGTCTAAGAGGATAGAAAGGACGTATCTGCCAACGTTCAGCGTCTCAGCGCTTAGATGAATTAATTATGCGCTTAGTTGTGACCCTTTTGCGTCTGTGAACGTCTAGATAGATCGAAAGGACGTAGCTATTGTCGTAAATCGTCTTAGCGCTTAAAAAGGGTGAGTAAAAGGTCTGTTCTGTGTCTAATGCATCTGTGTACGTCTTAAGAGCAAGAAAGGACGTATCTGTCGTCGCACATCATCTGAGCACTTTGTAAAGTGGTTACATGCTTAGTTGTGGCCTTATTGCGTCTGTGTACGATAAGAGGATAGAAATGACGTATCTGCTGACGTTCAGCGTCTCAGCGCTAAAAAGAATTGAATATGCGCTTAGTTGTGACCCTATTGCGTCTGTAAACGTTATGACAGATCGAAAGAACGTAGCTATGGTCGTATAGCGTCTAAGCGCTTAGAGAGGACAAGGATACGCTTTGTTCTGTGTCGAATGCGTCTTTGCAGGTCTCAAAATATAGAAAGGACGTATCTGTCCTCGAACAATAGTCCGAGCACTATGAAAACGTGATAACATGCTCAGTTGTGGCCCTATTGCGTCTGTGCACGTCTAAGAGGATAGAAAGGACGGATCTGCTGACGTTCAGCGTCTCAGCTATTGAATGAATTGAACGTGCGCTTTGTTGCGACCCTATTGCGTCTGTGAACGTCTGGATAGATTGAAAAAAACGTAGCTTTGGTCGTACAACGTCTTAGTGCTTAAAGAGGGTGAGTATACGATTTGTTCTGTGTTTAATACATCTGTGCACGTCTTGAGAGTGAAAGGACGGATTCCAAAGTGCTCAGATGTTGGGCGACGACGGATACGTCCTTTCTGTCTTTTAAGACTTGCACAGATGCATTAGCAATCCAACAAAGCGTACACTCAACCTTCTTGAGCGCTGAGGCGTTGTACGACCATGGCTGCATCCTTTCGATCTATATAGACGTTCACAGACGCAATAGGGTCACAACTAAGCGCATATTCAATTCATTTAAGCGCTGAGACGCTGTACGTCAGCAGCTACGTCTTTTCTATCCTCTTGGACGTGCAAAGACACAATAAGGTCACAACTAAGCATGTAATCACTTTTCCAAAGTGCTCAGAGGATGTGCGACGACGAATACGTCCTTTCTATCTTTTAAGACTTGCACAGATGCATTGGAGATCCAACAAAGCGTAAACTCACCCTCTTTAAGCACTGAGACGTTGTACGACCATGGCTACGTCCTTTCGATCTATCTAGACGTTCACAGACGCAAAAGGTTCACAACCAAGCGCATATTCAATTCAATCAAGCGCTGAGACGGTGTTTGTCAGCAGATACGTCTTTTCTATCCTCTTGGATGTGCAAAGACGCAATAGGGTCAAAACGAAGCATGTAATCACTTTTCCAAAGTGCTCAGATGATGTGCGACGACGCATACGTCATTTCTAGCTTTTACGAAGTGCACAGATTCATTTGACACACGACAAAGCATATACTCACCCTCTTTAAGCCTTGAGACGTTGTACGACCATAGCTTCGCCCTTTTGATCTATCTACATGTTCACAGACGCAATAGGGTCACAGCTAGGAATTATTCATTTCATTAGAGCGTTGAGACGCTGTACTTCTGCCGATACGTCCTTTCTATCCTCTTGGGCGTGCAAAGACGCAATAGGGTCACAACGAAGCATGTAATCACTTTTCCAAAGTGCTCAGATGATGTGTGACGACGTATACGTCATTTCCAGCTTTTACAAAGTGCACATATGCATTAGACACACGACAAAGCATATACTTACCCTCTTTAAGCGCTGAGACGTTGTACGACCAAAGCTACGTAATTTTGATCTATCTAGATGTTTAGAGACGCAATAGGGTCACAGCTAAGCATTATTCATTTCATTTAAGCGCTGAGATGCTGTACGTCAGCAGCTACGTCTTTTCTATCCTCTTGGACGTGCAAAGACACAATAAGGTCACAACTAAGCATGTAATCACTTTTCCAAAGTGCTCAGATGATGTGCGACGACAGATACGTCCTTTCTAGCTCAAGACACGTGCACAGATGCATTAGACACACAACAAAGCATATACTCACCCTCTTTAAGGACTGAGACGTTGTACGACCATAGCTACGTCTTTTTGATCTATCTAGATGTTCATAGACGCAATCGGCTCACAACCAAGCGTATATTCAAATTATTTAAGCGCTGAGACGCTGTACGTTCGCAGACACATCCTTTCTATCCTTTTGGACGTGCAAAGACGCAATAGGGTCACAACTAAGCATGTAATCACTTCTCCAAAGTGCTCAGATGATGTGCGACGACACATACGTCATTTCTAGCTCTTACGAAGTGCACAGAGGCATTCGAGACACAACAAAGCATATACTCATCCTCTTTATGGGCTGAGACGTTGTACGACCATAGCTACGTCTTCTTAAACTATCTAGACGTTCACAGACGCAATAGGGTCACAGCTAAGCGTTATTCATTTCATTAATGCGCTGAGACGCTGTACGTCGGCAGATACGTTCTTTCTATCCTTTTTGGCGTGCGAGGACGCAATAGAGTCACAAGTAAGCATGTAATCACTGTTCCAAAGTGCTCAGATGATGGGCGAAGACGGATACGTCCTTTCTGTCTTTTAAGACTTGCACAGATGCATTGGAGACAATATAAAGCGTATACTCACCCTCTTTAAGCGTGGAGACGTTGTACGACCGTGGCTAAGTCCTTTCGATTTATCTAGACGTTTACAGACGCTATAGGGGCACAACTAAGCGCATACTCAAATCATTCAAGCGCTGAGACGCTGTACATTAGCAGATACGTCCTTTCTATCCTCTTGGACGTGCAAAGACACAATAAGGTCACAACTAAGCATGTATTCACTTTTCCATATGCTCAGATGGTGAGCGACGACAAATACGTCATTTCTATCTCTTAAGACTTGCACAGATGCATTAGAGATCCAACAAAGCGTATACTCACCCTCTTTGAGCGCTGAGACGTTGTACGACCATAGCTACGTAATTTTGATCTATCGAGATGTTCACAGACGCAATAGGTTCACAGCTAAGCATTATTCATTTCATTAAAGCGCTGAGACGCTGTACGTCGGCGGATACGTCCTTTCTATCCTCTTGGACGTGCAAAGACGCAGTAGGGTCATAACTAAGCATGAAATTACTGTTCCAGAGTGCTTAGATGATGTGCGACGACGAATACGTCCTTTCTATCTTTTAATACTTGCACAGATGCATTAGACACACAACAAAGCATATACCCACCCTCTTTAAGGGCTGAGACGTTGTACGGCCA
Source organism: Plasmopara viticola (assembly GCA_001695595.3). Taxonomy (NCBI): domain Eukaryota; phylum Oomycota; class Peronosporomycetes; order Peronosporales; family Peronosporaceae; genus Plasmopara; species Plasmopara viticola. The sequence continues at coordinate 7,113 of MBPM02000058.1, forward strand.
TAGCTATGTCTTTTTGATCTTTCTAGATGCTCACAGACGTAATAAGGTCACCACCAAGCGTATGTTCAAAATATTGAAGCGCTGAGACGCTGTACGTCAGCAGATACGTCCTTTCTATCCTCTTGGACGTGCAATCACGCAATAGGGTAAACACTGAGCATGTAACCACTGTTCCAAATTGCTCAGATGATAAGCAAAGACAAAAACGTCCTTTCTATCTTTTAAGACGTGCACAGATGCATTATAGATACAACAAAGCGTATAGTCACCCTCTTTAAAGGGCTGAGACGTTATACAACCATGGATACGTCCTTTTTATCGATTCAGACGTTCACAGACGCAATAGGGTCACAACTAAGCGCATTTTCAGTTCATCCAAGCGCTGAGACGCTGTACGTCAGCAGGAACCTCCTTTCTTTTCTCTTAGACGTGCACAGACGAATAAAGGCCACAACTAAGCATGTAATTACTTTTCCAAAGTGCTCAGACTATGTGCGACGACGGTTACGTCCTGTCTATCTTTTAATACGTGCATAGACGCATTAGAGACACAACGAAGCGTATACACATCCTCTTTAAGCAAGGCCACGACTAAGCATGTAATTACTTTTCCAAAGTGCTCAGATTATGTGCGACGACAAATACGTCCTTTCTATCTTTAAACACGTGCACAGATGCATTAGAGACACAACAAAGCTTATACTCACCATCTTTAAGTGCTGAGACGTTTAACGACCAGGGCTACGTCCTTTCAATCGATTTAGACGTTCACAGACGCAATAGGGTCACAACCAAGCGCATATTAAATTCATTTGAGCGCTGTACGTCAGCAGGAACGTCCTTTCTTTTCTCTTAGACGTGCACAGACGTAATAGGGTCACAACTAAGCATGTCATCACTTTTTCAAAGTGCTCAGATGATGTGCGACGACCGATACGTCCTTCCTATCTCTTACGAAGTGCACAGGTGCATTAGAGACACAGCGGAGCGTGTACGCACCCTCTTTTAGCTTACACGTTGTACCAACATAGCTACGTTCTTTCAATCTATCTAGACGTTCACAGACGCAATAGGGTCACAACTTAGCCTAGATTCAACTTAATTAAGCGCTGAGACGCTGTACGTGAACAGGTACGTCCTTTCTTTTCTCTTAGACGTGCACAAACAAAAAGATGCCACAACTAAGCAAGTAATCACTTTACAAAAGTGATCAGATGATGTGCGACGACATATACGTCCTTTCTAGCTCTTACGAAGTGCACAGATGCATTAGAGACACAACAAAGCATATACCCTCCCCCTTTAAGGGCTGAGACGATGTACGACCATAGCTACGTTTTTGTGGTCTATCTAGATGTTCACAGACGCAATAGGGTCACAAGATAGGGCATCTTCAATTCATTGAGGCACTGGAACGCTTTATGTTGGCAGATACGTCCTTTTTATTTTCTTAGACGTGAATAGACGCAATAGGGTCACAACAAAGCATGTAATCACTTTTTTAAAGTGCTCAGATTATGTGCGACGACGGATACGTCCTTTCTATCTTTTAAGACGTGCACAGATGCATAAGAGATCAAACAAAGCGTATACACACCCTCTTTAAGCGCTGAGACATTGTACCACCATAGCATTGTCTTTTTGAACTATCTAGACGTTTACCGCACAGTAGGGTCACAACCAAGCGCATATTTAATCCATTTAAGCGCTGAGACGCTGTACGTCAGCAGGGACGTCATTTCTTTTCTTTTAGACGTGCACATACGCAATAGGGTCACAACTAAGCATGTAATCACTTTTTCAAAGTGCTCAGATGATGTGCGACGACCGATACGTCCTTTCTATCTCTTACGTAGTGCACAGGTGCATTAGAGACACAACAGAGCGTGTACGCACCCTCTTTAGCGCTTACACGTTGTACCACCATAGCTACGTCCTTTCAATCTATCTAGACGTTCACAGACGCAATAGGGTCACAACTTAGCCTAGATTCAACTTAATTAAGCGTTGAGACGCTGTACGTCAGCAGATACGTCCTTTTTATCGTCCAAGACGTGCACAGACAAAAAAGGCCACAACTAAGCTTGAAATCACTTTACAAAGGTGCCTAGGTGATGTGCAGCGATAAATACGTCCTTTCTATCTTTTAAGACGTGCACAGATGCATTGGAGACACAACAAAGCGTATACTCACCCTCTTTAAGCGCTGGGACGTTGTACCACCATATCTTAAAATTTTTTTATCTATCTAGACGTTCACAGACGCAATAAGGTCACAAGAAAGAGCATCTTCAATTCATTTAGGCTCTGTAATGCTTTATGCCAGCGGATAAGTTATTTCTATCCTCTTGAACGTACACAGACGCAGTAGGGCAACAACAAAGCATGTTATCACTTTACAAAAGTGCTCAGATGATGTGCGACAACAGATACGTTCTTTATATATCTTAAGACTTGCACAGATGCATTATAGATCCAACAAAGTGTATACTCACCCTCTTTAAACGCTGAGACGTTGTACGACCATTGCTACGTCCTCTCAATCTATCTATACGTCTATAGGCGCAATAGGGTCACAACCAAGCGTATATTCAATTCTTTAAGCGCTGAGACGCTGTACGTAAGCAGCGTCGTCCTTTTTTTCTCTTAGAGGTGCACAGACGAAAAAAGGCCACAACGAAGCATGTAATCACTTTTCCAAAGTGCTTAGATAATGTGCGACGACAAATACTTCCTTTCTATCTTTAAAGACGTGCGCAGATGCATTGGAGACACAACAAAGCGAATACTCACCCTCTTTATGCGCTGAGACATTGTATCACCATAGCTTTGTCTTTTCGATCTATCTAGACGTTCACAGCTCAGTAGGGTCACAACCAAGCGCATATTTAATTCATCAAAGCGCTGAGACGCTGTACGTCAGCAGGTACGTTCTTTCTTTTATCTTAGACGTGCACAGACGAGATAAGACCACAAATCAGCATGTAATCACTTTTTCAAAGTGCTCAGATGATGTGCGACGACGGATACGTCCTTTCTATCTTTTAAGACGTGCACAGATGCATTGGAGACACAACAAAGCGTATACTCATCCTCTTTAAGCGCTGGGACGTTGTACCACCATATCTAAAAAAAAAATTATCTATCTAGACGTTCACAGACGCAATAAGGTCACAAGAAAGAGCATCTTCAATTCATTTAGGCTCTGTAATGCTTTATGCCAGCGGATAAGTTATTTCTATCCTCTTGAACGTACACAGACGCAGTAGGGCAACAACAAAGCATGTTATTACTTTACAAAAGTGCTCAGATGATGTGCGACAACAGATACGTTCTTTATATATCTTAAGACTTGCACAGATGCATTATAGATCCGACAAAGTGTATACTCACCCTCTTTAAACGCTGAGACGTTGTACGACCATTGCTACGTCCTCTCAATCTATCTATACGTCTATAGGCGCAATAGGGTCACAACCAAGCGTATATTCAATTCTTTAAGCGCTGAGACACTGTACGTAAGCAGGGTCGTCCTTTTTTTCTCTTAGAGGTGCACAGACGAAAAAAGGCCACAACGAAGCATGTAATCACTTTTCCAAAGTGCTTAGATAATGTGCGACGACAAATACTTCCTTTCTATCTTTTAAGACGTGCGCAGATGCATTGGAGACACAACAAAGCGAATACTCACCCTCTTTATGCGCTGAGACATTGTATCACCATAGCTTTGTCTTTTCGATCTATCTAGACGTTCACAGCTCAGTAGGGTCACAACCAAGCGCATATTTAATTCATCAAAGCGCTGAGACGCTGTACGTCAGCAGGTACGTTCTTTCTTTTATATCTTAGACGTGCACAGACGAGATAAGACCACAAATCAGCATGTAATCACTTTTTCAAAGTGCTCAGATTATGTGCGAAGATAAATACGTCCTTTCTATCTTTTAAGACTTGCACAGATGCATTATAGATCCAACAAAGCGTATACTCACCCTCTTTAAGCGCTGAGACGTTATACAACCATGGCTACGTCCTTTCAATCGATCTAAACGTTCACAGACGAAATAGGGTCACAACTAAGCGCATTTTCAGTTCATTTAAGCGCTGAGACGCTGTACGTCAGCAGAAACCTCCTTTCTTTTCTCTTAGACGTACACAGACGAAATAAGGCCACAACTAAGCATGTTATCACTTTTCCAAAGTGCTCAGATTTTGTGCGACGACAAACACGTGCTTTCTTTCTTTTAGTACGTGCACAGACGCATTAGAGACACAACGAAGCGTATACTCATCCTCTTTAAGGGCTGAGAGGCTGTACGTCAGCAGGTACGTCCTTTCTTTTCTCTTTTACGTGCACAGACGAGATAAGACCACAAATCAGCATGTAATCACTTTTCCAAAGTGCTCAGATAATGTGCGACGACAAATACTTCCTTTCTATCTTTTAAGACGTGCACAGATGCATTGGAGACACAACAAAGCGTATACTCACCCTCCTAAGCGCTGAGACATTGTATCACCATAGCTTTGTCTTTTCGATCTATCTAGACGTTCACAGCACAGTAGGGTCACAACCAAGCGCATATTTAATTCATTAAAGCGCTGAGACGCTGTACGTCAGCAGGTACGTCCTTTCTTTTCTTTTAGACGTGGACAGACGCAATGAGGCCACAACTAAGCATGTGACCACTTTCTAAAGTGCTCAGATGATGTGCGACGACGGATACGTCCTTTCTATCATTTAAGACTTGCACAGATGCATTATAGATACAACAAAGCGTATAGTCACCCTCTTTAAGCGCTAAAGACGTGGCTATGGCCGAACAGCGTCTCAGCCCTTAAAGGGGGTGAGCTTTCGCTTTGTTCTGTCTCGAATCCATCTGTGCACGTCTTAAGAGCAAGAAAGGACGTATCTATCGTCGCACATTGTTATGAGCACTTTGGAAAAGTGATTACATGCTTAGCTGTGGCCTTTTTGCGTCTGTGCACGTCTAAGAGGATAGAAAGGACGTATCTGCTGACGTTCAGCGTGTCGGCGCTCAAATGAATTGAATACACGCTTTGTTGTGACCCTATTGCGTCTGTGAACGTTATAATAGATCGAAAGAACGTAGCTATGGCCGAACAGCGTCTCAGCTCTTAAAGTGGGTGAGTATACGCTTTGTTGTGTCGCAAATGCATCGCTATACGTCTTAAGAGCAAGAAAGGACGTATCTGTCGTCGCACATAATCTGAGCACTTTGGAAAAGTGATTGAATGCATAGTTGTTGCCCTATTGCGTCTGTGCACGTTTAAGAAAATAGAAAGGTTGTATCCGCTGACGTTCATCGTCTCAGCTCTTTAATGTATTGAACATGCGCTTAGTTTTGGTTTTATTGCGTCTGTGAACATCTAGACAGATTGAAAGTACGTAGCTATGGTAATACAGCGTCTCAGCCCTTTAAAAGGGTTAGTATACGCTTTGTTCTGTCTCGAATGCATCTGTGCACGTCTTAGGAGCTATAAAGGACGTATTTTTCGTCGCAAATTAATCTTGGCACTTTCGAAAAGTAATTACATGCTTAGTTGTTGTCCTGTTGCGTCTGTGCACATCTAGAAGGATAGAAAAGACGTATCTGCTGACATTCAGCTTCTCAGCGCTTGAATAAATGGAATATGCACTTAGTTGTGACCCTATTGCGTCTTTGAACGTCTAGATAGATCAAAAGGACGTGGCTATGATTGTACAATGGTTTATCGCTTAAAGAGAAGAGGGTGAGTATACGCTTTGGTGTGTCTCGAATGGATCTGTACACGTCTTAAGAGCTAGAAAGAACGTATTTGTCGTCGCACATCATCTGAGCACTTTGAAAAAGTAATTACATGCTTAGTTGTTGCCCTGTTTCGTCTGTGCACGTCTAAGAGTATAGAACGGACGTATCTATTGACGTACAGCGTCTCAGCTCTTGAATGTATTGACCATGCGCTTAGTTGTGGCCTTATTGCGTCTGTGAACGTCAAGATAGAAAAAAAGGGCGTAGCGATGGTCGTACAACGTCTCTGCCCTTACAAAGGGGGAGTATACATTTTGTTCTGTCTCTAATGCATCTGTGCATGTCTTAAGAGGGAGAAAGGACGTATCTGTCGTCGCACATCATCTGAGCACTTTGAAAAAGTGATTACTTGCTTAGTTGTGGCCCTATTGCGTCTTTGCACGTCTAATACGATAGAAAGGACGTATCTGCTGACGTTCAGCGTTTCGGCGCTCAAATGAATTAAATATGCGCTTTGTTGTGACCCTATTGCGTCTGTGAACGTTATAATAGATCGAAAGAACGTATCTATGGCCCGAACAGCGTCCTCGCTCTTAAAGAGGGTGAGTATACGCTTTGTTGTGTCTCAAATGCATCGCTTTACGTCTTAAGAGCAAGAAAGGACGTATCTGTCGTCGCACATTATCTGAGCACTATTGTAAAGTGATTACATGCTTAGTTGTGACCCTATTGCGTCTTTGCACGTCCAAGGGGATAGAAACGACGTTTTGGCCGACGTACAGCGTCTCAGCGCTTGACCCTATCGCGTCTGTGAACATCTCGATAGATCAAAACGACGTAGCAACGGTCGTACAATGTCTCAGCCCTTAAAGAGGGTGAGTATATGCTTTGTTGTGTCTTTAATGCATCTGTGCACTTCGTAAGAGCTAGAAAGGTTGTATGTGTCGTCGCACATCATCTGAGCACTTTTGTAAAGTGATTACATGTTAAGTTGTGACCCTACTGCGTCTGCGCACGTCCAAGAGGATAGACGTATCTGCAGACGTAAAGCGTCTCAGCGCTATAATGAATTGAATATGCGCTTAGTTGTGACCTTATTGCGTCTGTGAACGTCTGAATCGATTAAAAGGACGTAAGCCATGGTTGTATAACGTGTTAGCGCTTAAAGAGGGTGACTATACGCTTTGTTGTATCTATAATGCATCTGTGCAAGTCTTAAATGATAAAAAGGACGTATTTGTCGTCGCACATTATCTGAGCACTTTGGAAAAGTGATTACATGCTTAGATGTGGTCTTATTTCGTCTGTGCACGTCTAAGAGAAAAGAAAGGACGTACCTGACGTACAGCGTCTCAGCGCTTAAATGAACTAAAGATGCGCTTGGTTGTGAGTCTACTGTGCTGTGAACGTCTAGATAGATCGAAAAGACAAAGCTATGGTGGTACAAGGTCTCAGCGCTTAAAGAGGGTGAGTATACGCTTTGTTTTGTCCCTAATGCATCTGTGCACGTCTTGAGAGATAAAATGGACGTATTTGTCGTCGCACATAATCTGAGCACTTTGGAAAAGTAATTACTTGCTTAGTTGTAACTTTTTTGTGTCACTTTAGTCCAAGAGAGTAGAAAGGATGCATCTGCTGACGTTCAGCGTCTCAGCGCTTAAATAAATTGAATATACGCTTAGCTGTGACACTATTGCGTCTATGGACGTCTAGGAAGATCGAAAACACGTAGTTATGGTGGTACAACGTCTAAGCGCTTAAAGAGGGGGCGTACACGCTCTGTTGTGTCTTTAATGCATCTGTGCACGTTTCAAAAGATAGAAAAGACGTATCCGTCGTCGCACATAATCTGAGAACTTTGAAAAAGTGTTTACATGCTTAGTTGTGACCCTATTGCGTCTGTGCACGTATAAGAAGATAGAAAGGACGTATCTGCTGATATAAAGCGCTCCAGCGCCCAAATGAATTGAAAAAGCGCTAAGTTATTACCCTATTGCGTCTGTGAACGTCTAGATAGATAAAAAAACGTAGCTATGGTGGTACAACTTCTCAGCGCTTAAAGAGGGTGAGTGTACGCTTTGTTGGATCTCTAATGCATCTGTGCAAGTCTTAAGAGATTAAAAGGACGTATCCGTCGTCGCACATAATCCGACCACTTTGAAAAAGTGATTACATGCCTAGTTGTGACCCTATTGTGTCTTTGCACGTCTAAGAAGATAGAAAGGACGTATCTGCTGAACGTAAAGCGTTCCAGCGCCTAAATGAAATGAAGATGCTCTTTCTTGTGACCCTATTGCGTCTTTGAACGTCTAGATAGATAAAAAAACGTAGCTATGGTCGTACAACGTCTCAGCGCTTAAAGAGGTTGAGTATACGCTTTGTTGTGTCCCCAATGCATCTGTGCACGTATTAAAAGATAGAAAGGACGTATTTGTCGTCGCACATTATCTGAGCACTTTGGAAAAGTGATTACATGCTTCGTTGTAGCCTTTTTTCGTCTGTTCACGTCTAAGAGAAAAGAAAGGGCGTACCTGCTGACGTACAACGTCTTAGCGCTTGAATGAAATGAATATGCGCTTGGCTGTGACCCTATTGTGCCTTTGAACATCTAGGTAGAATAAAAGGACGTAGCTATGGTGGTACAATGTCTCAGGCCTAAATAGGTTAGTATATGCTTTGTTGTGTCTTTAATGCATCTGTGCACTTCGTAAGTGCTAGAAATGACGTATGTGTCCTCACACATCATCTAAGCACTTTTGTCAAGTGATTACATGCTTCGTTGTGACCCTATTGCGTCTTTGCACGTCCAAGAGGATAGAAAGGACGTTTCTGCTGACGTACAGCGTCTCAGCGTTTAAATGATTAGAAAATACGCTTAGTTGTGACCTTTTGCGTCTGTGAACATCTAGATAGATCAAAAAGACGTAGCTGTGGTCGTTCAACGTCTCAGCCCTTAAAGAGGATGAGTAAATGCTTTGTTGTGTCTCTAATGCATCTGTGCACTTCGTAAGAGCTAGAAAGGACGTATCTGTCGTCGCACATCATCTGAGCACTTTTGTAAAGTAATTACATGTTTAGTTGTGACCCTTTTGTGTCTTTGCACGTCCAAGAGAATAGAAAGAACGTATCTGCTGACGTACTGCGTCTCAGTGCTTTAATCATTTGAATATACGCTTAGTTGTGACCCTATTGCGTCTGTGAACATCTAGATAGATAAAAAAAGACGTAGCTATAGTCGTAAAACGTCTTAGCATTTAAAAAGGTCGAATATATGCTTTGTTGTGTCTTTAATGCATCTGTGCACTTCGTAAGAGCTAGCAAGGACGTATCCGTCGTCGCACATCATCTGAGCACTTTAGAAAAGTGATTACATGGTTAGTTGGGACCCTATTGCGTCTGCGCACGTCCAAAAGGATAGAAAGGATGTGTCTACGAACGTACAGCGTCTCAGCGCTTAAATGATTTGAATATACGCTTGGTTGTGAGCCTATTGCGTCTATGAACATCTAGATAGATCAAAAAGACGTAGCTATAGTCGTGCAACGTCTTAGCGCTTAAAGAGGGTGACTATACGCTTTGTTGTATCTATAATGCATCTGTGCAAGTCTTGAATGATAGAAAGGACGTATCCGTCGTCGCACATCATCTGAGCGCTTTGGAGAAGTGATTACATGCTTAGTTGTGACCCTATTGCGTCTTTGCACGTCCAAAAGGATAGAAAGGATGTGTCTGCGAACGTACAGCGTCTCAGCGCCTAAATGATTTTAATATACGCTTGGTTGTGAGCCTATTGCGTCTATGAACATCTAGATAGATCAAAAAGACGTAGCTATAGTCGTGCAACGTCTTAGCGCTTAAAGAGGGTGACTATACGCTTTGTTGTATCTATAATGCATCTGTGCAAGTCTTAAATGATAGAAAGGACGTATCCGTCGTCGCACATCATCTGAGCACTTTATAAAGTGGTCACATGCTTAGTTGTGGCCTCATTGCGTCTGTGTACGCTAAAGAGGATAGAAAAGACGTATCTGCTGACGTTCAGCGTCTCAGAGCTTGAATGAATTGAAACTACGCTTTGTTGTGACCCTTTTGCGTCTGTGAACGTCTAGATAGATCCAAAGAACGTAGCTATAGTCGTGCAACGTCTTAGCGCTTAAAGAGGGTGAGTATACGCTTTGATCTGCGTTTAATACAACTATACACATCTTAAGAGCTAGAAAGGACGTATCTGTTGTCGCACATGATCTGAGCACTGTATAAAGTGATTACATTCTTAGTTATGACCCTATTGCGTCTCTGCACGTCTAAGAGAATAGAAAAGACGTATCTGCTAAATATACAGCGTCTCAGTGCTTAAATGATTTTAATTTGCGCTTAGTTGTGACCTATTTTGTCTGTGAACGTCTAGATAGATTAAAAGTACGTAGCTATGGTTGTACAGCCTCTCAGCATTTACAGAGGATGAGTTTACGCTTTGTTCCATCTCTAATGCATCTGTGCACGTCATGAGAGAGAGAACGGCCGTATCTGTCGTCGGACATTGATCGGAGTACTTTGGAAAAGTAATTACTTGCTTAGTTGTAACTTTTTTGCGTCACTTTAGTCCAAGAGAGTAGAAAGGATGCATCTGCTGACGTACAGCGTCTCAGCGCTTAAATGAATTGAATATGCGCTTTGTTGTGGCCTTATTTCGTCTATGAACGTCTAGATAGATTAAAAGGACGTAGCTATGGTCGTACAGCGTCTCGTTCCTTATAGAGGGTGAGTATATGCTTTGTTGTGTCTTTAATGCATCTGTGCATGTCTTACGAGATAGAAAAGACGTTTCAGTCGTCGCACTTTGGAAAAGTGATTACATGCATAAATGTTGCCCTATTGCGTCTGTGCACGTCTAAGAGGATAGAAAAGATGTATCTGCTGATATACAGCGTCTCAGCGATTAGATGAATTCAATCTGCGCTTTGTTGTGACTGTATTGCGTCTGTGAACGTCTAGATAGATCGCAAGGAGGTAACTATAGTCGTGCAACGTCCTAGTGCTTAAAGAGGGTGAGTATACGCTTTGTTCTGTGTTTAATACATCTGTGCACGTCTTGAGAGAGAAAGGACGTATCTGTCGTCGCACATCATCTGAGCACTTTGGAACAGTGATTACATGCTCACTTGTGACTCTATTGCGTCCGCACACGCCAAAGAGGATAGAAAAAACGTATCTGCTGACGTTCAGCGTCTCAGCGCTTGAATGAATTGAATATGCGCTTAGTTGTGACCCTATTTCGTCTGTGAATGTTATAATAGATCGAAACGACGTAGCAATCGTCGCACAACATTTTAGCGCTAAAAGAGGGTGAGTATACGCTTTGTTCTGTGTTTAATGCATCGGTGTACGCTTTAAAGCAAGAAAGGACGTATCTGTTGTCGCACATCATCTGAGCACTTTATAAAGTGATTCCATGCATAGTTGTTGCCCTATTGCGTCTGTGCACGTCTAAGAGAATAGAAAGGACGTATCTGCTGACGTTCAGCGTCGCAGCGCTTGAATAAATTGAATATGCGCTTAGTTGTGACCCTAGCACGTCTATGAACGTTATAATAGATCGAAAGAACGTAGCTATAGTCGTACAGGGTCTTAGCCCTTAAAGAGGGTGAATATACGCTTTGTTGTTTCTCAAATGCATCGGTGTACGTCTCAAGAGCAAGAAAGGACGTATCTGTCGTCGCACATCATCTGAGCACTTCGGAAAAGAGATTACATGCATAGTTGTTGCCCTATTGCGTGTGTGCACGTCTAAGAAGATAGAAAAGACGTATCTGCTGATATACAGCGTCTCAGCGATTAGATGAATTCAAAATGCGCTTAGTTGTGACTCTTTTGCGTTTGAACGTCGAGATAGATCGGAAGGACGTAACTATAGTTGCACATCATTTGAGCACTGTATGAAGTGGTTACATGCTTAGTTGTGGCCTTATTGTGTCTGTATACGCTAAAGAGGATAGATAGGGCGTATCTGCTGACGTGCAGCGTCTCAGCGCTTGAACAAATTGAAAATGCACTTAGTTATGACCCTATTGCGTCTGTAAACGTTATGACAGATCGAAAGAACGTAGCTATAATCGTCTGCGTCTCAGCCCTTAAAGAGGGTGAGTATACGCTTTGTTGTATCTCGAATGCATCTGTGCACGTGTCTTGAGCTAGAAAGGACGTATCTGTCGTCGCACATCATCTGAGCACTTTGGAAAAGTGATTACATGCCGAGTTGTTGCCTTGTTGCGTCTCTTCACGTCTAAGAGGATAGGAAGGACGTATCTGCTGACGTTCAGCTTCTCAGCTCTTGAATGAATTGAATAAGCGCTTAGTTGTGACCCTGTTGCGTCTGTGAACGTCTTGAAAGATCGAAAGAACGTAGGTATGGTCGTAAAACATCCCAGCCCTTTCAGAGGGTGAGTATACGCTTTGTTGTATCTCGAATGCATCTGTGCACGTGTCTTGAGCTAGAAAGGACGTATCTTTCGTCGCACATCATCCGAGCACTTTGGAAAAGTGATTACATGCTTAGTTGTTGCCCTATTGCATCTGTGTACGTTAAAGAGGATAGAAAAGACGTAACTGCTGACATACAGCGTTTTAGCGCTTCAATGAAAAAAATATGCGCTTTGTTGTGACCCTATTGCGTCTGTGAACGTCTAGGTAGATCGAAACGACGTAGCTATAGTCGTGCAACGTCTTAGCGCTTAAAGAGGGTGAGTATACGCTTTGTTGTATCTATAATGCATCTGTGCAAGTATTGAATGATAGAAAGGACGTATCCGTCGTCGCACATCATCTGAGCACTTTGGAGAAGTGATTACATGCTTAGTTGTGACCCTATTGCGTCTTTGCACGTCCAAAAGGATAGAAAGGATGTGTCTGCGAACGTACAGCGTCTCAGCGCCTAAATGATTTGAATATACGCTTGGTTGTGAGCCTATTGCGTCTATGAACATCTAGATAGATCAAAAAGACGTAGCTATAGTCGTGCAACGTCTTAGCGCTTAAAGAGGGTGACTATACGCTTTGTTGTATCTATAATGCATCTGTGCAAGTCTTAAATGATAGAAAGGACGTATCCGTCGTCGCACATCATCTGAGCACTTTATAAAGTGGTCACATGCTTAGTTGTGGCCTCATTGCGTCTGTGTACGCTAAAGAGGATAGAAAAGACGTATCTGCTGACGTTCAGCGTCTCAGAGCTTGAATGAATTGAAACTACGCTTTGTTGTGACCCTTTTGCGTCTGTGAACGTCTAGATAGATCCAAAGAACGTAGCTATAGTCGTGCAACGTCTTAGCGCTTAAAGAGGGTGAGTATACGCTTTGATCTGCGTTTAATACAACTATACACATCTTAAGAGCTAGAAAGGACGTATCTGTCGTCGCACATGATCTGAGCACTGTATAAAGTGATTACATTCTTAGTTATGACCCTATTGCGTCTCTGCACGTCTAAGAGAATAGAAAAGACGTATCTGCTAATATACAGCGTCTCAGTGCTTAAATGATTTAATTTGCGCTTAGTTGTGACCTATTTTGTCTGTGAACGTCTAGATAGATTAAAAGTACGTAGCTATGGTTGTACAGCCTCTCAGCATTTACAGAGGATGAGTTTACGCTTTGTTCCATCTCTAATGCATCTGTGCACGTCATGAGAGAGAGAACGGCCGTATCTGTCGTCGGACATTGATCTGAGTACTTTGGAAAAGTAATTACTTGCTTAGTTGTAACGTTTTTGCGTCGCTTTAGTCCAAGAGAGTAGAAAGGATGCATCTGCTGACGTACAGCGTCTCAGCGCTTAAATGAATTGAATATGCGCTTTGTTGTGGCCTTATTTCGTCTATGAACGTCTAGATAGATTAAAAGGACGTAGCTATGGTCGTACAGCGTCTCGTTCCTTATAGAGGGTGAGTATATGCTTTGTTGTGTCTCGAATGCATCTGTGCATGTCTTAAGAGATAGAAAAGACGTTTCAGTCGTCGCACTTTGAAAAAGTGATTACATGCATAGTTGTTGCCCTATTGCGTCTGTGCACGTCTAAGAGGATAGAAAAGATGTATCTGCTGATATACAGCGTCTCAGCGATTAGATGAATTTAATCTGCGCTTTGTTGTGACTGTATTGCGTCTGTGAACGTCTAGATAGATCGCAAGGACGTAACTATAGTCGTGCAACGTCCTAGTGCTTAAAGAGGGTGAGTATACGCTTTGTTCTGTGTTTAATACATCTGTGCACGTCTTGAGAGAGAAAGGACGTATCTGTCGTCGCACATCATCTGAGCACTTTGGAACAGTGATTACATGCTCACTTGTGACTCTATTGCGTCCGCACACGCCAAAGAGGATAGAAAAAACGTATCTGCTGACGTTCAGCGTCTCAGCGCTTGAATGAATTGAATATGCGCTTAGTTGTGACCCTATTTCGTCTGTGAATGTTATAATAGATCGAAACGACGTAGCAATCGTCGCACAACATTTTAGCGCTAAAAGAGAGTGAGTAGACGCTTTGTTCTGTGTTTAATGCATCGGTGTACGCTTTAAGAGCAAGAAAGGACGTATCTGTTGTCGCACATCATCTGAGCACTTTATAAAGTGATTCCATGCATAGTTGTTGCCCTATTGCGTCTGTGCACGTCTAAGAGAATAGAAAGGACGTATCTGCTGACGTTCAGCGTCGCAGCGCTTGAATAAATTGAATATGCGCTTAGTTGTGACCCTAGCACGTTTTTGAACGTTATAATAGATTGCAAGAACGTAGCTATAGTCGTACAGGGTCTTAGCCCTTAAAGAGGGTGATTATACGCTTTGTTGTCTCTCAAATGCATCGGTGTACGTCTCAAGAGCAAGAAAGGACGTATCTGTCGTCGCACATCATCTGAGCACTTCGGAAAAGAGATTACATGCATAGTTGTTGCCCTATTGCGTGTGTGCACGTCTAAGAAGATAGAAAAGACGTATCTGCTGATATACAGCGTCTCAGCGATTAGATGAATTCAAAATGCGCTTAGTTGTGACTCTTTTGCGTTTGAACGTCGAGATAGATTGCAAGGACGTAACTATAGTCGCACATCATTTGAGCACTGTATGAAGTGGTTACATGCTTAGTTGTGGCCTTATTGTGTCTGTATACGCTAAAGAGGATAGATAGGGCGTATCTGCTGACGTGCAGCGTCTCAGCGCTTGAACAAATTGAAAATGCGCTTAGTTATGACCCTATTGCGTCTGTAAACGTTATGACAGATCGAAAGAACGTAGGTATGGTCGTAAAACATCCCAGCCCTTTCAGAGGGTGAGTATACGCTTTGTTGTATCTCGAATGCATCTGTGCACGTGTCTTGAGCTAGAAAGGACGTATCTTTCGTCGCACATCATCCGAGCACTTTGGAAAAGTGATTACATGCTTAGTTGTTGCCCTATTGCATCTGTGTACGTTAAAGAGGATAGAAAAGACGTAACTGCTGACATACAGCGTTTTAGCGCTTCAATGAAAAAAATATGCGCTTTGTTGTGACCCTATTGCGTCTGTGAACGTCTAGGTAGATCGAAACGACGTAGCTATAGTCGTGCAACGTCTTAGCGCTTAAAGAGGGTGAGTATACGCTTTGTTGTATCTATAATGCATCTGTGCAAGTCTTGAATGATAGAAAGGACGTATCCGTCGTCGCACATCATCTGAGCGCTTTGGAGAAGTGATTACATGCCTAGTTGTGACCCTATTGTGTCTTTGCACGTCTAAGAAGATAGAAAGGACGTATCTGCTGAACGTAAAGCGTTCCAGCGCCTAAATGAAATGAAGATGCTCTTTCTTGTGACCCTATTGCGTCTTTGAACGTCTAGATAGATAAAAAAAACGTAGCTATGGTCGTACAACGTCTCAGCGCTTAAAGAGGTTGAGTATACGCTTTGTTGTGTCCCCAATGCATCTGTGCACGTATTAAAAGATAGAAAGGACGTATTTGTCGTCGCACATTATCTGAGCACTTTGGAAAAGTGATTACATGCTTCGTTGTAGCCTTTTTTCGTCTGTGCACGTCTAAGAGAAAAGAAAGGGCGTACCTGCTGACGTACAACGTCTTAGCGCTTGAATGAAATGAATATGCGCTTGGCTGTGACCCTATTGTGCCTTTGAACATCTAGGTAGATTGAAAGGACGTAGCTATGGTGGTACAATGTCTCAGGCCTAAATAGGTTAGTATATGCTTTGTTGTGTCTTTAATGCATCTGTGCACTTCGTAAGTGCTAGAAATGACGTATGTGTCCTCACACATCATCTAAGCACTTTTGTCAAGTGATTACATGCTTCGTTGTGACCCTATTGCGTCTTTGCACGTCCAAGAGGATAGAAAGGACGTTTCTGCTGACGTACAGCGTCTCAGCGTTTAAATGATTAGAAAATACGCTTAGTTGTGACCTTTTGCGTCTGTGAACATCTAGATAGATCAAAAAGACGTAGCTGTGGTCGTTAAACGTCTCAGCCCTTAAAGAGGATGAGTAAATGCTTTGTTGTGTCTCCAATGCATCTGTGCACTTCGTAAGAGCTAGAAAGGACGTATCTGTCGTCGCACATCATCTGAGCACTTTTGTAAAGTAATTACATGTTTAGTTGTGACCCTTTTGTGTCTTTGCACGTCCAAGAGAATAGAAAGAACGTATCTGCTGACGTACTGCGTCTCAGTGCTTTAATCATTTGAATATACGCTTAGTTGTGACCCTATTGCGTCTGTGAACATCTAGATAGATCAAAAAAAGACGTAGCTATAGTCGTAAAACGTCTTAGCATTTAAAAAGGTCGAATATATGCTTTGTTGTGTCTTTAATGCATCTGTGCACTTCGTAAGAGCTAGCAAGGACGTATCCGTCGTCGCACATCATCTGAGCACTTTAGAAAAGTGATTACATGGTTAGTTGGGACCCTATTGCGTCTGCGCACGTCCAAAATGATAGAAAGGATGTGTCTACGAACGTACAGCGTCTCAGCGCTTAAATGATTTGAATATACGCTTGGTTGTGAGCCTATTGCGTCTATGAACATCTAGATAGATCAAAAAGACGTAGCTATAGTCGTGCAACGTCTTAGCGCTTAAAGAGGGTGACTATACGCTTTGTTGTATCTATAATGCATCTGTGCAAGTCTTGAATGATAGAAAGGACGTATCCGTCGTCGCACATCATCTGAGCACTTTGGAGAAGTGATTACATGCTTAGTTGTGACCCTATTGCGTCTTTGCACGTCCAAAAGGATAGAAAGGATGTGTCTGCGAACGTACAGCGTCTCAGCGCCTAAATGATTTGAATATACGTTTGGTTGTGAGCCTATTGCGTCTATGAACATCTAGATAGATCAAAAAGACGTAGCTATAGTCGTGCAACGTCTTAGCGCTTAAAGAGGGTGACTATACGCTTTGTTGTATCTATAATGCATCTGTGCAAGTCTTAAATGATAGAAAGGACGTATCCGTCGTCGCACATCATCTGAGCACTTTATAAAGTGGTCACATGCTTAGTTGTGGCCTCATTGCGTCTGTGTACGCTAAAGAGGATAGAAAAGACGTATCTGCTGACGTTCAGCGTCTCAGAGCTTGAATGAATTGAAACTACGCTTTGTTGTGACCCTTTTGCGTCTGTGAACGTCTAGATAGATCCAAAGAACGTAGCTATAGTCGTGCAACGTCTTAGCGCTTAAAGAGGGTGAGTATACGCTTTGATCTGCGTTTAATACAACTATACACATCTTAAGAGCTAGAAAGGACGTATCTGTCGTCGCACATGATCTGAGCACTGTATAAAGTGATTACATTCTTAGTTATGACCCTATTGCGTCTCTGCACGTCTAAGAGAATAGAAAAGACGTATCTGCTAATATACAGCGTCTCAGTGCTTAAATGATTTTAATTTGCGCTTAGTTGTGACCTATTTTGTCTGTGAACGTCTAGATAGATTAAAAGTACGTAGCTATGGTTGTACAGCCTCTCAGCATTTACAGAGGATGAGTTTACGCTTTGTTCCATCTCTAATGCATCTGTGCACGTCATGAGAGAGAGAACGGCCGTATCTGTCGTCGGACATTGATCTGAGTACTTTGGAAAAGTAATTACTTGCTTAGTTGTAACGTTTTTGCGTCGCTTTAGTCCAAGAGAGTAGAAAGGATGCATCTGCTGACGTACAGCGTCTCAGCGCTTAAATGAATTGAATATGCGCTTTGTTGTGGCCTTATTTCGTCTATGAACGTCTAGATAGATTAAAAGGACGTAGCTATGGTCGTACAGCGTCTCGTTCCTTATAGAGGGTGAGTATATGCTTTGTTGTGTCTTTAATGCATCTGTGCATGTCTTACGAGATAGAAAAGACGTTTCAGTCGTCGCACTTTGGAAAAGTGATTACATGCATAAATGTTGCCCTATTGCGTCTGTGCACGTCTAAGAGGATAGAAAAGATGTATCTGCTGATATACAGCGTCTCAGCGATTAGATGAATTCAATCTGCGCTTTGTTGTGACTGTATTGCGTCTGTGAACGTCTAGATAGATCGCAAGGACGTAACTATAGTCGTGCAACGTCCTAGTGCTTAAAGAGGGTGAGTATACGCTTTGTTCTGTGTTAAATACATCTGTGCACGTCTTGAGAGAGAAAGGACGTATCTGTCGTCGCACATCATCTGAGCACTTTGGAACAGTGATTACATGCTCACTTGTGACTCTATTGCGTCCGCACACGCCAAAGAGGATAGAAAAAACGTATCTGCTGACGTTCAGCGTCTCAGCGCTTGAATGAATTGAATATGCGCTTAGTTGTGACCCTATTTCGTCTGTGAATGTTATAATAGATCGAAACGACGTAGCAATCGTCGCACAACATTTTAGCGCTAAAAGAGGGTGAGTAGACGCTTTGTTCTGTGTTTAATGCATCGGTGTACGCTTTAAGAGCAAGAAAGGACGTATCTGTTGTCGCACATCATCTGAGCACTTTATAAAGTGATTCCATGCATAGTTGTTGCCCTATTGCGTCTGTGCACGTCTAAGAGAATAGAAAGGACGTATCTGCTGACGTTCAGCGTCGCAGCGCTTGAATAAATTGAATATGCGCTTAGTTGTGACCCTAGCACGTCTATGAACGTTATAATAGATCGAAAGAACGTAGCTATAGTCGTACAGGGTCTTAGCCCTTAAAGAGGGTGAATATACGCTTTGTTGTTTCTCAAATGCATCGGTGTACGTCTCAAGAGCAAGAAAGGACGTATCTGTCGTCGCACATCATCTGAGCACTTCGGAAAAGAGATTACATGCATAGTTGTTGCCCTATTGCGTGTGTGCACGTCTAAGAAGATAGAAAAGACGTATCTGCTGATATACAGCGTCTCAGCGATTAGATGAATTCAAAATGCGCTTAGTTGTGACTCTTTTGCGTTTGAACGTCGAGATAGATCGGAAGGACGTAACTATAGTCGCACATCATTTGAGCACTGTATGAAGTGGTTACATGCTTAGTTGTGGCCTTATTGTGTCTGTATACGCTAAAGAGGATAGATAGGGCGTATCTGCTGACGTGCAGCGTCTCAGCGCTTGAACAAATTGAAAATGCGCTTAGTTATGACCCTATTGCGTCTGTAAACGTTATGACAGATCGAAAGAACGTAGCTATAATCGTCAGCGTCTCAGCCCTTAAAGAGGGTGAGTATACGCTTTGTTGTGTCGAAAATGTATCGGTGTACGTCTCAAGCGCAAGAAAGGACGTATCTGTCGTCGCACATCATCTGAGCACTTTGGAAAAGTGATTACATGCCGAGTTGTTGCCTTGTTGCGTCTCTTCACGTCTAAGAGGATAGGAAGGACGTGTCTGCTGACGTTCAGCTTCTCAGCTCTTGAATGAATTGAATAAGCGCTTAGTTGTGACCCTGTTGCGTCTGTGAACGTCTTGAAAGATCGAAAGAACGTAGGTATGGTCGTAAAACATCCCAGCCCTTTCAGAGGGTGAGTATACGCTTTGTTGTATCTCGAATGCATCTGTGCACGTGTCTTGAGCTAGAAAGGACGTATCTTTCGTCGCACATCATCCGAGCACTTTGGAAAAGTGATTACATGCTTAGTTGTTGCCCTATTGCATCTGTGTACGTTAAAGAGGATAGAAAAGACGTAACTGCTGACATACAGCGTTTTAGCGCTTCAATGAAAAAAATATGCGCTTTGTTGTGACCCTATTGCGTCTGTGAACGTCTAGGTAGATCGAAACGACGTAGCTATAGTCGTGCAACGTCTTAGCGCTTAAAGAGGGTGAGTATACGCTTTGTTGTATCTATAATGCATCTGTGCAAGTCTTGAATGATAGAAAGGACGTATTTGTCGTCGCACATTATCTGAGCACTTTGGAGAAGTGATTACATGCTTAGTTGTGACCCTATTGCGTCTTTGCACGTCCAAAAGGATAGAAAGGATGTGTCTGCGAACGTACAGCGTCTCAGCGCCTAAATGATTTGAATATACGTTTGGTTGTGAGCCTATTGCGTCTATGAACATCTAGATAGATCAAAAAGACGTAGCTATAGTCGTGCAACGTCTTAGCGCTTAAAGAGGGTGACTATACGCTTTGTTGTATCTATAATGCATCTGTGCAAGTCTTGAATGATAGAAAGGACGTATCCGTCGTCGCACATCATCTGAGCACTTTATAAAGTGGTCACATGCTTAGTTGTGGCCTCATTGCGTCTGTGTACGCTAAAGAGGATGAAAAAGACGTATCTGCTGACGTTCAGCGTCTCAGAGCTTGAATGAATTGAAACTACGCTTTGTTGTGACCCTTTTGCGTCTGTGAACGTCTAGATGATCCAAAGAACGTAGCTATAGTCGTGCAACGTCTTAGCGCTTAAAGAGGGTGAGTATACGCTTTGATCTTCGTTTAATACAACTATACACATCTTAAGAGCTAGAAAGGACGTATCTGTCGTCGCACATGATCTGAGCACTGTATAAGGTGATTACATTCTTAGTTATGACCCTATTGCGTCTCTGCACGTCTAAGAGAATAGAAAAGACGTATCTGCTAATATACAGCGTCTCAGTGCTTAAATGATATTAATTTGCGCTTAGTTGTGACCTATTTTGTCTGTGAACGTCTAGATAGATTAAAAGTACGTAGCTATGGTTGTACAGCCTCTCAGCATTTACAGAGGATGAGTTTACGCTTTGTTCCATCTCTAATGCATCTGTGCACGTCATGAGAGAGAGAACGGACGTATCTGTCGTCGGACATTAATCTGAGCACTTTGGAAAAGTAATTACTTGCTTAGTTGTAACTTTTTTGTGTCACTTTAGTCCAAGAGAGTAGAAAGGATGCATCTGCTGACGTACAGCGTCTCAGCGCTTAAATGAATTGAATATGCGCTTTGTTGTGGCCTTATTTCGTCTATGAACGTCTAGATAGATTAAAAGGACGTAGCTATGGTCGTACAGCGTCTCGTTCCTTATAGAGGGTGAGTATATGCTTTGTTGTGTCTCGAATGCATCTGTGCATGTCTTAAGAGATAGAAAAGACGTTTCAGTCGTCGCACTTTGGAAAAGTGATTACATGCATAGTTGTTGCCCTATTGCGTCTGTGCACGTCTAAGAAGATAGAAAAGACGTATCTGCTGATATACAGCGTCTCAGCGATTAGATGAATTCAAAATGCGCTTAGTTGTGACTCTTTTGCGTTTGAACGTCGAGATAGATTGCAAGGACGTAACTATAGTCGCACATCATTTGAGCACTGTATGAAGTGGTTACATGCTTAGTTGTGGCCTTATTGTGTCTGTATACGCTAAAGAGGATAGATAGGGCGTATCTGCTGACGTGCAGCGTCTCAGCGCTTGAACAAATTGAAAATGCGCTTAGTTATGACCCTATTGCGTCTGTAAACGTTATGACAGATCGAAAGAACGTAGGTATGGTCGTAAAACATCCCAGCCCTTTCAGAGGGTGAGTATACGCTTTGTTGTATCTCGAATGCATCTGTGCACGTGTCTTGAGCTAGAAAGGACGTATCTTTCGTCGCACATCATCCGAGCACTTTGGAAAAGTGATTACATGCTTAGTTGTTGCCCTATTGCATCTGTGTACGTTAAAGAGGATAGAAAAGACGTAACTGCTGACATACAGCGTTTTAGCGCTTCAATGAAAAAAATATGCGCTTTGTTGCGACCCTATTGCGTCTGTGAACGT
This sequence comes from Plasmopara viticola, assembly GCA_001695595.3. Classification (NCBI taxonomy): domain Eukaryota; phylum Oomycota; class Peronosporomycetes; order Peronosporales; family Peronosporaceae; genus Plasmopara; species Plasmopara viticola. The sequence continues at coordinate 29,083 of MBPM02000058.1, forward strand.
CTAGGTAGATCGAAACGACGTAGCTATAGCCGTGCAACGTCTTAGCGCTTAAAGAGGGTGAGTATACGCTTTGTTGTATCTATAATGCATCTGTGCAAGTCTTGAATGATAGAAAGGACGTATCCGTCGTCGCACATCATCTGAACGCTTTGGAGAAGTGATTACATGCTTAGTTGTGACCCTATTGCGTCTTTGCACGTCCAAAAGGATAGAAAGGATGTGTCTGCGAACGTACAGCGTCTCAGCGCCTAAATGATTTTAATATACGCTTGGTTGTGAGCCTATTGCGTCTATGAACATCTAGATAGATCAAAAAGACGTAGCTATAGTCGTGCAACGTCTTAGCGCTTAAAGAGGGTGACTATACGCTTTGTTGTATCTATAATGCATCTGTGCAAGTCTTAAATGATAGAAAGGACGTATCCGTCGTCGCACATCATCTGAGCACTTTATAAAGTGGTCACATGCTTAGTTGTGGCCTCATTGCGTCTGTGTACGCTAAAGAGGATGAAAAAGACGTATCTGCTGACGTTCAGCGTCTCAGAGCTTGAATGAATTGAAACTACGCTTTGTTGTGACCCTTTTGCGTCTGTGAACGTCTAGATAGATCCAAAGAACGTAGCTATAGTCGTGCAACGTCTTAGCGCTTAAAGAGGGTGAGTATACGCTTTGATCTGCGTTTAATACAACTATACACATCTTAAGAGCTAGAAAGGACGTATCTGTCGTCGCACATGATCTGAGCACTGTATAAAGTGATTACATTCTTAGTTATGACCCTATTGCGTCTCTGCACGTCTAAGAGAATAGAAAAGACGTATCTGCTAATATACAGCGTCTCAGTACTTAAATGATTTTAATTTGCGCTTAGTTGTGACCTATTTTGTCTGTGAACGTCTAGATAGATTAAAAGTACGTAGCTATGGTTGTACAGCCTCTCAGCATTTACAGAGGATGAGTTTACGCTTTGTTCCATCTCTAATGCATCTGTGCACGTCATGAGAGAGAGAACGGACGTATCTGTCGTCGGACATTAATCTGAGCACTTTGGAAAAGTAATTACTTGCTTAGTTGTAACTTTTTTGTGTCACTTTAGTCCAAGAGAGTAGAAAGGATGCATCTGCTGACGTACAGCGTCTCAGCGCTTAAATGAATTGAATATGCGCTTTGTTGTGGCCTTATTTCGTCTATGAACGTCTAGATAGATTAAAAGGACGTAGCTATGGTCGTACAGCGTCTCGTTCCTTATAGAGGGTGAGTATATGCTTTGTTGTGTCTCGAATGCATCTGTGCATGTCTTAAGAGATAGAAAAGACGTTTCAGTCGTCGCACATCATCTGAGCACTTTTGTAAAGTGATTACATGCTCAGTTGTGACCCTATTGCGTATGCGCACGTCCAAGAGGATAGAAAGGACGTATCTGCTGACGTACAGCGTCTCAGCGCTCAAATGAATTGAATATGCGCTTAGTTGTGACGTTATTGCGTCTGTGAACATCTAGATAGATCAAAAAGACGTAGCTATGGTCGTACAGCGTCTCAGCCCTCAAAGAGGGTGAGTATATGCTTTTGTGTGTCTCTAATGCAACTGTGCACTTCGTAAGAGCTTGAAAGAACGTATCTGTCGTCCCACATCATCTGAGCATTTTTGTAAAGTGATTACATGCTTAGTTGTGATTCTATTGCGTCTGCGCACGTTTAAGAGGATAGAAAGGACGTATCTGCTGACGTAATGCATCTCAGCGCTTTAATGAATTGAATATGCGCTTAGTTGGGACCCTATTGCGTCTGTGAACATCTAGATAGATCAAAAAGACGTAGCTATGGTCGTACAGCGTATCAGCCCTCAAACTGGGAGAGTATATGCTTAGTTGTGTCTCTAATGCAACTGTGCACGTCGTAAGAGCAAGAAAGGACGTATCTGTCGTCGCACATTATCTGAGCACTATTGTAAAGTGATTTCATGCTTAGTTGTGACCCTATTGCGTCTTTGCACGTCCAAGGGGATAGAAACGACGTTTCGGCCGACGTACAGCGTCTCAGCGCTTGACCCTATTGCGTCTGTGAACATCTCGATAGATCAAAAAGACGTAGCTATGGTCGTACAGCGTCTCAGCCCTAAAGAGGGTGAGCATAAGCTTTTTTGTGTCTCTAATGCATCTGTGCACTTCGTAAGAGCTAGAAAGGACGTATCCGTCGTCGCACATCATCTGAGCACTTTTGAAGAGTTATTATTATCTTAGGTGCGACCCTATTGCATCTTTGCACGTCCAAGAGGACTGAAAGGACGTATCTGCTGACGTACAGCGTCTCAACGCTTAAATGAATTTAATATGTGCTTTGTTGTGACCCTATTGCGTCTGTAAACGACTAGATAGATTGAAAAGACGTAGCTATGGTTGTACAGCGTCTCAGCCCTCAAAGAGGGTGAGGATATGCTTTGTTGTGTCTCTAATGCAACTGTGCACGTTAAGAGATATAAAGGACGTATCCGTCGTAGCACATCAATCAAGCACTTTGGATAAGTAATTACAAGCTTAGTAGTGGCACTATTGCGTCTGTGTACGTGTCAGAGGATAGAATGGACGTTTCCGCCGACGTACAGCGTCTAAGCGCTCAGATCATTTTGATATGCTCTTAGTTGTGAACCGTTTTCGTCTTTAAATGTCTAGATAGATCGAATAAACGCAACTGTGGTCCAACAACGTCTTAGCGCTGAAAAGAGGGTGAGTGTAAACTATCTCGTGTCTCTAATGCATATGTGCACGTCTTAAGAAAAAGAAAGGACGTATCGGTCGTCGAACATCATCTGAGCGCTTTGGAAAGGTGATTACAGTAATTATTAGCTGCGAGCTAATCGAGAGGCGGTACTTACCGGGACTACGGATCGCTTCGGTACTAAAATGCTTAACTACCGATAGGGTGTTGCTATTCTCCTATGGCTTTCTATTTAAGGAGAGCTCAACTTTATGAAATGGCCTGATACAAAAAGAATCTGACTCAATGCATCTATGCACGTCTTAAGAGATAGAAAGGGCGTATCTGTCGTCGAACATTATCTGAGCACTTTAGAAAGAAAATCCTATGCTTAGTTGTGGCTTTACTGCGTCTGTGCACGTCTTTAAGGATAGAAAAGACGTATTTGCTGACGTGCAGCGTCTCAGCGCTAAGACAATTTGAATATGCGCTTAGTTGTGACCCCATTGCGTCTGTGAACGTCAAGATAGATTGAAAGGACGTAGCTATGATCGTAAAACGTCTTAGCGCTTTAAGAGGGTGAGCACGCTTTGTTGTGTCTCTAATGCATATGTGCACGTCGTAAGAGACAGAAAAGACGTATCTATCGTCGCACATCATCTGAGGACTTTGGAAAGGTGATAACATTAATTATTAGCTGCGAGCTAATCGAGGGGCGGTACATACCGGGACTGCGGATCACTTCGGTACTAAAATGCTTAAATACCGATAGGGTGTTCCTTTTCTCCTATGGCTTTCTTTTTAAGGAGAGCTCAACTTTATTAAATGGCCTGATACAACAAGATTCTGACTGAATGCATCTATGCACGTCTTAAGAGATAGAAAAGAGGGATCTGTCGACGAACATCATCTGAGCACTTTAGAAAGATAATTCCATGCTTAGTTGTGGCTTTGTTGCGTCTGTGCAAGTCTAAAAGGATAGAAAGGACGTATTTGCTGACGTTCGGCGTCTCAACGCTTAAATGAATTGAATATACGCTTAATTGTGACCCTATTGCGTCTGTGAACGTCAAGATAGAATGAAAGGACGTAGCTATGGTCGTAAAACGTCTCAGCGCTTAAAGAGGGTGAGTGTACGCTATTTCGTGTCTCTAATGCATATGTCACGTCTTAAGAGAAAGAAAGGACGTATCGGTCGTTGAACATCATCTGAGCACTTTGGAAAGGTGATTTCATTAATTATCAGCTGCGAGCTAATCGAGGGGTGGTACATACCGGGACTACGGATCGCTTCGGTACTAAAATGCTTGAATACCGATAGGGTGTTGCTATTCTCCTATGGCTTTCTATTTAAGAAGAGCTCAACTTTATGAAATGGCCTGATACAGAAAGAATCTGACTAAATGCATCTATGCACGTCTTAAGAGATAGAAAGGACGTATCTGTCGTCGAACATCATCTGAGCAATTAAGAAAGAAAATTTCATGCTTAGTTGTGGCCTCATTGCGTCTGTGCACGTCTTTAAGGATAGAAAGGACGTATTTGCTAACGTTCGGCGTCCCAGCGCTTAAATGAATTGAATAGCCGCCGAATTGTGACCCTTTTGCGTCTGTGAAAGTCTACATAGAATAAAATGACGTAGCTATGGTCATACAGCGTCTCAGGCCTTTCAGAGGGTGAGTATACGCTTTGTTGTGTCTCCAAGGCATCTGCTAACGTCTTCAGAGAAAGAAAGGACGTATCTGTCGTCGCACATCATCTGAGCACTTTAGAAAGGTGATTACATTAATTTTTAGCTGCGAGCTAATCGAGGGGCGGTACATACCGGGACTGCGGATCACTTCGGTACTAAAATGCTTAAATGCAGATAGGATGTTGCTTTTTACTATGGCTTCAATTTAAGGAGAGCTCAACTTTATTAAATGGCCTGATACAAAAAGAATCTGACTGAATGCATCTATGCACGTCTTGAGAGATAGAAAGGACGTATCTGTCGTCGCACATCATTTGAGCACATTAGAAAGATAATTCCATGCTTAGTGGTGGCTCTATTGCGTCTGTGCACGTCTAAAAGGATAGAAAGGACGTATTTGCTGACGTTCGGCGTCCCAGCGCTTAAATGAATTTAATATGCGCTTTCTTGTGACCCTATTGCGTCTGTGAACGTCAAGATAGATTGAAAGGACGTAGCTATGGCCGTAAAACGTCTCAGCGCTTAAAGAGGGTGAGTGTACGCTATTTCGTGTCTCTAATGCATATGTGCACGTCTTAAGAGAAAGAAAGAACGTATCGGTCGTCGCACATCATCTGAGCACTTTGGAAAGGTGATTTCATTAATTATTAGCTGCGAGCTAATCGAGGGGCGGTACATACAGGGCCTGCGGATCACTTCGGTACTAAAATGCTTTAATTCCGATAGGGTGTTGCTATTCTCCTATGGCTTTCTATTTAAGGAGAGCTCAACTTTATTAAATGGCCTGATACAACAAGATTCTGACTAAATGCATCTATGCACGTCTTAAGAGATAGAAAGGACGTATCTGTCGTCGCACATCATCTGAGCACTTTAGAAAGTAAATTCCATGCTTAGTTGTGGCTTTATTGCGTCTGTGTACGTCTAAAAGTATAGAAAGGACGTATTTGCTGACGTTCGGCGTCCCAGGGCTAAATTGAATTTAATATGCGCTAAGTTGTGACCCTATTGCGTCTGTGAACGTCAAGATAGATGGAAAGGACGTAGCTATGGCCGTAAAACGTCTCAGCGCTTAAAGAGTGTGAGTGTACGTTATTTCGTGTCTCTAATGCATATGTGCACGTCTTAAGAGAAAGAAAGGACGTATCGGTCGTCGCACATCATCTGAGCACTTTGGAAAGGAAATTTCATTGATTATCAGCTGCGAGCTAATCGAGGGGTGGTACATACCGGGGCTACGGATCGCTTCGGTACTAAAATGCTTGAATACCGATAGGGTGTTGCTATTCTCCTATGACTTTCTATCTAAGGAGAGCTCAACTTTATTAAATGGCCTGATACAAAGATGTTCTGACTGAATGCATATGTGCACGTCTTAAGAGATAGAAAGGACGTATCTGTCGTCGAACATCACCTGAGCACTTTAGAAAGAAAATTCCATGCTTAGTTGTGGCCTCATTGCGTCTGTGCACGTCTTTAAGGATAGAAGGGACGTATTTGCTAACGTTCGGCGTCCCAGCACTTAAATGAATTTAATATGCACTTATTGGAGACCCCATTGCGTCTGTGAAAGTCTACATAGATTAAAATGACGTAGCTATGGTCTTACAGCGTCTCAGGCCTTTAAGAGGGTGCGTATACGCTTTGTTGTGTCTCTAAGGCATCTGCGAACGTCTTAAGAGATAGAAAGGACGTATCTGTCGTCGCACATCATCTGAGCACTTTAGAAAGGTGATTACATTGATTATTAGCTGCGAGCTAATCGAAGGGCGGTACATACCGGGACTGCGGATCACTTCGGTACTAAAATGCTTAAATACCGATAGGGTGTTGCTATTCTCCTATGGCTTTCTATTTAAGGAGAGCTCAACTTTATTAAATGGCCTGATACAACAAGATTCTGACTGAATGCATATGTGCACGTCGTAAGAGATAGAAAGGACGTATCTGTCGTCGCACATCATCTGAGCACTTTAGAAAGATAATTTATGCTTAGTTGTGGCTCTATTGCGTCTGTGCACGTCTTAAAGGATAGAAAGGACGTATTTGCTAACGTTCGGCGTCCCAGCGCTTAAATGAATTTAATATGCGCTTTCTTGTGACCCTATTGCGTCTGTGAAAGTCTACAAAGATTAAGATGACGTAGCTATGGTCTTACAGCGTCTCAGGCCTTTAAAAGAGTAAGTATACGCTTTGGTGTGTCTCTAAGGCATCTGCGAACGTCTTAAGAGATAGAAAGAACGTATCTGTCGTCGCACATCATCTGAGCACTTTAGAAAGGTGATTATTAGCTGCGAGCTAGTCGAGGGGCGGTACATACCGGGACTGCGGATCACTTCGGTACTAAAATGCTTAAATACCGATAGGGTGTCGCTATTCTCCTATGGCTTTCTATTTAAGGAGAGCTCAAATTTAGTAAATGGCCTGATACAACAAGATTCTGACTGAATGCATATGTGCACGTCGTAAGAGATAGAAAGGACGTATCTGTCGTCGCACATCATCTGAGCACTTTAGAAAGAAAATTCCATGCTTAGTTGTGGCTCTATTGCGTCTGTGCACGTCTTAAAGGATAGAAAGGACGTATTTGCTAACGTTCGGCGTCCCAGCGCTTAAATGAATTTAATATGCGCTTTCTTGTGACCCTATTGCGTCTGTGAAAGTCTACAAAGATTAAGATGACGTAGCTATGGTCTTACAGCGTCTCAGGCCTTTAAAAGGGTAAGTATACGCTTTGGTGTGTCTCTAAGGCATCTGCGAACGTCTTAAGAGATAGAAAGAACGTATCTGTCGTCGCACATCATCTGAGCACTTTAGAAAGGTGATTACATGAATTATTAGCTGCGAGCTAGTCGAGAGGCGGTACATACCGGGACTGCGGATCACTTCGGTACTAAAATGCTTAAATACCGATAGGGTGTCGCTATTCTCCTATGGCTTTCTATTTAAGGAGAGCTCGAATTTAGTAAATGGCCCGATACAACATGATTCTGACTGAAAGCATCTATGCACGTCATACGAGATAGAAAGGACGTATCCGTCGTCGCACATCATCTGAGTACTTTAAAAAGATAATTCCATGCTTAGTTGTGGCTTTATTGCGTCTGTGCACGTCTTAAAGGATAGAAAGGACGTATTTGCTAACGTTTGGCGTCCCAGCGCTTAAATGAATTTAATATGCGCTTTCTTGTGACCCAATTGCGTCTGTGAAAGTCTACAAAGATTAAAATGACGTAGCTATGGTCTTACAGCGTCTCAGGCCTTTAAGAGGGTGAGTATACGCTTTGTTGTGTCTCTAAGGAATCTGCGAACGTCTTAAGAGATAGAAAGGACGTATCTGTCGTCGAACATCATCTGAGCCCTTTAAATAAGTGATTACATGCTTAGTTGTGGCTTTATTGCGTCTGTGCACGTCTAAAAGGATAGAAAGGACGTATTTGCTGACGTTTGGCGTCTTAGCGCTTAAATAAATTGAATGTACGCTTAGTTGTTACCCTATTGCGTCTGTGAACGTCAAGATAGATTGAAAGGACGTAGCTATGGCCGTAAAACGTCTCAGCGCTTAAAGAGGGTGAGTACGCTATTTCGTGTCTCTAATGCATATGTGCACGTCGAAAGAGATAGAAAGAACGTATCTGTCATCCCACATCATCTGAGCACTTTGGAAAGGTGATTTCATTAATTATCAGCTGCGAGCTAATCGAGAGGCGGTACATACCGGGACTGCGGATCGCTTCGGTACTAAAATGCTTGAATACCGAAAGGGTGTTGTTATTCTCCTATGGCTTTCTATTTAAGGAGAGCTAAAAAGAATCTGACTGAATGCATCTATGCACGTCATAAGAGATAGAAAGGACGTATCCGTCGTCGAACATCATCTGAGTACTTTAGAAAGATAATTTCATGCTTAGTTGTGGCTTTATTGCGTCTGTGCACATCTTTAAAGATAGAAAAGACGTATTTGCTGACGTTCAGCGTCTCAGCGCTAAGACGAATTGAATATGCGCTTAGTTGTGACCCAATTGCGTCTGTGAACGTCAAGATAGATTGAAAGGCCGTAGCTATGGTCGTAAAACGTCTCAGCGCTTAAAGAGGGTGAGTGTACGCTTTTATGTGTCTCTAATGCATATGTGCACGTCGTGAGAGACAGGAAGGACGTTTCTGTCGTCGCACATCATCTGAGGACTTTGGAAAGGTGATTACATTAATTATTAGCTGCGAGCTAATCGAGGGGCGGTACATGCCGGGACTGCGGATCACTTCGGTACTAAAATGCTTGAATACCGGTAGGGTGTTGCAATTCTCCTATGGCTTTCTATTTAAGGAGAGCTCAACTTTATTAAATGGCCTGATACAACAAGATTCTGACTGAATGCATATGTGCACGTCGTAAGAGATAGAAAGGACGTATCTGTCGTCGCACATCATCTGAGCACTTTAGAAAGAAAATTCCATGCTTAGTTGTGGCTTTATTGCGTCTGTGTACGTCTAAAAGTATAGAAAGGACGTATTTGCTGACGTTCAGCGTCTCAGCGCTAAGACGAATTGAATATGCGCTTAGTTGTGACCCAATTGCGTCTGTGAAAGTCTACAAAGATTAAGATGACGTAGCTATGGTCTTACAGCGTCTCAGGCCTTTAAAAGGGTAAGTATACGCTTTGGTGTGTCTCTAAGGCATCTGCGAACGTCTTAAGAGATAGAAAGAACGTATCTGTCGTCGCACATCATCTGAGCACTTTAGAAAGGTGATTACATTAATTATTAGCTGCGAGCTAGTCGAGAGGCGGTACATACCGGGACTGCGGATCACTTCGGTACTAAAATGCTTAAATACCGATAGGGTGTCGCTATTCTCCTATGGCTTTCTATTTAAGGAGAGCTCGAATTTAGTAAATGGCCCGATACAACATGATTCTGACTGAAAGCATCTATGCACGTCATACGAGATAGAAAGGACGTATCCGTCGTCGCACATCATCTGAGTACTTTAAAAAGATAATTCCATGCTTAGTTGTGGCTTTATTGCGTCTGTGCACGTCTTAAAGGATAGAAAGGACGTATTTGCTAACGTTTGGCGTCCCAGCGCTTAAATGAATTTAATATGCGCTTTCTTGTGACCCAATTGCGTCTGTGAAAGTCTACAAAGATTAAAATGACGTAGCTATGGTCTTACAGCGTCTCAGGCCTTTAAGAGGGTGAGTATACGCTTTGTTGTGTCTCTAAGGAATTTGCGAACGTCTTAAGAGATAGAAAGGACGTATCTGTCGTCGAACATCATCTGAGCCCTTTAAATAAGTGATTACATGCTTAGTTGTGGCTTTATTGCGTCTGTGCACGTCTAAAAGGATAGAAAGGACGTATTTGCTGACGTTTGGCGTCTTAGCGCTTAAATAAATTGAATGTACGCTTAGTTGTTACCCTATTGCGTCTGTGAACGTCAAGATAGATTGAAAGGACGTAGCTATGGCCGTAAAACGTCTCAGCGCTTAAAGAGGGTGAGTACGCTATTTCGTGTCTCTAATGCATATGTGCACGTCGAAAGAGATAGAAAGAACGTATCTGTCATCCCACATCATCTGAGCACTTTGGAAAGGTGATTTCATTAATTATCAGCTGCGAGCTAATCGAGAGGCGGTACATACCGGGACTGCGGATCGCTTCGGTACTAAAATGCTTGAATACCGAAAGGGTGTTGTTATTCTCCTATGGCTTTCTATTTAAGGAGAGCTAAAAAGAATCTGACTGAATGCATCTATGCACGTCATAAGAGATAGAAAGGACGTATCCGTCGTCGAACATCATCTGAGTACTTTAGAAAGATAATTTCATGCTTAGTTGTGGCTTTATTGCGTCTGTGCACATCTTTAAAGATAGGAAAGACGTATTTGCTGACGTTCAGCGTCTCAGCGCTAAGACGAATTGAATATGCGCTTAGTTGTGACCCAATTGCGTCTGTGAACGTCAAGATAGATTGAAAGGCCGTAGCTATGGTCGTAAAACGTCTCAGCGCTTAAAGAGGGTGAGTGTACGCTTTTATGTGTCTCTAATGCATATGTGCACGTCGTGAGAGACAGGAAGGACGTTTCTGTCGTCGCACATCATCTGAGGACTTTGGAAAGGTGATTACATTAATTATTAGCTGCGAGCTAATCGAGGGGCGGTACATGCCGGGACTGCGGATCACTTCGGTACTAAAATGCTTGAATACCGGTAGGGTGTTGCAATTCTCCTATGGCTTTCTATTTAAGGAGAGCTCAACTTTATTAAATGGCCTGATACAACAAGATTCTGACTGAATGCACATGTGCACGTCGTAAGAGATAGAAAGGACGTATCTGTCGTCGCACATCATCTGAGCACTTTAGAAAGAAAATTCCATGCTTAGTTGTGGCTTTATTGCGTCTGTGTACGTCTAAAAGTATAGAAAGGACGTATTTGCTGACGTTCGGCGTCCCAGGGCTAAATTGAATTTAATATGCGCTAAGTTGTGACCCTATTGCGTCTGTGAACGTCAAGATAGATTGAAAGGACGTAGCTATGGCCGTAAAACGTCTCAGCGCTTAAAGAGTGTGAGTGTACGTTATTTCGTGTCTCTAATGCATATGTGCACGTCTTAAGAGAAAGAAAGGACGTATCGGTCGTCGCACATCATCTGAGCACTTTGGAAAGGAAATTTCATTGATTATCAGCTGCGAGCTAATCGAGGGGTGGTACATACCGGGGCTACGGATCGCTTCGGTACTAAAATGCTTGAATACCGATAGGGTGTTGCTATTCTCCTATGACTTTCTATCTAAGGAGAGCTCAACTTTATTAAATGGCCTGATACAAAGATGTTCTGACTGAATGCATATGTGCACGTCTTAAGAGATAGAGAGGACGTATCTGTCGTCGAACATCACCTGAGCACTTTAGAAAGAAAATTCCATGCTTAGTTGTGGCCTCATTGCGTCTGTGCACGTCTTTAAGGATAGAAAGGACGTATTTGCTAACGTTCGGCGTCCCAGCACTTAAATGAATTTAATATGCACTTATTGGAGACCCCATTGCGTCTGTGAAAGTCTACATAGATTAAAATGACGTAGCTATGGTCTTACAGCGTCTCAGGCCTTTAAGAGGGTGAGTATACGCTTTGTTGTGTCTCTAAGGCATCTGCGAACGTCTTAAGAGATAGAAAGGACGTATCTGTCGTCGCACATCATCTGAGCACTTTAGAAAGGTGATTACATTGATTATTAGCTGCGAGCTAATCGAAGGGCGGTACATACCGGGACTGCGGATCACTTCGGTACTAAAATGCTTAAATACCGATAGGGTGTTGCTATTCTCCTATGGCTTTCTATTTAAGGAGAGCTCAACTTTAATAAATGGCCTGATACAACAAGATTCTGACTGAATGCATATGTGCACGTCGTAAGAGATAGAAAGGACGTATCTGTCGTCGCACATCATCTGAGCACTTTAGAAAGATAATTTATGCTTAGTTGTGGCTCTATTGCGTCTGTGCACGTCTTAAAGGATAGAAAGGACGTATTTGCTAACGTTCGGCGTCCCAGCGCTTAAATGAATTCAATATGCGCTTTCTCGTGACCCTATTGCGTCTGTGAAAGTCTACAAAGATTAAGATGACGTAGCTATGGTCTTACAGCGTCTCAGGCCTTTAAAAGGGTAAGTATACGCTTTGGTGTGTCTCTAAGGCATCTGCGAACGTCTTAAGAGATAGAAAGAACGTATCTGTCGTCGCACATCATCTGAGCACTTTAGAAAGGTGATTACATTAATTATTAGCTGCGAGCTAGTCGAGGGGCGGTACATACCGGGACTGCGGATCACTTCGGTACTAAAATGCTTAAATACCGATAGGGTGTCGCTATTCTCCTATGGCTTTCTATTTAAGGAGAGCTCAAATTTAGTAAATGGCCTGATACAACAAGATTCTGACTGAATGCATATGTGCACGTCGTAAGAGATAGAAAGGACGTATCTGTCGTCGCACATCATCTGAGCACTTTAGAAAGATAATTTATGCTTAGTTGTGGCTCTATTGCGTCTGTGCACGTCTTAAAGGATAGAAAGGACGTATTTGCTAACGTTCGGCGTCCCAGCGCTTAAATGAATTTAATATGCGCTTTCTTGTGACCCTAATGCGTCTGTGAAAGTCTACAAAGATTAAGATGACGTAGCTATGGTCTTACAGCGTCTCAGGCCTTTAAAAGGGTAAGTATACGCTTTGGTGTGTCTCTAAGGCATCTGCGAACGTCTTAAGAGATAGAAAGAACGTATCTGTCGTCGCACATCATCTGAGCACTTTAGAAAGGTGATTACATTAATTATTAGCTGCGAGCTAGTCGAGAGGCGGTACATACCGGGACTGCGGATCACTTCGGTACTAAAATGCTTAAATACCGATAGGGTGTCGCTATTCTCCTATGGCTTTCTATTTAAGGAGAGCTCAAATTTAGTAAATGGCCCGATACAACAAGATTCTGACTGAAAGCATCTATGCACGTCATACGAGATAGAAAGGACGTATCCGTCGTCGCACATCATCTGAGTACTTTAAAAAGATAATTCCATGCTTAGTTGTGGCTTTATTGCGTCTGTGCACGTCTTAAAGGATAGAAAGGACGTATTTGCTAACGTTTGGCGTCCCAGCGCTTAAATGAATTTAATATGCGCTTTCTTGTGACCCAATTGCGTCTGTGAAAGTCTACAAAGATTAAAATGACGTAGCTATGGTCTTACAGCGTCTCAGGCCTTTAAGAGGGTGAGCATACGCTTTGTTGTGTCTCTAAGGAATCTGCGAACGTCTTAAGAGATAGAAAGGACGTATCTGTCGTCGAACATCATCTGAGCCCTTTAAATAAGTGATTACATGCTTAGTTGTGGCTTTATTGCGTCTGTGCACGTCTAAAAGGATAGAAAGGACGTATTTGCTGACGTTTGGCGTCTTAGCGCTTAAATAAATTGAATGTACGCTTAGTTGTTACCCTATTGCGTCTGTGAACGTCAAGATAGATTGAAAGGACGTAGCTATGGCCGTAAAACGTCTCAGCGCTTAAAGAGGGTGAGTACGCTATTTCGTGTCTCTAATGCATATGTGCACGTCGAAAGAGATAGAAAGAACGTATCTGTCATCCCACATCATCTGAGCACTTTGGAAAGGTGATTTCATTAATTATCAGCTGCGAGCTAATCGAGAGGCGGTACATACCGGGACTGCGGATCGGTTCGGTACTAAAATGCTTGAATACCGAAAGGGTGTTGTTATTCTCCTATGGCTTTCTATTTAAGGAGAGCTAAAAAGAATCTGACTGAATGCATCTATGCACGTCATAAGAGATAGAAAGGACGTATCCGTCGTCGAACATCATCTGAGTACTTTAGAAAGATAATTTCATGCTTAGTTGTGGCTTTATTGCGTCTGTGCACATCTTTAAAGATAGGAAAGACGTATTTGCTGACGTTCAGCGTCTCAGCGCTAAGACGAATTGAATATGCGCTTAGTTGTGACCCAATTGCGTCTGTGAACGTCAAGATAGATTGAAAGGCCGTAGCTATGGTCGTAAAACGTCTCAGCGCTTAAAGAGGGTGAGTGTACGCTTTTATGTGTCTCTAATGCATATGTGCACGTCGTGAGAGACAGGAAGGACGTTTCTGTCGTCGCACATCATCTGAGGACTTTGGAAAGGTGATTACATTAATTATTAGCTGCGAGCTAATCGAGGGGCGGTACATGCCGGGACTGCGGATCACTTCGGTACTAAAATGCTTGAATACCGGTAGGGTGTTGCAATTCTCCTATGGCTTTCTATTTAAGGAGAGCTCAAATTTATTAAATTGCCTGATACAAAAAGAATCTGTCTGAATGCATCTATGCACGTCTTAAGAGATAGAAAGGTCGTATCTGTCGTCGAACATCATCTGAGCTCTTTAGATAAGTGATTACATGCTTAGTTGTGGCTTTATTGCGTCTGTGCTCGTCTTTAAGGATAGAAAAGACGTATTTGCTGACGTTCGGCGTCTCAGCGCTTAAATAAATTGAATATACGCTTAGTTGTGACCCTATTGCGTCTTCGAACGTCAAGATAGATTGAAAGGACGTAGCTATGGTCGTAAAACGTCTCAGGCCTTTCAGAGGGTGAGTATACGCTTTGTTGTGTCTCTCATGCAGCTGCGCATGTCTTAAGAGATAGAAAGGACGTATCGGTCGTCGCACATCATCTGAGCACTTTAAAAAGGTGATTACATGCTTAGTTGTGGCCCTTTTGTGTCTGTGCACGTCTTGGATGAAAAAAAGGACGTACCTGCTGACGTTAAGCGTCTCAGCGATTAAATGGATTGAATATGCGCTTAGTTGTGAAACTATTGCGTCTGTGGACGTCTCGATAGATTGAAAGGACGTAGCTATGGTCGTAAGACGTCTCAGTGCTCAAAGAGAGTGAGTATACGCTTGATTATGTCTCTAATGCATATGTGCCCGTCTTAAGAGATAGAAAGGACGTATCTGTCGTCGAACATCATCTGAGCACTTTAGAAAGATAATTTCATGCTTAGTTGTGGCTCTATTGCGTCTGTTCACGTCTTCAAGGATAAAAAGACGTATCTGCTGACGTTCAGCGTCTCAACGCTTTAAATAGGTGCCTAGTTGTAACCCTATTGCGTCTGTGAAAGTCTACATAGATTAAAATGACGTAGCTATGGTCTTACAGCGTCTCAGGCCTTTAAAAGGGTGAGTATACGCTTTGTTGTGTCTCCAAGACATCTGCTAACGTCTTAAGAGATAGAAAGGACGTATCTGTCGTCGAACATCATCTGAGCACTTTAGAAAGATAATTTCAAGCTTAGTTGTGGCTCAATTGCGTCTGTTCACGTCTTTAAGGATAAAAAAGACGTATCTGCTGACGTTCAGCGTCTCAACGCTTTAAATAGGTGCCTAGTTGTGACCCAATTGCGTCTGTGAAAGTCTACATAGATTAAAATGACGTAGCTATGGTCTTACAGCGTCTCAGACCTTCAAAAGGGTGAGTATACGCTTTGTTGTGTCTCTAAGGCATCTGCGAACGTCTTAAGAGATAGAAAGGACGTATCTGTCGTCGCACATCATCTGAGCACTTTAGAAAGTTGATTACATGCTTAGTTGTGGCCCTATTGTGTCTGTGCACGTCTTGGATGAAAAAAAGGACGTACCTGCTGACGTTAAGCGTCTCAGCAATTAAATGGATTGAATATGCGCTTAGTTGTGAAACTATTGCGTCTGTGGACGTCTCGATAGTTTGAAAGAACGTAGCTATGGTCGTAAGACGTCTCAGTGCTCAAAGAGAGTGAGTATACGCTTCATTATGTCTCTAATGCATATGTGCCCGTCTTAAGAGATAGAAAGGACGTATCTGTCGTCGAACATCATCTGAGCACTTTAGAAAGATAATTTCATGCTTAGTTGTGGCTCTATTGCGTCTGTTCACGTCTTTAAGGATAAAAAGACGTATCTGCTGACGTTCAGCGTCTCAACGCTTTAAATAGGTGCCTAGTTGTAACCCTATTGCGTCTGTGAAAGTCTACATAGATTAAAATGACGTAGCTATGGTCTTACAGCGTCTCAGGCCTTTAAAAGGGTGAGTATACGCTTTGTTGTGTCTCCAAGACATCTGCTAACGTCTTAAGAGATAGAAAGGACGTATCTGTCGTCGAACATCATCTGAGCACTTTAGAAAGATAATTTCAAGCTTAGTTGTGGCTCAATTGCGTCTGTTCACGTCTTTAAGGATAAAAAAGACGTATCTGCTGACGTTCAGCGTCTCAACGCTTTAAATAGGTGCCTAGTTGTGACCCAATTGCGTCTGTGAAAGTCTACAAAGATTAAAATGACGTAGCTATGGTCTTACAGCGTCTCAGACCTTTAAAAGGGTGAGTATACGCTTTGTTGTGTCTCTAAGGCATCTGCGAACGTCTTAAGAGATAGAAAGGACGTATCTGTCGTCGCACATCATCTGAGCACTTTAGAAAGGTGATTACATTAATTATTAGCTGCGAGCTAATCGAGGGGCGGTACATACCGGGACTGCGGATCACTTCGGTACTAAAATGCTTAAATACCGATAGGGTGTTGCTATTCTCCTATGGCTTTCTATTTAAGGAGAGCTATACTTTATTAAATGGCCTGATACAACAAGATTCTGACTGAATGCATATGTGCACGTCGTAAGAGATATTAAGGACGTATCTGTCGTCGCACATCATCTGAGCACTTTAGAAAGATAATTCCATGCTTAGTTGTGGCTTTATTGCGTCTGTGCACGTCTTAAAGGATAGAAAGGACGTATTTGCTAACGTTCGGCGTCCCAGCGCTTAAATGAATTCAATATGCGCTTTCTTGTGACCCTATTGCGTCTGTGAAAGTCTACAAAGATTAAGATGACGTAGCTATGGTCTTACAGCGTCTCAGGCCTTTAAAAGGGTAAGTATACGCTTTGGTGTGTCTCTAAGGCATCTGCGAACGTCTTAAGAGATAGAAAGAACGTATCTGTCGTCGCACATCATCTGAGCACTTTAGAAAGGTGATTACATTAATTATTAGCTGCGAGCTAGTCGAGGGGCGGTACATACCGGGACTGCGGATCACTTCGGTACTAAAATGCTTAAATACCGATAGGGTGTCGCTATTCTCCTATGGCTTTCTATTTAAGGAGAGCTCAAATTTAGTAAATGGCCTGATACAACAAGATTCTGACTGAATGCATATGTGCACGTCGTAAGAGATAGAAAATACGTATCTGTCGTCGCACATCATCTGAGCACTTTAGAAAGGTGATTACATTAATTATTAGCTGCGAGCTAGTCGAGAGGCGGTACATACCGGGACTGCGGATCACTTCGGTACTAAAATGCTTAAATACCGATAGGGTGTCGCTATTCTCCTATGGCTTTCTATTTAAGGAGAGCTCAAAATTATTAAATGGCCTGATACAACAAGATTCTGACTGAATGCATCTATGCACGTCATAAGAGATAGAAAGGACGTATCCGTCGTCGCACATCATCTGAGCACTTTTAAAAGATAATTCCATGCTTAGTTGTGGCTTTATTGCGTCTGTGCACGTCTTAAAGGATAGAAAGGACGTATTTGCTAACGTTTGGCGTCCCAGCGCTTAAATGAATTTAATATGTGCTTTCTTGTGACCCTATTGCGTCTGTGAAAGTCTACAAAGATTAAAATGACGTAGCTATGGTCTTACAGCGTCTCAGGCCTTTAAGAGGGTGAGTATACGCTTTGTTGTGTCTCTAAGGAATCTGCGAACGTCTTAAGAGATAGAAAGGTCGTATCTGTCGTCGAAAATCATCTGAGCCCTTTAAATTAGTGATTACATGCTTAGTTGTGGCTTTATTGCGTCTGTGCTCGTCTTTAAGGATAGAAAAGACGTATTTGTTTGACGTTCGGCGTCTCAGCGCTTAAATGAATTGAATATACGCTTAGTTGTGACCCTATTGCGTCTGTGAACGTCAAGATAGATTGAAAGGACGTAGCTATGGTCGTAAAACGTCTCAGCGCTTAAAGAGGGTGAGTGTAAGCTATTTCGTGTCTCTTATGCATATGTGCACATCGTAAGAGAAAGAAAGGACGTATCTGTCGACGCACATCATCTGAGCACTTTGGAAAGGTGATCACATCGTTTATTAGCTGCGAGCTAATCGAGGGGCGGTACATACCGGGACTGCGGATCACTTCGGTACTAAAATGCTTAAATTCCAATAGGGTGTTGCTATTCTCCTATGGCTTTCTATTTAAGGAGAGCTCAACTTTATTAAATGGCCTGATACAACAAGATTCTGACTGAATCCATCTATGCACGTCTTAAGAGATAGAAAGGACGTATCTGTCGTCGAACATCATCTGAGCACTTTAGAAAGATAATTCCATGCTTAGTGGTGGCCCTATTGCGTCTGTGCACGTCTTTAAGGATAAAAAAGACGTATCTGCTGACGTTCAGCGTCTCAGCGCTTAGACGTATTGAATATGCGCTTATTTGAAACCCTATTGTGTCTGTGAACGTCAAGATAGATTGAAAGGACGTAGCTATGGTCGTAAAACGTCTCAGCGCTTAAAGAGGGTGAGTGTAAGCTATTTCGTGTCTCTTATGCATATGTGCACATCGTAAGAGATAGAAAGGACGTATCTGTCATCCCACATCATCTTAGCACTTAAGAAAGGTGATTACACTAATTATCAGCTGTTAGCAAATGGAGGGGCGGTACATACCGGGACTGCGGGTCACTTCGGTACTAAAATGCTTAAATACCAATAGGTGTTGCTATTCTCCTATGGCTTTCTATTTAAGGAGAGCTCAACTTTATTAAATGGCCTGATACAACAAGATTCTGACTGAATCCATCTATGCACGTCTTAAGAGATAGAAAGGACGTATCTGTCGTCGAACATCATCTGAGCACTTTAGAAAGATAATTCCATGCTTAGTGGTGGCCCTATTGCGTCTGTGCACGTCTTTAAGGATAAAAAAGACGTATCTGCTGACGTTCAGCGTCTCAGCGCTTAGACGTATTGAATATGCGCTTATTTGAAACCCTATTGTGTCTGTGAACGTCAAGATAGATTGAAAGGACGTAGCTATGGTCGTAAAACGTCTCAGCGCTTAAAGAGGGTGAGTGTAAGCTATTTCGTGTCTCTTATGCATATGTGCACATCGTAAGAGATAGAAAGGACGTATCTGTCATCCCACATCATCTTAGCACTTAAGAAAGGTGATTACACTAATTATCAGCTGTTAGCAAATGGAGGGGCGGTACATACCGGGACTGCGGGTCACTTCGGTACTAAAATGCTTGGATACCGATAGGGTGTTGCGATTCTCCTGTGTCTTTTTATTTAAGGAGAGCTCAACTTTATTAAATGGCCTGATGCGAAAAGAATCTTACTGAATGCATCTATGCACGTCTTAAGTGATAGAAAGGACGTATCTGTCGTCGAACATCATCTGAGTACTTTAGAAAGATAATTCCATGCTTAGTTGTGGCTTTATTGCGTCTGTGCACATCTTTAAGGATAGGAAAGACGTATTTGCTGACGTTTGGCGTCTCAGCGCTTAAATAAATTGAATATACGCTTAGTTGTGACCCTATTGCGTCTGTGAACGTCAAGATAGATTGAAAGGACGTAGCTATGGTCGTAAAATGTCTCAGTGCTTTAAGAGGGTGAGCACGCTTTGTTGTGTCTCTAATGCATATGTGCACGTCGTAAGAGACAGAAAGGACGTATCTGTCGTCGCACATCATCTGAGGACTTTGGAAAGGTGATAACATTTATTATTAGCTGCGAGCTAATCGAGGGGCGGTACATACAGGGACTGCGGATCACTTTGGTACTAAAATGCATAAATACCGATAGAGTGTTGCTATTCTCCTATGGCTTTCAATTAAAGGAGAGCCTAACTTTATAAAATGGCCTGATACAAAAAGATTCTGACTGAATGCATCTATGCACGTCTGAAGAGATAGAAAGAACGTATCTGTCGTCGAACATCATCTGAGCACTCTAGAAAGATAATCCCGTCCTTAGTGGTGGCCCTATTGCGTCTGTGCACGTCTTTAAGGATAAAAAAGACGTATCTGCTGACGTTCAGCGTCTCAGCGCTTAGACGTATTGAATATGCACTTAGTTGAAACGCTATTGCGTCTGTGAACGTCAAGATAGATTGAAAGGACGTAGCTATGGTCGTAAAACGTCTCAGCGCTTAAAGAGGGTGAGTGTAAGCTATTTCGTGTCTCTAATACATATGTGCACGTCTTAAGAGAAAGAAAGGACGTATCGGTCGTCGCACATCATCTGAGGACTTTGGAAAGGTGATTACATTATTTATTAGCTGCGAGCTAATCGAGGGGCGGTACATACAGGGACTGCGGATCACTTCGGTACTAAAATGCTTAAATACCGATAGGGTGTTGCTATTCTCCTATGGCTTTCTATTTAAGGAGAGCTCAACTTTATTAAATGGCCTGATACAACAAGATTATGACTGAATGCATATGTGCACGTCGTAAGAGATAGAAAGGACGTATCTGTCGACGCACATCATCTGAGCACTTTGGAAAGGTGACTACTTTAGTTATTAGCTGCGAGCTAATCGAGGGGCGGTACATACCGGGACTGCGGATCACTTCGGTACTAAAATGCTTAAATACCTATAGGGTGTTGCTATTCTCCTATGGCTTTCAATTTAAGGGGAGCTCAACTTTATTAAATGGCCTGATACAACAAGATTATGACTGATTGCATATGTGCACGTCGTAAGAGATAGAAAGGACGTATCTGTCGACGCGCATCATCTGAGCACTTTAGAAAGGTGACTACTTTAATTATTAGCTGCGAGCTAATCGAGGGGCGGTACATACCGGGACTGCGGATCACTTCGGTACTAAAATGCTTAAATACCGATAGGGTGTTGCTATTCTCTTATGGCTTTCAATTTAAGGAGAGCTCAACTTTATTAAATGGCCTGATACAACAAGATTATGACTGAATGCATATGTGCTCGTCGTAAGAGATAGAAACGACGTATCTGTCGACGCACATCATCAGAGCACTTTGGAAAGGTGATTACAAAAATATTAGCTGCGAGCTAATCGAGGGCTGTACATACCGGGACTGCGGATCACTTCGGTACTAAAATGCTTAAATACCGATAGGGTGTTGCTATTCTCTTACGGCTTTCAATTTAAGGAGAGCTCAACTTTATGAAATGGCCTGATACAAAAAAATTCTGACTGAATGCATCTATGCACGTCTTAAGAGATAGAAAGAACGTATCTGTCGTCGCACATTATCTGAGGACTTTGGAAAGGTGATTACATCAATTATCTGCTGCGAGCTAATCGAAGGGCGGTACATACCGGGACTGCGGATCACTTCGGTACTAAAATGCTTAAATACCGATAGGGTGTTGCTTTTCTCCTATGGCTTTCTATTTAAGGAGAGCTCAACTTTATTAAATGGCCTGATACAACAAGATTCTGACTGAATGCATATGTGCACGTCGTAAGAGATAGAAAGGACGTATCTGTCGACGCACATCATCTGAGCACTTTGGAAAGGTGACTACTTTAGTTATTAGCTGCGAGCTAATCGAGGGGCTGTACATACCGGGACTGCGGATCACTTCGGTGCTAAAATGTTTAAATACCGATAGAGTGTTGCTATTCTCCTATGGTTTTCAATTTAAGGAGAGCTCAACTTTATTAAATGGCCTGATACAAAAAGATTCTGACTGAATGCATCTATGCACGTCTTAAGAGATAGAAAGAACATATCTGTCGTCGCACATCATCTGAGGACTTTAGAAAGGTGATTACTTTAGTTATTAGCTGCGAGCTAATCGAGGGGCGGTACATACCGGGACTGCGGATCACTTCGGTACTAAAATGCTTAAATACCGATAGGGTGTTGCTATTCTCCTATGGCTTTCTATCTAAGGAGAGCTCAACTTTATTAAATGGCCTGATACAGAAAGATTCTGACTAAATGCATCTATGCCGTCTTAAGAGATAGAAAGGACGTATCTGTCGTCGAACATCATCTGAGCACTTTAGAAAGATAAGTCCATGCTTAGTTGTGGCCCTATTGTGTCTGTGCACGTCTTTAAGGATAGAAAAGACGTATTTGCTGACGTTCAGCGTCCCAGCGCTTAAATATATTTAATATGCGCTTTCTTGTGACCCTATTGCGTCTGTGAACGTCAAGATAGATTGAAAGGACGTAGCTATGGTCGCAAAACGTCTCAGCGCTTAAAGAGGGTGAGTACGCTATTTCGTGTCTCTAATGCATATGTGCACATCGAAAGAGATAGAAAGGACGTATCTGTCATCCCACATCATCTGAGCACTTTGGAAAGGTGATTTCATTAATTATCAGCTGCGAGCTAATCGAATGGTGGTACATACCGGGACTACAGATCGCTTCGGTACTAAAATGCTTGAATACCGAAAGGGTGTTGTTATTCTTCTATGGCTTTCTGTTTAAGGAGAGCTAAAAAGAATCTGACTGGATGCATCTATGCACGTCATAAGAGATAGAAAGGACGTATCCGTCGTCGAACTTCATCTGAGCACTTTAGAAAGATAATTCCATGCTTAGTTGTGGCTTTATTGCGTCTGTGCACATCTTTAAGGATAGGAAAGACGTATTTGCTGACGTTCAGCGTCTCAGCGCTAAGACGAATTGAATATGCGCTTAGTTGTGACCCAATTGCGTCTGTGAACGTCAAGATAGATTAAAGGCCGTAGCTATGGTCGTAAAACGTCTCAGCGCTTAAAGAGGGTGAGTGTACGCTTTTATGTGTCTCTAATGCATATGTGCACGTCGTGAGAGACAGAAAGGACGTTTCTGTCGTCGCACATCATCTGAGGACTTTGGAAAGGTGATTACATTAATTATTAGCTGCGAGCTAATCGAGGGGCGGTACATGCCGGGACTGCGGATCACTTCGGTACTAAAATGCTTGAATACTGGTAGGGTGTTGCAATTCTCCTATGGCTTTCTATTTAAGAAGAGCTCAACTTTATAAAATGGCCTGATACAAAAAGAATCTGTCTGAATGCATCTATGCACGTCTTAAGAGATAGAAAGGTCGTATCTGTCGTCGAACATCATCTGAGCCCTTTAGATAAATGCTTACATGCTTAGTTGTGGCTTTATTGCGTCTGTGCTCGTCTTTAAGGATAGAAAAGACGTATTTGCTGACGTTCGGCGTCTCAGCGCTTAAATAAATTGAATATACGCTTAGTTGTGACCTTATTGCGTCTGTGAACGTCAAGATAGATTGAAAGGCCGTAGCTATGGTCGTAAAACGTCTCAGCGCTTAAAGAGGGTGAGTGTACGCTTTTATGTGTCTCTAATGCATATGTGCACGTCGTGAGAGACAGGAAGGACGTTTCTGTCGTCGCACATCATCTGAGGACTTTGGAAAGGTGATTACATTAATTATTAGCTGCGAGCTAATCGAGGGGCGGTACATGCCGGGACTGCGGATCACTTCGGTACTAAAATGCTTGAATACCGGTAGGGTGTTGCTATTCTCCTATGGCTTTCTATTTAAGGAGAGCTCAACTTTATTAAATTGCCTGATACAAAAAGAATCTGTCTGAATGCATCTATGCACGTCTTAAGAGATAGAAAGGTCGTATCTGTCGTCGAACATCATCTGAGCTCTTTAGATAAGTGATTACATGCTTAGTTGTGGCTTTATTGCGTCTGTGCTCGTCTTTAAGGATAGAAAAGACGTATTTGCTGACGTTCGGCGTCTCAGCGCTTAAATAAATTGAATATACGCTTAGTTGTGACCCTATTGCGTCTTCGAACGTCAAGATAGATTGAAAGGACGTAGCTATGGTCGTAAAACGTCTCAGGCCTTTTAGAGGGTGAGTATACGCTTTGTTGTGTCTCTCATGCAGCTGCGCATGTCTTAAGAGATAGAAAGGACGTATCGGTCGTCGCACATCATCTGAGCACTTTAAAAAGGTGATTACATGCTTAGTTGTGGCCCTATTGTGTCTGTGCACGTCTTGGATGAAAAAAAGGACGTACCTGCTGACGTTAAGCGTCTCAGCAATTAAATGGATTGAATATGCGCTTAGTTGTGAAACTATTGCGTCTGTGGACGTCTCGATAGTTTGAAAGAACGTAGCTATGGTCGTAAGACGTCTCAGTGCTCAAAGAGAGTGAGTATACGCTTCATTATGTCTCTAATGCATCTGTGCCCGTCTTAAGAGATAGAAAGGACGTATCTGTCGTCGAACATCATCTGAGCACTTTAGAAAGATAATTTCATGCTTAGTTGTGGCTCTATTGCGTCTGTTCACGTCTTTAAGGATAAAAAAGACGTATCTGCTGACGTTCAGCGTCTCAACGCTTTAAATAGGTGCCTAGTTGTAACCCTATTGCGTCTGTGAAAGTCTACAAAGATTAAAATGACGTAGCTATGGTCTTACAGCGTCTCAGACCTTTAAAAGGGTGAGTATACGCTTTGTTGTGTCTTTAAGGCATCTGCGAACGTCTTAAGAGATAGAAAGGACGTATCTGTCGTCGCACATCATCTGAGCACTTTAGAAAGTTGATTACATGCTTAGTTGTGGCCCTATTGTGTCTGTGCACGTCTTGGATGAAAAAAAGGACGTACCTGCTGACGTTAAGCGTCTCAGCAATTAAATGGATTGAATATGCGCTTAGTTGTGAAACTATTGCGTCTGTGGACGTCTCGATAGTTTGAAAGAACGTAGCTATGGTCGTAAAACGTCTCAGTGCTCAAAGAGAGTGAGTATACGCTTCATTATGTCTCTAATGCATCTGTGCCCGTCTTAAGAGATAGAAAGGACGTATCTGTCGTCGAACATCATCTGAGCACTTTAGAAAGATAATTTCATGCTTAGTTGTGGCTCTATTGCGTCTGTTCACGTCTTTAAGGATAAAAAAGACGTATCTGCTGACGTTCAGCGTCTCAACGCTTTAAATAGGTGCCTAGTTGTAACCCTATTGCGTCTGTGAAAGTCTACATAGATTAAAATGACGTAGCTATGGTTTTACAGCGTCTCAGGCCTTTAAGAGGGTGAGTATACGCTTTGTTGTGTCTCCAAGACATCTGCTAACGTCTTAAGAGATAGAAAGGACGTATCTGTCGTCGAACATCATCTGAGCACTTTAGAAAGATAATTTCATGCTTAGTTGTGGCTCAATTGCGTCTGTTCACGTCTTTAAGGATAAAAAAGACGTATCTGCTGACGTTCAGCGTCTCAACGCTTTAAATAGGTGACTAGTTGTAACCCAATTGCGTCTGTGAAAGTCTACAAAGATTAAAATGACGTAGCTATGGTTTTACAGCGTCTCAGGCCTTTAAGAGGGTGAGTATACGCTTTGTTGTGTCTCCAAGACATCTGCTAACGGCTTAAGAGATAGAAAGGACGTATCTGTCGTCGAACATCATCTGAGCACTTTAGAAAGATAATTTCAAGCTTAGTTGTGGCTCAATTGCGTCTGTTCACGTCTTTAAGGATAAAAAAGACGTATCTGCTGACGTTCAGCGTCTCAACGCTTTAAATAGGTGCCTAGTTGTAACCCAATTGCGTCTGTGAAAGTCTACAAAGATTAAAATGACGTAGCTATGGTCTTACAGCGTCTCAGACCTTTAAAAGGGTGAGTATACGCTTTGTTGTGTCTTTAAGGCATCTGCGAACGTCTTAAGAGATAGAAAGGACGTATCTGTCGTCGCACATCATCTGAGCACTTTAGAAAGTTGATTACATGCTTAGTTGTGGCCCTATTGTGTCTGTGCACGTCTTGGATGAAAAAAAGGACGTACCTGCTGACGTTAAGCGTCTCAGCAATTAAATGGATTGAATATGCGCTTAGTTGTGAAACTATTGCGTCTGTGGACGTCTCGATAGTTTGAAAGAACGTAGCTATGGTCGTAAAACGTCTCAGTGCTCAAAGAGAGTGAGTATACGCTTCATTATGTCTCTAATGCATCTGTGCCCGTCTTAAGAGATAGAAAGGACGTATCTGTCGTCGAACATCATCTGAGCACTTTAGAAAGATAATTTCATGCTTAGTTGTGGCTCTATTGCGTCTGTTCACGTCTTTAAGGATAAAAAAGACGTATCTGCTGACGTTCAGCGTCTCAACGCTTTAAATAGGTGCCTAGTTGTAACCCTATTGCGTCTGTGAAAGTCTACATAGATTAAAATGACGTAGCTATGGTTTTACAGCGTCTCAGGCCTTTAAGAGGGTGAGTATACGCTTTGTTGTGTCTCCAAGACATCTGCTAACGTCTTAAGAGATAGAAAGGACGTATCTGTCGTCGAACATCATCTGAGCACTTTAGAAAGATAATTTCATGCTTAGTTGTGGCTCAATTGCGTCTGTTCACGTCTTTAAGGATAAAAAAGACGTATCTGCTGACGTTCAGCGTCTCAACGCTTTAAATAGGTGACTAGTTGTAACCCAATTGCGTCTGTGAAAGTCTACAAAGATTAAAATGACGTAGCTATGGTTTTACAGCGTCTCAGGCCTTTAAGAGGGTGAGTATACGCTTTGTTGTGTCTCCAAGACATCTGCTAACGGCTTAAGAGATAGAAAGGACGTATCTGTCGTCGAACATCATCTGAGCACTTTAGAAAGATAATTTCAAGCTTAGTTGTGGCTCAATTGCGTCTGTTCACGTCTTTAAGGATAAAAAAGACGTATCTGCTGACGTTCAGCGTCTCAACGCTTTAAATAGGTGCCTAGTTGTGACCCAATTGCGTCTGTGAAAGTCTACAAAGATTAAAATGACGTAGCTATGGTCTTACAGCGTCTCAGACCTTTAAAAGGGTGAGTATACGCTTTGTTGTGTCTCTAAGGCATCTGCGAACGTCTTAAGAGATAGAAAGGACGTATCTGTCGTCGCACATCATCTGAGCACTTTAGAAAGGTGATTACATTAATTATTAGCTGCGAGCTAATCGAGGGGCGGTACATACCGGGACTGCGGATCACTTCGGTACTAAAATGCTTAAATACCGATAGGGTGTTGCTATTCTCCTATGGCTTTCTATTTAAGGAGAGCTCAAAATTATTAAATGGCCCGATACAACAAGATTCTGACTGAATGCATCTATGCACGTCATAAGAGATAGAAAGGACGTATCCGTCGTCGCACATCATCTGAGCACTTTTAAAAGATAATTCCATGCTTAGTTGTGGCTTTATTGCGTCTGTGCACGTCTTAAAGGATAGAAAGGACGTATTTGCTAACGTTTGGCGTCCCAGCGCTTAAATGAATTTAATATGTGCTTTCTTGTGACCCTATTGCGTCTGTGAAAGTCTACAAAGATTAAAATGACGTAGCTATGGTCTTACAGCGTCTCAGGCCTTTAAGAGGGTGAGTATACGCTTTGTTGTGTCTCTAAGGCATCTGCGAACGTCTTAAGAGATAGAAAGGTCGTATCTGTTGTCGAACATCATCTAAGCTCTTTAGATAAGTGATTACATGCTTAGTTGTGGCTTTATTGCGTCTGTGCTCGTCTTTAAGGATAGAAAAGACGTATTTGTTTGACGTTCGGCGTCTCAGCGCTTAAATGAATTGAATATACGCTTAGTTGTGACCCTATTGCGTCTGTGAACGTCAAGATAGATTGAAAGGACGTAGCTATGGTCGTAAAACGTCTCAGCTATTAAAGAGGGTGAGTGTAAGCTATTTCGTGTCTCTTATGCATAAGTGCACATCGTAAGAGAAAGAAAGGACGTATCTGTCGACGCACATCATCTGAGCACTTTGGAAAGGTGATCACATCGTTTATTAGCTGCGAGCTAATCGAGGGGCGGTACATACCGGGACTGCGGATCACTTCGGTACTAAAATGCTTAAATTCCAATAGGGTGTTGCTATTCTCCTATGGCTTTCTATTTAAGGAGAGCTCAACTTTATTAAATGGCCTGATACAACAAGATTCTGACTGAATCCATCTATGCACGTCTTAAGAGATAGAAAGGACGTATCTGTCGTCGAACATCATCTGAGCACTTTAGAAAGATAATTCCATGCTTAGTGGTGGCCCTATTGCGTCTGTGCACGTCTTTAAGGATAAAAAAGACGTATCTGCTGACGTTCAGCGTCTCAGCGCTTAGACGTATTGAATATGCGCTTATTTGAAACCCTATTGTGTCTGTGAACGTCAAGATAGATTGAAAGGACGTAGCTATGGTCGTAAAACGTCTCAGCGCTTAAAGAGGGTGAGTGTAAGCTATTTCGTGTCTCTTATGCATATGTGCACATCGTAAGAGATAGAAAGGACGTATCTGTCATCCCACATCATCTTAGCACTTAAGAAAGATGATTACACTAATTATCAGCTGTTAGCAAATGGAGGGGCGGTACATACCGGGCCTGCGGGTCACTTCGGTACTAAAATGCTTGGATACCGATAGGGTGTTGCTATTCTCTTATGGCTTTCAATTTAAGGAGAGCTCAACTTTATGAAATGGCCTGATACAAAAAAATTCTGACTGAATGCATCTATGCACGTCTTAAGAGATAGAAAGAACGTATCTGTCGTCGCACATTATCTGAGGACTTTGGAAAGGTGATTACATCAATTATCTGCTGCGAGCTAATCGAAGGGCGGTACATACCGGGACTGCGGATCACTTCGGTACTAAAATGCTTAAATACCGATAGGGTGTTGCGATTCTCCTGTGTCTTTTTATTTAAGGAGAGCTCAACTTTATTAAATGGCCTGATGCGAAAAGAATCTTACTGAATGCATCTATGCACGTCTTAAGTGATAGAAAGGACGTATCTGTCGTCGAACATCATCTGAGTACTTTAGAAAGATAATTCCATGCTTAGTTGTGGCTTTATTGCGTCTGTGCACATCTTTAAGGATAGGAAAGACGTATTTGCTGACGTTTGGCGTCTCAGCGCTTAAAAAAATTGAATATACGCTTAGTTGTGACCCTATTGCGTCTGTGAACGTCAAGATAGATTGAAAGGACGTAGCTATGGTCGTAAAATGTCTCAGTGCTTTAAGAGGGTGAGCACGCTTTGTTGTGTCTCTAATGCATATGTGCACGTCGTAAGAGACAGAAAGGACGTATCTTTCGTCGCACATCATCTGAGGACTTTGGAAAGGTGATAACATTTATTATTAGCTGCGAGCTAATCGAGGGGCGGTACATACAGGGACTGCGGATCACTTTGGTACTAAAATGCATAAATACCGATAGAGTGTTGCTATTCTCCTATGGCTTTCAATTAAAGGAGAGCCTAACTTTATAAAATGGCCTGATACAAAAAGATTCTGACTGAATGCATCTATGCACGTCTGAAGAGATAGAAAGAACGTATCTGTCGTCGAACATCATCTGAGCACTCTAGAGAGATAATCCCGTCCTTAGTGGTGGCCCTATTGCGTCTGTGCACGTCTTTAAGGATAAAAAAGACGTATCTGCTGACGTTCAGCGTCTCAGCGCTTAGACGTATTGAATATGCACTTAGTTGAAACGCTATTGCGTCTGTGAACGTCAAGATAGATTGAAAGGACGTAGCTATGGTCGTAAAACGTCTCAGCGCTTAAAGAGGGTGAGTGTAAGCTATTTCGTGTCTCTAATACATATGTGCACGTCTTAAGAGAAAGAAAGGACGTATCGGTCGTCGCACATCATCTGAGGACTTTGGAAAGGTGATTACATTAATTATTAGCTGCGAGCTAATCGAGGGGCGGTACATACAGGGACTGCGGATCACTTCGGTACTAAATTGCTTAAATACCGATAGGGTGTTGCTATTCTCCTATGGCTTTCTATTTAAGGAGAGCTCAACTTTATTAAATGGCCTGATACAACAAGATTATGACTGAATGCATATGTGCACGTCGTAAGAGATAGAAAGGACGTATCTGTCGACGCACATCATCTGAGCACTTTGGAAAGGTGACTACTTTAGTTATTAGCTGCGAGCTAATCGAGGGGCGGTACATACCGGGACTGCGGATCACTTCGGTACTAAAATGCTTAAATACCTATAGGGTGTTGCTATTCTCCTATGGCTTTCATTTAAGGCTCAACTTTATTAAATGGCCTGATATTATGACTGATTGCATATGTGCACGTCGTAAGAGATAGAAAGGACGTATCTGTCGACGCGCATCATCTGAGCACTTTAGAAAGGTGACTACTTTAATTATTAGCTGCGAGCTAATCGAGGGGCGGTACATACCGGGACTGCGGATCACTTCGGTACTAAAATGCTTAAATACCTATAGGGTGTTGCTATTCTCTTATGGCTTTCAATTTAAGGAGAGCTCAACTTTATTAAATGGCCTGATACAACAAGATTATGACTGAATGCATATGTGCACGTCGTAAGAGATAGAAACGACGTATCTGTCGACGCACATCATCAGAGCACTTTGGAAAGGTGATTACAAAAATATTAGCTGCGAGCTAATCGAGGGGCTGTACATACCGGGACTGCGGATCACTTCGGTACTAAAATGCTTAAATACCGATAGGGTGTTGCTATTCTCTTATGGCTTTCAATTTAAGGAGAGCTCAACTTTATGAAATGGCCTGATACAAAAAAATTCTGACTGAATGCATCTATGCACGTCTTAAGAGATAGAAAGAACGTATCTGTCGTCGCACATTATCTGAGGACTTTGGAAAGGTGATTACATCAATTATCTGCTGCGAGCTAATCGAAGGGCGGTACATACCGGGACTGCGGATCACTTCGGTACTAAAATGCTTAAATACCGATAGGGTGTTGCTTTTCTCCTATGGCTTTCTATTTAAGGAGAGCTCAACTTTATTAAATGGCCTGATACAACAAGATTCTGACTGAATGCATATGTGCACGTCGTAAGAGATAGAAAGGACGTATCTGTCGACGCACATCATCTGAGCACTTTGGAAAGGTGACTACTTTAGTTATTAGCTGCGAGCTAATCGAGGGGCTGTACATACCGGGACTGCGGATCACTTCGGTGCTAAAATGTTTAAATACCGATAGGGTGTTGCTATTTTCCTATGGTTTTCAATTTAAGGAGAGCTCAACTTTATGAAATGGCCTGATACATAAAGATTCTGACTGAATGCATCTATGCACGTCTTAAGAGATAGAAAGAACATATCTGTCGTCGCACATCATCTGAGGACTTTAGAAAGGTGATTACTTTAGTTATTAGCTGCGAGCTAATCGAGGGGCGGTACATACCGGGACTGCGGATCACTTCGGTACTAAAATGCTTAAATACCGATAGGGTGTTGCTATTCTCCTATGGCTTTCTATTTAAGGAGAGCTGAACTTTATTAAATGGCCTGATACAGAAAGATTCTGACTAAATGCATCTATGCCGTCTTAAGAGATAGAAAGGACGTATCTGTCGTCGAACATCATCTGAGCACTTTAGAAACATAAGTCCATGCTTAGTTGTGGCCCTATTGCGTCTGTGCACGTCTTTAAGGATAGAAAAGACGTATTTGCTGACGTTCGGCGTCTCAGCGCTTAAATGAATTGAATATACGCTTAGTTGTGACCTTATTGCGTCTGTGAACGTCAAGATAGATTGAAAGGACGTAGCTATGGTCGTAAAACGTCTCAGCGCTTAAAGAGGGTGAGTGTAAGCTATTTCGTGTCTCTTATGCATAAGTGCACATCGTAAGAGAAAGAAAGGACGTATCTGTCGACGCACATCATCTGAGCACTTTGGAAAGGTGATTACATCGTTTATTAGCTGCGAGCTAATCGAGGGGCGGTACATACCGGGACTGCGGATCACTTCGGTACTAAAATGCTTAAATACCGATAGGGTGTTGCTATTCTCCTATGGCTTTCTATTTAAGGAGAGCTCAACTTTATTAAATGGCCTGATACAACAAGATTCTGCCTGAATCCATCTATGCACGTCTTAAGAGATAGAAAGGACGTATCTGTCGTCGAACATTATCTGAGCACTTAAGAAAGATAATTTCATGCTTAGTGGTGGCCCTATTGCGTCTGTGCACGTCTTTAAGGATAAAAAAGACGTATCTGCTGACGTTCAGCGTCTCAGCGCTTAGACGTATTGAATATGCGCTTATTTGAAACCCTATTGTGTCTGTGAACGTCAAGATAGAT
Organism: Plasmopara viticola; assembly: GCA_001695595.3. Classification (NCBI taxonomy): domain Eukaryota; phylum Oomycota; class Peronosporomycetes; order Peronosporales; family Peronosporaceae; genus Plasmopara; species Plasmopara viticola. The sequence goes on from MBPM02000058.1 coordinate 61,128, forward strand.
TTAAAGGACGTAGCTATGGTCGTAAAACGTCTCAGCGCTTAAAGAGGGCAAGTACGCTTTGTTGTGTCTCTAATGCATATGTGCACGTCTTAAGAGATAGAAAGGACGTTTCTGTCATCCCACATCATCTGAGCACTTAAGAAAGGTGATTACACTAATTATCAGCTGTTAGCAAATGGAGGGGCGGTACATACCGGGACTGCGGATCACTTCGGTACTAAAAAGCTTGAATACCGATAGGGTGTTGCTATTCTCCTGTGTCTTTTTATTTAAGGAGACCTCAACTTTATGAAATGGCCTGATACAAAAAGATTCTGACTGAATGCATCTATGCACGTCTTAAAAGATAGAAAGAACGTATCTGTCGTCGCGCATCATCTGAGGACTTTGGAAAGGTGATTACATCAATTATCTGCTGCGAGCTAATCGAAGGGCGGTACATACCGGGACTGCGGATCACTTCGGTACTAAAATGCTAAAATACCGATAGAGTGTTGCTATTCTCCTATGGATTTCTATTTAAGGAGAGCTCAACTTTATTTAATGGCCTGATACAACAAGATTCCGACTGAATGCATATGTGCACGTCGTAAGAGATAGAAAGGACGTATCTGTCGACGCACATCATCTGAGCACTTTGGAAAGGTGACTACTTTAATTATTAGCTGCGAGCTAATCGAGAGGCGGTACATACCGGGACTGCGGATCACTTCGGTACTAAAATGCTTAAATACCTATAGGGTGTTGCTATTCTCCTATGGCTTTCAATTTAAGGAGAGCTCAACTTTTTTAAATGGCCTGATACAACAAGATTCTGACTGAATTCATATGTGCACGTCGTAAGAGATAGAAAGGACGTATCTGTCGATGCACATCATCTGAGCACTTTGGAAAGGTGATTACATTAATAATTAGCTGCGAGCTAATCGAGGGGCGGTACATACCGGGACTGCGGATCACTTCGGTACTAAAATGCTTAAATACCGATAGGGTGTTGCTATTTTCCTATGGCTTTCTATTTAAGGAGAGCTCAACTTTAAAAATGGCCTGACACAAAAAGATTCTGACTGAATGCATCTATGCACGTCATAAGAGATAGAAAGAACGTATCTATCGTCGAACATCATCTGAGCACTCTAGAAAGATAATCCCATGCTTAGTGGTGGCCCTAATGCGTCTGTGCACGTCTTTAAGGATAAAAAAGACGTATCTGCTGACGTTCAGCGTCTCAGCGCTTAGACGTATTGAATATGCACTTAGTTGAAACGCTATTGCGTCTGTGAACGTCAAGATAGATTGAAAAGACGTAGCTATGGTCGTAAAACGTCTCAGCGCTTAAAGAGGGTAAGTACGCTTTGTTGTGTCTCTAATGCATATGTGCACGTCTTAAGAGATAGAAAGGACGTATCTGTCATCCCACATCATCTGAGCACTTAAGAGAGGTGATTACACTAATTATCAGCTGTTAGCAAATGGAGGGGCGGTACATACCGGGACTGCGGATCACTTCGGTACTAAAATGCTTGAATACCGATAGGGTGTTGCTATTCTCCTATGGATTTCAATTTAAGGAGAGCTTAACTTTATTAAATGGCCTGATACAACAAGATTCTGACTGAATGCATATGTGCACGTCGTAAGGATGGAAAAAACGTATCTGTCGTCGCACATCATCTGAGCACTTTAGAAAGATAAGTCAATGCTTAGTTGTGGCTGTGCACGTCTTGAAGGATAGAAAGGACGTATTTGCATATGTTCGGCGTCCCAGCGCTTAAATGAATTTAATATGCGCTTTCTTGTGACCCTATTGCGTCTGTGAACGTCAAGATAGATTGAAAGGACGTAGCTATGGTCGTAAAACGTCTCAGGGCTTAAAGAGGGTGAGTGTAAGCTATTTCGTGTCTCTAATGCATATGTGCACGTCTTAAGAGAAAGAAAGGACGTATCGGTCGACGCACAACATCTGAGCACTTTGGAAAGGTGATTTCATTAATTATCAGCTGCGAGCTAATCGAGGGGCGATTCATACCGGGACTGCGGATCACTTCGGTACTAAAATGCTTAAATACCGATAGGGTGTTGCTATTCTCCTATGGCTTTATATTTAAGGAGAGCTCAACTTTATTAAATGGCCTGATACAACAAGATTCTGACTGAATGCATATGTGCACGTCGTAAGAGATAGAAACGACGTATCTGTCGACGCAAATCATCTGAGCACTTTAGAAAGATAATTCCATGCTTAGTTGTGGCTTTGTTGCGTCTGTGCACGTCTAAAAGGATAGAAAGGACGTATTTGCTGACGTTCAGCGTCTCAGCGCTTAAATGAATTGAATATGCGCTTATTTAAGACCCTATTGCGTCTGTGAACATCAAGATAGACTGAAAAGACGTAGCTATGGTCGTAAAACGTCTCAGCGCCTTAAGAGGGTAAGCACGCTTTGGTGTGTCTCTAATGCATATGTGCACGTCTTAAGAGATAGAAAGGACGTATCTGTCATCCCACATCATCTGAGCACTTTGGAAAGGTGATTACATTAATTATTAGCTGCGAGCTAATCGAGGGGTGGTACATACCGGGACTGCGGATCACTTCGGTACTAAAATTCTTGAATTCCGATAGGGTGTTGCTATTCAAATATGGCTTTCTATTTAAGGAGAGCTCAACTTTATGAAATGGCCTGATACATAAAGATTCTGACTGAATGGATCTATGCACGTCTTAAGAGATAGAAAGAACGTATCTGTCGTCGCACATCATCTGAGGACTTTAGAAAGGTGATTACTTTAGTTATTAGCTGCGAGCTAATCGAGGGGCGGTACATACCGGGACTGCGGATCACTTCGGTACTAAAATGCTTAAATACCGATAGGGTGTTGCTATTCTCCTATGGCTTTCTATTTAAGGAGAGCTCAACTTTATTAAATGGCCTGATACAGAAAGATTCTGACTAAATGCATCTATGCACGTCTTAAGAGATAGAAAGGACGTATCTGTCGTCGAACATCATCTGAGCACTTTAGAAAGATAAGTCCATGCTTAGTTGTGGCACTATTGCGTCTGTGCACGTCTTTAAGGATAAAAAAGACGTATTTGCTGACGTTCAGCGTCCCAGCGCTTAGACGTATTAAATATGCACTTAGTTGAAACGCTATTGCGTCTGTGAACGTCAAGATAGATTGAAAGGACGTAGCTATGGTCGCAAAACGTCTCAGCGCTTAAAGAGGGTGAGTGTAAGCTATTTCGTGTCTCTAATACATATGTGCACGTCTTAAGAGAAAGAAAGGACGTATCGGTCGTCGCACATCATCTGAGCACTTTGGAAAGGTGATTACATTAATTATTAGCTGCGAGCTAATCGAGGGGCGGTACATACAGGGACTGCGGATCACTTCGGTACTAAAATGCTTAAATACCGATAGGGTGTTGCTATTCTCCTATGGCTTTCTATTTAAGGAGAGCTCAACTTTATTAAATGGCCTGATACAACAAGATTATGACTGAATGCATATGTGCACGTCGTAAGAGATAGAAAGGACGTATCTGTCGACGCACATCATCTGAGCACTTTGGAAAGGTGACTACTTTAGTTATTAGCTGCGAGCTAATCGAGGGGTGGTACATACCGGGACTGCGGATCACTTCGGTACTAAAATGCTTAAATACCTATAGGGTGTTGCTATTCTCTTATGGCTTTCAATTTAAGGAGAGCTCAACTTTATTAAATGGCCTGATACAACAAGATTATGACTGAATGCATATGTGCACGTCGTAAGAGATAGAAACGACGTATCTGTCGACGCACATCATCAGAGCACTTTGGAAAGGTGATTACAAAAATATTGGCTGCGGGCTAATCGAGGGGCTGTACATACCGGGACTGCGGATCACTTCGGTACTAAAATGTTTAAATACCGATAGGGTGTTGCTATTCTCCTATGGTTTTCAATTTAAGGAGAGCTCAACTTTATTAAATGGCCTGATACAGAAAGATTCTGACTAAATGCATCTATGCCGTCGTAAGAGATAGAAACGACGTATCTGTCGACGCAAATCATCGGAGCACTTTAGAAAGATAATTCCATGCTTAGTTGTGGCTTTATTGCGTCTGTGCACATCTTTAAGGATAGGAAAGACGTATTTGCTGACGTTCAGCGTCTCAGCGCTAAGACGAATTGAATATGCGCTTAGTTGTGACCCAATTGCGTCTGTGAACGTCAAGATAGATTAAAGGCCGTAGCTATGGTCGTAAAACGTCTCAGCGCTTAAAGAGGGTGAGTGTACGCTTTTATGTGTCTCTAAAGCATATGTGCACGTCGTGAGAGACAGAAAGGACGTTTCTGTCGTCGCACATCATCTGAGGACTTTGGAAAGGTGATTACATTAATTATTAGCTGCGAGCTAATCGAGGGGCGGTACATGCCGGGACTGCGGATCACTTCGGTACTAAAATGCTTGAATACTGGTAGGGTGTTGCAATTCTCCTATGGCTTTCTATCTAAGAAGAGCTCAACTTTATTAAATGGCCTGATACAAAAAGAATCTGTCTGAATGCATCTATGCACGTCTTAAGAGATAGAAAGGTCGTATCTGTCGTCGAACATCATCTGAGCCCTTTAGATAAATGCTTACATGCTTAGTTGTGGCTTTATTGCGTCTGTGCTCGTCTTTAAGGATAGAAAAGACGTATTTGCTGACGTTCGGCGTCTCAGCGCTTAAATGAATTGAATATACGCTTAGTTGTGACCTTATTGCGTCTGTGAACGTCAAGATAGATTGAAAGGACGTAGCTATGGTCGTAAAACGTCTCAGCGCTTAAAGAGGGTGAGTGTAAGCTATTTCGTGTCTCTTATGCATAAGTGCACATCGTAAGAGAAAGAAAGGACGTATCTGTCGACGCACATCATCTGAGCACTTTGGAAAGGTGATTACATCGTTTATTAGCTGCGAGCTAATCGAGGGGCGGTACATACCGGGACTGCGGATCACTTCGGTACTAAAATGCTTAAATACCGATAGGGTGTTGCTATTTTCCTATGGCTTTCTATTTAAGGAGAGCTCAACTTTATTAAATGGCCTGATACAACAACATTCTGACTGAATCCATCTATGCACGTCTTAAGAGATAGAAAGGACGTATCTGTCGTCGAACATTATCTGAGCACTTAAGAAAGGTGATTACACTAATTATCAGCTGTTAGCAAATGGAGGGGCGGTACATACCGGGACTGCGGATCACTTCGGTACTAAAAAGCTTGAATACCGATAGGGTGTTGCTATTCTCCTGTGTCTTTTTATTTAAGGAGACCTCAACTTTATGAAATGGCCTGATACAAAAAGATTCTGACTGAATGCATCTATGCACGTCTTAAAAGATAGAAAGAACGTATCTGTCGTCGCACATCATCTGAGGACTTTGGAAAGGTGATTACATCAATTATCTGCTGCGAGCTAATCGAAGGGCGGTACATACCGGGACTGCGGATCACTTCGGTACTAAAATGCTAAAATACCGATAGAGTGTTGCTATTCTCCTATGGATTTCTATTTAAGGAGAGCTCAACTTTATTTAATGGCCTGATACAACAAGATTCCGACTGAATGCATATGTATAGAAAGGACGTATCTGTCGACGCACATCATCTGAGCACTTTGTAAAGGTGACTACTTTAATTATTAGCTGCGAGCTAATCGAGAGGCGGTACATACCGGGACTGCGGATCACTTCGGTACTAAAAATGCTTAAATACCTATAGGGTGTTGCTATTCTCCTATGGCTTTCAATTTAAGGAGAGCTCAACTTTTTCAAATGGCCTGATACAACAAGATTCCGACTGAATGCATATGTGCACGTCGTAAGAGATAGAAAGGACGTATCTGTCGACGCACATCATCTGAGCACTTTGGAAAGGTGACTACTTTAATTATTAGCTGCGAGCTAATCGAGAGGCGGTACATACCGGGACTGCGGATCACTTCGGTACTAAAATGCTTAAATACCTATAGGGTGTTGCTATTCTCCTATGGCTTTCAATTTAAGGAGAGCTCAACTTTATGAAATGGCCTGATACAACAAGATTCTGACTGAATGCATATGTGCACGTCGTAAGAGATAGAAAGGACGTATCTGTCGATGCACATCATCTGAGCACTTTGGAAAGGTGATTACATTAATAATTAGCTGCGAGCTAATCGAGGGGCGGTACATACCGGGACTGCGGATCACTTCGGTACTAAAATGCTTAAATACCGATAGGGTGTTGCTATTTTCCTATGGCTTTCTATTTAAGGAGAGCTCAACTTTAGAAATGGCCTGACACAAAAAGATTCTGACTGAATGCATCTATGCACGTCATAAGAGATAGAAAGAACGTATCTGTCGTCGAACATCATCTGAGCACTCTAGAAAGATAATCCCATGCTTAGTGGTGGCCCTAATGCGTCTGTGCACGTCTTTAAGGATAAAAAAGACGTATCTGCTGACGTTCAGCGTCTCAGCGCTTAGACGTATTGAATATGCACTTAGTTGAAACGCTATTGCGTCTGTGAATGTCAAGATAGATTGAAAAGACGTAGCTATGGTCGTAAAACGTCTCAGCGCTTAAAGAGGGTAAGTACGCTTTGTTGTGTCTCTAATGCATATGTGCACGTCTTAAGAGATAGAAAGGACGTATCTGTCATCCCACATCATCTGAGCACTTAAGAAAGGTGATTACACTAATTATCAGCTGTTAGCAAATGGAGGGGCGGTACATACCGGGACTGCGGATCACTTCGGTACTAAAATGCTTGAATACCGATAGGGTGTTGCTATTCTCCTATGGATTTCAATTTAAGGAGAGCTTAACTTTATTAAATGGCCTGATACAACAAGATTCTGACTGAATGCATATGTGCACGTCGTAAGGATGGAAAAAACGTATCTGTCGTCGCACATCATCTGAGCACTTTACAAAAAAAAAGTCTATGCTTAGTTGTGGCTGTGCACGTCTTGAAGGATAGAAAGGACGTATTTGCATATGTTCGGCGTCCCAGCGCTTAAATGAATTTAATATGCGCTTTCTTGTGACCCTATTGCGTCTGTGAACGTCAAGATAGATTGAAAGGACGTAGCTATGGTCGTAAAACGTCTCAGGGCTTAAAGAGGGTGAGCACGCTTTGTTGTGTCTCTAATGCATATGTGCACGTCTTAAGAGAAAGAAAGGACGTATCGGTCGACGCACAACATCTGAGCACTTTGGAAAGGTGATTTCATTAATTATCAGCTGCGAGCTAATCGAGGGGCGATTCATACCGGGACTGCGGATCACTTCGGTACTAAAATGCTTAAATACCGATAGGGTGTTGCTATTCTCCTATGGCTTTCTATTTAAGGAGAGCTGAACTTTATTAAATGGCCTGATACAACAAGATTCTGACTGAATGCATATGTGCACGTCGTAAGAGATAGAAACGACGTATCTGTCGACGCAAATCATCTGAGCACTTTAGATAGATAATTCCATGCTTAGTTGTGGCTTTGTTGCGTCTGTGCACGTCTAAAAGGATAGAAAGGACGTATTTGCTGACGTTCGGCGTCTCAGCGCTTAAATGAATTGAATATACGCTTAGTTGTGACCCTATTGCGTCTGTGAACGTCAAGATAGATTGAAAGGACGTAGCTATGGTCGTAAAACGTCTCAGGGCTTAAAGAGGGTGAGCACGCTTTGTTGTGTCTCTAATGCATATGTGCACGTCTTAAGAGAAAGAAAGGACGTATCGGTCGACGCACAACATCTGAGCACTTTGGAAAGGTGATTTCATTAATTATCAGCTGCGAGCTAATCGAGGGGCGATTCATACCGGGACTGCGGATCACTTCGGTACTAAAATGCTTAAATACCGATAGGGTGTTGCTATTCTCCTATGGCTTTCTATTTAATGAGAGCTGAACTTTATTAAATGGCCTGATACAACAAGATTCTGACTGAATGCATATGTGCACGTCGTAAGAGATAGAAACGACGTATCTGTCGACGCAAATCATCTGAGCACTTTAGATAGATAATTCCATGCTTAGTTGTGGCTTTGTTGCGTCTGTGCACGTCTAAAAGGATAGAAAGGACGTATTTGCTGACGTTCGGCGTCTCAGCGCTTAAATGAATTGAATATACGCTTAGTTGTGACCCTATTGCGTCTGTGAACGTCAAGATAGATTGAAAGGACGTAGCTATGGTCGTAAAACGTCTCAGGGCTTAAAGAGGGTGAGCACGCTTTGTTGTGTCTCTAATGCATATGTGCACGTCGTAAGAGACCGAAAGGACGTATCTGTCGTCGCACATCATCTGAGCACTTTGGAAAGGTGATTACATTAATTATTAGCTGCGAGCTAATCGAGGGGCGGTACATACCGGGACTGCGGATCACTTCGGTACTAAAATGCTTAAATACCGATAGGGTGTTGCTATTCTCCTATGGCTTTCAATTTAAGGAGAGCTCAACTTTATTAAATGGCCTGATACAACAAGATTATGACTGAATGCATCTATGCACGTCTTAAGATATAGAAAGGACGTATCTGTCGACGAACATCATCTGAGCACTTTAGAAAGATAATTCCATGCTTCGTGGTGGCCCTATTGCGTCTGTGCGCGTCTTTAAGGATAAAAAAGACGTATCTGCTGACGTTTAGCGTCTCAGCGCTTAGACGTATTGAATATGCGCTTAGTTGTGACCCTATTTCGTCTGTGAACGTCAAGATAGATCGTGTCTCTAATGAATATGTGCACGTCTTAAGAGATAGAAAGAACGTATAGGTCATCCCACATCATCTGAGCACTTAAGAAAGATGATCCCATGCTTAGTTGTGGCCCTATTGCGTCTGTGCACGTCTTTAAGGATAGAAAAGACGTATTTGCTGACGTTCGACGTCTCAGCGCTAAGACGAATTGAATATGCGCTTATTTGTGACCCTATTGCGTCTGTGAACATCAAGATAGATTGAAAGGACGTAGCTATGGTCTTAAAACGTCTCAGCGCCTTAAGAGGGTAAGCACGCTTTTATGTGTCTCTAATGCATATGTGCACGTCGTGAGAGACAGAAAGGACGTTTCTGTCGTCGCACATCATCTGAGGACTTTGGAAAGGTGATTACATTAATTATTAGCTGCGAGCTAATCGAGGGGCGGTACATGCCGGGACTGCGGATCACTTCGGTACTAAAATGCTTGAATACTGGTAGGGTGTTGCAATTCTCCTATGGCTTTCTATTTAAGGAGAGCTCAACTTTATTAAATGACCTGATACAAAAAGAATCTGTCTGAATGCATCTATGCACGTCTTAAGAGATAGAAAGGTCGTATCTGTCGTCGAACATCATCTGAGCCCTTTAGATAAATGCTTACATGCTTAGTTGTGGCTTTATTGCGTCTGTGCTCGTCTTTAAGGATAGAAAAGACGTATTTGCTGACGTTCGGCGTCTCAGCGCTTAAATGAATTGAATATACGCTTAGTTGTGACCTTATTGCGTCTGTGAACGTCAAGATAGATTGAAAGGACGTAGCTATGGTCGTAAAACGTCTCAGCGCTTAAAGAGGGTGAGTGTAAGCTATTTCGTGTCTCTTATGCATAAGTGCACATCGTAAGAGAAAGAAAGGACGTATCTGTCGACGCACATCATCTGAGCACTTTGGAAAGGTGATTACATTAATTATTAGCTGCGAGCTAATCGAGGGGTGGTACATACCGGGACTGCGGATCACTTCGGTACTAAAATTCTTGAATTCCGATAGGGTGTTGCTATTCAAATATGGCTTTCTATTTAAGGAGAGCTCAACTTTATAAAATGGCCTGATACAAAAAGAATCTGACAAAATGCATCTATGCACGTCTTAAGAGATAGAAAGAACGTATCTGTCGTCGAACATCATCTGAGCACTTTAAAAGATAAGTTTATGCTGAGTTGTGGCCAAATTGCGTCTGCGCACGTCTAAAAGGATAGAAAGGACGTATCAGCTAACGTTCAGCGTCTCAACCCTCAAATGAATTAAAAAGGTGCCTAGTTGTGACCCTATTGCGTCTGTGAAAGTCTACATAGATTAAAATGATGTAGCTATGGTCATACAGCGTCTCAGGCCTTTAAGAGTATGAGTATACGCTTTGTCGTGTCTCTTGTGCATCTGCGAACGTCTTAAAAGATAAAAAGACATATCTGTCGTCGCACTTCATCTGAGAACTTTAGAAAGGTGTTTACATGCTTAGTCGTGGCTCTATTGCGTCTGTGCACGTCTAAAAGGATAGAAGGGACGTATTTGCAGACATTCGGCGTATCAACACTTAAATGAATTGAATATGCGCTTAGTTGTGACCCTATTGCGTCTGTGAACGACTAGATAGAATGAAAGAATGTAGCTATGGTCATACAACGTCTCAGCCATTAAGAAAGGGCGTATCTGTCGTCGCACATCTTCTGAGCACTTAAGATAAGTGATTACATGCTAAGTTGTGGCCCTATTGCGTATATGCACGTCTAAGAGGATTAAAAGGACGTAACTGCTGTCGTTCAGCGCCTCAGCGCTTAAATGAATTGAATATGCGCTTAGTTGTGACCCTATTACGTCTGTGAACGTCGAGATAGATTGAGAAGACGTAGATATAATCGTACAGCGTCTCAGGCCTTAATGAGGTCGAATATACGCTTGTTTGTGTCTCTAATGCATCTGTGAACGTCTTAAGAGATAGAAAAAACGTATCTGTCGTCGCACATCATTTGAGCACTTTAGAAAAGTGATTACATGCTAAGTTGTGGCCCTATTGCGTCGGTGTACCTTAAAGAAAAAAGAAAAGACGTACGTGCTGTTGTACAACGTCTTAGCGCTTGAATGAATTGAATATGCGCTTAGTTGTGACCCTGTTGCGTCTGTGAACGTTTAGATAGATTGAAAGGACGTAGCTTTGGTCGTACAGCGTCTCGGCCTTTATAGAAGTTGTGTGTACGCTTTGTTGTGTCTCTATTCGATCTGTTCACGTTTTAGAAGATTAATAGGACGTCTCTGTCGTCGCACATCATCTAAGCGCTTTAAAGAATGATTACATGCCTAGTTGTGGCATTATTGCATTTGCGCACGTCTAAGAGGATAGAAAGGACGTATCTTTTGTCGCACAGAGTCGCAGCACTTAAATGAAGTGAATATACGCTAAGTTGTGACACTATTACGTCTGTAAACGTCTACCTACATTGTAAAGACGTATCTATGGTCGTAAAACGTCTTAGCTCGTAAGGAGAGTGATTTTACGCTCTGTTGTATCTCTACTACGTCTGTCCACGTCTTAAAAGGATAGAAAGGACGTATCTGTCGTTGTATATCATCTGAGCGCCTTAGAAGAGTGATCACACGCTTAGTTGTGGCTCTATTGTGTCTGTGCACGTCTAAGTGGATGAAAAGGACGTATCTACTGTCGTACAACGTCTCAGCACTTAAATCAATTGAATATGCGATTAGTTGAGACCCTATTGCGTCTGTAAAGATTGAACGAACATAGCCATCGTCGTACGGCGTCTCAGCGCTTGAAGAAGAAACGTGTACGCTTTGTTGCCCCTCTAATGCATCTGCGCACATCTTAAGAGATAGAAAGGACTTTGTTGTGTCTCTTATGCTTCTGTGCGCGTCTTAAGCGACAGAAAGGACGTGTCTGTCGTCGCACATCATCTAAGCCCATTAGAAAAGTAATTACATGCTAAGTTGTGGTCCAATTGCGTCTGTGCACGTCTAAGAGAAAAGAAAGGACATATCTGCTGACGTACAGCGTCACAGCGCTTTAACGAATGGACTATGCGCTTAGATGTGACCCTACTGCGTCTGTGAACGCCTGAAGGGATCGAAAGAACGTAGCTATGGTTGTACAATGTCTTAACGCTCAAAGAGGGTGAGTTTACGCTTTGCTGTGTCACGAATGCATCTGTGAACGTCTTAAATGATACAAAAAATGTATATGTCGTCGCACATCATCCGAGCACTCGAGATAAGTGATTACATGCTAAGTTGTGGCCCTATTGCGTCTGTGCACGTCTAAGAGGAAAGAAAGGACGTATCGGCTGACGTTCAGCGTCTCAGCGCTCAAATGAATTAAGTATACCCTTAGTTGTGACCCTATTGACACTCATCTGAGCACTTTAGATTAAATGCTAAGTTGTGCCCCTATTGCGTCTGTGCACGTCTAAGAGGAAAGAAAGAACGTATCGGCTGACGTGCAGCGTCTCAGCGCTTAAATGAATTAAATATGCGCTTAGTTGTGACCTTATTGCCTCTGTGAACGTCTAGATAGATTGAAAAGACGAAGCTATGGTCGTACAACATCTTGGCGATTTAAAAAAGTTCGTTTTCGCTTTCCTGTGTCTCAATTGCATCTGTGCACGTCTCAAGAGATAGAAAGGACGTATCTGTCGTCGCACATCATCTGAGCACTTTAGAAAAGTGATTACATGCTTACTTGTGACCCTATTGCGTCGGTGTACGTTTAAGAGGATAGGCAAGATGTACCTGCTGTTGCACAACGTCTTAGCGCTTGAATGAATTGAAATATGCGCTTAGTTGTGACCCTGTTGCGTCTGTGAACGCCGAGATAGATTGTAAAGACGTATCTATGGTCGTAAACGTCTTAGCTCGTGAAGAGAGTGATTTTACGCCTTGTTGTGTCTCTATTACGTCTGTCCACGTCTCAAAAAGATAGGAAGGACGTATCTGTCGTCGCACATCATCTGAGCGCTTTAAAAGAGTGACCACACGCTTAGTTGTGGCCCTTTTGTATCTGTGCAAGTCTAAGAGGATAGAGTGGGTGTGTCTGTTGTCGCCCAGCGTTTAAACACTTAAATGAATTGAATACGCGCTTAGCTGTTGCCCGATTGCTGCTGTGAACGTTTAGATAGACTAGAATTACGTATCTTTGGTCGTACATTGTCTCAACGCTCCAAGGGAGTAATTATACGCCTTGTTTTATACCTATTGCATCTGTGCACGTCTTTAAGGATCGAAAGGACGTATCTGTCGTCGCATATTATCGCAGCGCTCTAAGAAAGTGATTGTACACTTAGTCGTGGATCAGTTGCGTCTGTGCACGCCTTGAATAATAGAAACTGCGTATCTTTGGCCGTACAGCGTCTCAGCGCTTCAATTCGGTAAATATACGCTTAGTTGCAGCGTTGTTGCGTCTGTGCACGTCTACAATGATACAAAAACCGTATCTGTGGCCGTCCAGCGTCTCAGCGCGGCAATGAAGTAGATTTACGCTTAGTCTTGGCTTTATTGCGTGTGTGCATATTAGTAAAATCGAAAAGACAGATCTGTGGTGATACAGTGTCTAAATGCTTGGATAGAGTGAATCAACACTTAGTTGCGGCCTTATCAAGTCTTTGAACGTCTAGATAGATTGGAAAAACGCTTTTATGGTCGGAAAAGGACTCACCGCTAAAAGAGAGAATTTTTTCGCTTTGTTGTGTCTTTATTGCATCTGTGCACGTCTCAAAATATAGAAAGTACGTATCTGTCGTCACACATCCTCTCAGCGCTCGAGAAAAGTGATTATACGCTAAGTCGTAGATTTGTTGCACTTGCGCACATCTTGATCAAAGAGATGTATCTGTGGCCGCACAGCGGCTCAGCGCTTCAATGAAGTTGATATACGCATAGTTGTGGCTCTATTGCGTCTGTGCACGTCTAGAAAAAAACAAAAGACGTAGTTGTGGTCGTACAGCGTCTCAGCACCTAGCAGAGATGAATATACGCTTAGTTGTGACCGTTTTGCGTCTGTGAACGTCCGCATAATTTGAAATGACGTATGTATGGTCGGGAAACGTCTTAGCCCTTAATAAGAAAGATTATACGCTTTGTTGTTTCTCTATTGCATCTGTACACGTCTTAAAAGATAGAAAGGACGTATTTGTTGTCGCACATCATCTCAGCGCTCTAGAAGAGTGATTATACGCTAAGTCGTAGATCTATTGCGTCTGTGCATGTCTAGAATGATACAAAAGGCGTATCTGTGATTGTACAGTATTCCAGCGCTTGAAAAAAGTTAATGTACGCTTAGCTGTAACTCAATTGAGTCTGTGAACGTCTAGATAAAGAAAGAGGACGTATCTATGGTCGTAAATTGTATCCGTGCATAAAGAGAGAGATAATATCCGTTGGTGTGTCTTTATTGCATTTCTGCTCGTCTTAAAAGATAGAAAGGATGTATCTGTCGTCGCACATCATCTCGGTGCTCTAAAAGACTGATTATGAGCTTTGTTGTGGCTCTATTGCGTCTGAGCGCTTCTTGAAGAATAGAAAGTACTTATCTATAGCCGTACAGTGTTTCAGCTCTTCAATGAAGTAAATATACGCTCAGTTGTTGCACGTATGCGTCTGTGCACGTCTAGAACAATACGAAAGAAGTATCTGTAGTTGTACAGTGTATCAGCGCCTCAATTAAGTGAATGTACGCTTAGTCGTAACCTAATTGCGTCTTTAAATCTCTAGATAGATCGAAAAAACATATCTATGGTCGAAAATGACTCAGCGCTTAAAGAGGGTGAGTATACGCTTTGTTGTGTCTCTTTTACGTCTGTGCACGTCGTAAAAGACAGAAAGGTCGTATCTGTCGTCGCACATCATCTCAGCGCTCTAGAAGAGTGATGATACGCCAAGTCGTGGCTCTATTGCGTCTGTGAACGTCTTAATAGATTAAAAGGTCGAATTTTTGATCTTAATACGTCTCAGCGATTAAAAAGAAAGAGTTTACGGCTTGTTGTGTCTCTATTGCTTCCGTGCACGTCTCAAAAGTTAGAAAGGACTTATATGTCGTCGCACATCATCTCAGCGCTCTAGAAGAGTGATTCTACGCTCACCGTAACTCTGTTGCGTCTGTGTACGTTTGAATAACAGAAAGTACGTATCTGCGGTCGTACCGCTCTCCAGTCCTTTCGATGTTTCTACACGTGTACAGACGCAGTAGAGCCGCAAGTTGGCAAATAGAACCTCGGTCAAAGCGCTAAGATACCGTATGGCCATCTATCTGAGTTTTTTATCTTTTAGTTGTGCTCAGACGTGCTGAGACGACCTACTGTCGAACAATGTCTCGCTTGAAGCGTGGAGCCTCGGTATAGCTCGGATCAATCTCGTCTACATGTGCGCAGACGTTGTAGAACCACAGCTTCTCAGAAACGACTCGTTTCAAGCGCTTTGACATACAAAGGCCATCTGGCAGTCCTGTCAAACTTTCTATACATGTGTAGACGCAGTAGAGCCACAAATTAACAAAAAAAATACTCGATCCAAGTGCAAAGATATCGTATGGCCATCAATTCATTCTTTCTGCTGAGCCAACCACCTGTCGAACAATGTCTCGCTTAAAGCGCTAAGACTTGGTATAGTTCGGATCAATCTTTTCTATAAATCTATACGCTCGCAGACGCCCTAGAGCCACAACTTTTCAAAAACGACTCATTTCAAAAGCTTAGACATCACAAGTTCATCTCTCAAACCTTTTGAACTTTCTATACGTGTGCAGACGCAGTAGAGGTACGACTTTGCAGATAAATACTCGATCAAAGCACTAAGATATCGTATGGCCATCGATCCGTCTTTTCTATCTTCTTAGTTGTGCTCTGACGTGCTTAGACAACAACCAGGCAAAAAATGTCTCGCTTGAAGCGTTAAGACTATGTTAAGCCATCAAACGATCCAGTCTAAGTTTTCTTCGTGCAATGAAGCACTAAAGACACAACTTATCAAAAAACGACTCGCCTCACGCTCAGACATTCCAAAGCCATCTGTCAGTTCTTTGAACTTTCTTTACGTGTGCAGACGCAGTAGAACCATAACGTGTGAAATTAATACTCGATCAAAGCGCTAAGATAACGGATGGCTCTTGATGTGTCCTTTCTATCTTCTTAGTTGTCTCAGACGTGCTGAGACAACAACCTGTCAGACAATGTCTCCCCTAAAGCGCTAAGACTTGAAATAGCCATCGGTCAATTTCGTCTATCTTTCTTTGCGTGCGCAGAAACACTAGAGCCCTAACTTTTCGGAAAACGACTCGTTTAAAGCACTTAGACATCCCAAGACCATCAGTCAGTCTTTTCTATATTTCTTACTGTGTGAAGACGCAGTAGAGCCGCAAGTTGGCAAATAAATACTCGGTCAAAGCACTAAGATATCGCATGGCCATCGATCCGTCTTTTCTATTTCCTTAGTTGTGCTCCTACGTGCTGAGACAACAACATGTCTCGCTTGAAACGCTAAGACTATGTATAGCCATCATACGATCATGTCTAAGTTTTCTTCGTGTGATGAGACACTAGAGCCACAACTTACCAAAAAACGACTCGCCTCACGCGCTCAGACATCCTAAGGTCATCCGTCAGTCCTATTGACCTTTCTTTGCGTGTGCAGACGCAGTAGAGCCACAACTTTGCAGATAAATACTCGATCAAAGCGCTACGATATCGGAAAAGTCTTGGTCCGTCCTTTCTATCTTCTTAATTGTCTCAGACGTGCTGAGACAACAACCTGTCGAATGATGTCTCGCTTGAAGCGCTAAGACTTGGAAAAGCCATTGGTCAATCTCGTCTTTCTTTCTCTACGTGCGCAGACGCACTAGAGCTCCACCTTTAAAAAAAACTCGTTTTAAGCCCTTAGACATCCCAAGACCATCTGTCGGTCTTTTCGATATTTTTTTAAGTGTAAAGACGCAGTAGAGCCGCTAGTTGGCAAGAAAATACTCGATCAAAGCGCTCATATATTGAATGGCCATCGATCCGTCCTTTCTATCTTCTTACTTGTGCTCAGACGGGCTGAGACAACAACCTGGCGAAGTGTGTCTAGCCTAAAGCGCTAAGACTTCGTGTAAGCCATCATTCGATCGTGCCTATTGTTCTCTAGCTGCAAAGACGCACTAGAGCCGCAACTTACCAAAAAACGACACATGTAGCCAGCCACACAGCCTTATACTAACGCCACATTCATATGAGTGTGTTTAACTAAAGCCACTCTCATCCCTTACTTTGACCAATAAAATCACAGCTACATGAGCATTGTATGAAATATTTGACAATCTTTCAGAGATTTTTGTTAAAAATACTATCTATAACACGTCCTGGCAAGGATATTGGCGACAGGAGTAACTCAAATCACACTCCAGCGTGGTCGTCTACTATTTGAGATGGAAACGAGCTTCTAAAAGCAGAAGCATTGAGGGCCATCAGGCAGTACCTCTTACAAAACGAGACCGACTTCAATTGGCTCCTTTGCCCGGCTGTCACTGTGCCCGAAAGAGGCCAATGATTTGTTGTAACGAGACGCATCAATTAAATGGCAAAGATGCCCGTGAGTTAAGCGTTGCTGCCTTCACCGCCATGGATGCTGCACATGTGTCGCTCGAATGTATAGAGGCTTTCGAAGTCTGGAAGACGGTGTTTCTGGACGTCGAGCCGAGTGAACAAAACGAGTTCGTGTTGCCAGAGCAAGAAAAAAAGAAAACCTTACAGCTTGCGTTCCGGGTAGTTGTGTGTTATTTTAAGGACGATCCTTTAAAGTTTACGCCTAGGTAAAAATAAAAGTGCACGCGACAATTTAAGCTTAGAATCATGTGAACAAGTTTCGGTGAAAATTGCTGTCGTCCACCATGATATTAATTTTGTACTCTTCGAAATGTGTGGACCTACGACTCAATCATCCATACTTTCGAGCAATCTCAAGCTTTTGGCCGAGCTATCACAAGGCTAAAAGCTGGATTTGTCAAATTAAGGTGATGGCTACACCGAAAGGTGTGTGTCTAGACTGGTGGCCTAACTGTAACACGGGTAGGTTTCGTTAGGGTATTTGCAGTAGTGTCATCTCGTTTACTTCAGTGACACTTGTAAAGCGCTGTCACCACATCTTTACATCTGATTTTGGTGGTTTCTTAATATTTCCAATTTTGGATACGCATCGCCGTGTTAAAATATCGGCGTAAATTTTGGAGCCGAATGAACTCATGATCACCATCAACAGCAAATAAGGTCTGCTCAAGTGTTTAGAATTATTTGTAGATCCGACACAAGAGCTAAAGCAGCTAGACCATTTTTGCGAGCTGCACTTCTTTCTTCGTTGGCAATATTCTCGACGTGTACGAATACAGCAGCATATTTCATAGCGTGCTGAAGTTTTACCTATAAATCAGAAAAATCCCGATGCAGCAAATAAAAAAATACTAGGCACCACGTCAGCCGTGTAGTCACCATAATACCAGTGAAGTAAGAATAAGAAGGATTAGTTTTCGTTTTACCGAGTAATTAAATTTAGAATAATAAACTTATCTGTCTGCAAGACTTTTTTTCTCGTCAGAATGAATTCTGTCGAAAATCGTAGCGTCTGGCTGCATTCTTCTTAATAGTGGCAACGTCCTTGATAGCTCCCAACAACGTGCAGTGCCCATCGTCCAGCTGTCCCCTAACAATCCCGTGCGTGCGCAAAGTTATTTTATTCGGTTGACAGAATTTGTAGTAACAGTAACTATTATTACAAATGTCGGAGCGCCGGAAGTTTGAAGTTCAGTCCCCGCGGCTAGGTAGAGTTGTTCTTTAGGCGTAGGGATCAGATGGGATTCGTTAAATATATGCAAAGGCAGCCAAAAATAGCTAATTCCCTTCAAATTATCTAATTTACCCTGATTTCGCTTAAACGCTGCCGCAAAAGGACGCGAGGAAAGACGCGTTTGGGAGAGGCGACCCACGTAACTTTTGGTCAGAGTTCAATTTACTTCAAGCCCCGCACTGCCCTGAGAATGGTGTCTTCCCCTTTACTATCTTCAACGTTGGATGCGTTAGCGCCGCCCTTTTACCCGTCCATGAACTGGCTTCCTGCGATTACGGACGACTATTACTTGGAGCGCCCGCACTCGCCAGGCAAGGCAGGCTTTGTGATCGCAGACCCCGTGGAGACTATCTCCGACATTCCGGACGAGGAGCTTTTTGATCCCGCGTACTATCCCCTGACGGCCACTGAGATGTTGGAGCTGGAGCAAGTTGATGAAATCAATGAGATTTTAGCCGAGTTGGACTTGATGGAGAGCCACGAGGAATTGCACTACAAGCTTAGCGAGAAGACGCGTGACCTCCGGTCTAGCTCCGACGTGGATGCTGAGATTTACAGCATCATGGCAAAGACTGTCAAATCAAAGAGCTACTCGTCGAAACCGCAGACTTTCATGCACAAGAAAACTATCTGTCACGCCAACAGAAACGGACGCCAAGCGTTGCACCAACCCCGTTCGATGAATTAGTTGCTCCATTTTTACCTTCAAAATGCGGCGGCACTCATGGGACACGCAATGGAGTGAGTGAACAACGTGATTTGCGACTGTGGTGTGATGGCGTAGGCACATGCATTTATAACAAAAATCGCGCTCCATCGGACTTCTAACGATAAAAACGACCCATCTACAGTGTAGCTCCGGGCTCAGATGCGCTTTAGGGTGCGTATGAGCTTGGACAACTACACACCATACAAACAGCATATACCTCGTGCTACAGGCAGTCGGTAAAAGGAGGATTTGACTGTGGTACCTTACCGGAAACTTTGGTGAAAGAAAGGAGAGTCAGCGTATTTTACGAACAATGAGCGGCGTGTTTATAGTATCGAGACTCGGTTGACTCCTCTTTACGTCTTCAACTATTTGTAAATCGCAGTACGAGTGTATTATTTTAAGAAAAATTATAATAATGTAGGATGGAGCGAATTTTAAGTTATTTTTCACTAGTTGATACGTGGGTATCTATCTAATCTACCAAGTGTGTCGGCTTAAATTAGCAACGCATGCTTGCCGATCTATGCGTCTGAAATTTTTAATTCGATCGAGATTTATTTCTTCCGCATAGCTTCTCATTGCAACCTCATTGTCAAGAAAACTGTCCAGCAATCCGCGGCTACTTGCTGCGTCGCAAAGTTTTGTCAGTTGGGACCAGAATTCAGCGCTCATTCGACCTTGTCGGCATCGTCGAAGGAACAGCTTTCTGGCGGCTAGACGATTGCGAATCACGTGAAAGAACTGTACAATTACGCTAGGTGTCATGTCGATAGTAAATTGACGTCTGGGAAATGATGGACGACTCAGCAATTTGAAGTGATGGCCGATTAAACAATTTGACTACTTCTCACTTTTTAGTCAGATGAATGCGAGCACATGTTTTACCTCTTTAAGTTGATTTAGTACTACCCATTCAATTTGCTGTTAAAGCAAGAAAAATGATCCAATCGTCAGGTGGGAATTCTGGTGGACTTTTTGATTTTGCTGGGCGCACGAAAACTTTGCCGACGTCTTTGCTCTTGAATGACAAATTTGCGATACTTCACGATTCTCTTTAATATCTGTGCGGGCGATTGTAAAATGACATACTTATGCATAAGTGATCATGGCGTAACTTTTCGAGAGTTGTAAGAGCAATCACGTGCTGTTGCAGTCTTAGCAATTGCAACAACAGCTGCACATCGATCTCGGCTACGATTGGCTGCCCGACCAATCGTAAAAACAGCGAGGAACGTCTGGCAACACCTTGTATAGAATGACATTAGAGAGCACGTATATTAGATTTCAGAGGAATTTCTGGCCTTTTGCTATATTAGATTTTTGCGTATTTGCTGCGCTAAATTTAAATTACAAGCGTTTTAGGGGTAAACATTTACATGTTGACGAGTTGGAAAAGGCGTTGAGACTCGATTGTAGTGTTTATTGCCATGAACATTACGCAGTGATAGTTTTCGCCAACGTGCTTTAAGCTGGAAGAGGACCAAGTGATGGCACTATTTAATCAAAAAGACAAGGACGAGGAAGAACGACGAGCACTTGAGCGAGAGTTGGCGACAGAGTTGGCTGCATTATCCGATAATGATAATGAGAGTGCAGATGATGAGCCGGGTGATTTGATCGATTACGTTCGCTTGGATCTCAATACGGTTTTAATGCAATTGAAAGAGGATAAAGTTGACAGTCACGATGATTCGATAACTACACATTGGAATTTATTGCGTCAAAGTCTTGAACGAAGCGACTGCGAGTTTTTTCAACCATGTTATGAAAACTTGAAGGATATTCGTACATTAATCTCTGATGATATTGTGCCGGCCGCACAAAGCGAGACCCAAGAAATAAATTTAGATGAGGAATTGGGTGAGAGCAAGACGACCGTACAGGACGAGAAAGTAAATCAACCAAGTCTTAAGGATGATAATGTGGATAAAAATGATGAAGTTGTGTGTAGCAAGAGTATTCTTGTCAACGAGGGCGTTGAAAAGCGTACTGTTGATGGAAATTGTGCCACTCCAGATTGTATCAGTAAAACGTTAACTCTACCTTTTGGTACTGACTTGATCGAATATCCGACACTTTCACGTACTATATTGGATCCCCATTCTCAAATGTCTTTGGATTTTCCGACTGAATTTCTCTCGCCAATAGCTCAAGATTTCATTATTCAAGATCAGAATCAAACGGTTGCTTCACAACACGAAGCTCGAGAATCGCGGCGTTTAAAAGCTCAAGCTCAATACGATAAGGAATGTACAGAAGCAGCGACTTTACTGCTGCAACTTGAAAAAGAATACAAAATTCAAGAGACAACCGCAGCCCTTTTACGACGGGAGACTCAAGAGCGATCGTTCTTGGCTCTAGAAGAGATTCGTAGTTGGCACGTTGCCATTGCGGAGCGTGAAGTATACGAATGTGCACTGATGTCTTTGATTGACGAAGAATCGAAACGATTTGAACTTGAAACGGCTCGTCTTGAACGAGAACTTGATCTCATGGATACAGAAGATCAAGCTGAAAAAGATCGAATCCGAGCTGTTTCTCAGTGGCAAGAAAGCGTGGCTCGGCAATGTTTTCATCTAGTGTTAATGGCTCTGATAGAGTATCATCAAAATCGGCAAGAATGGTTGGAACAGGAGATTAAGCGTGAGCGTTGCGAATGTGTGCAAATGCGAGCTGAAGAATTATTGGTACGACGAGTGATAATTGACAATCATGTGCGTGCAGAAAATCGCATGCAAATGGAAGAGGAAGATTTTTTGGCAAAGTTGATGGAAGTTTGGATCCAAAAAAGGAAAGTGGAAGAGAATTCTCGAGAATCTGACAATCAAAAAAGGATGCAAATTGAAGAGGTTCAAACACGTGCTGCATGGGCTTTTCTTGTTTATTTACAGCACGAGACAGAACGTCATGCGTGTTTTGCCATGGAACAAGAAGAAACGTTTAGTCGCAATGCGTGGACGTTTTGGAATCAAGTTGAAAGAGCGGAACAGGAGCGACAACGCTTGGAAACTCTTTGCAGTTTGCAACGACTTGGACGAATCATTGAGCAACATCAAGTTATACAGTTTTATTCAAAATGGAAGAGATGGCACGAGCAGGAGAAGGACAACAAGCGGTTCAATGCAGCGAAACGTATCCAATCGTGGTTACGAGAGACCTTGCAACACTTTGAGGCTTCGCTCTTGTCTGTAAATATCAGTGATGACGAGTTGGGTGTATGTATCATGGATGAAGCTGATGAGAATGGCGAGATCCAGATTGCCATGACAGCGAAAAGTCAAGACGCGGCACTTCGTTTACAGTCAACCTTTCGTGGGTTCCATGTGCGACGGAAGTTTGCAAATGCCTTGTCGCTTGCTCAAGAGGTTGAAGCTACTGAAGATGAAGATGGCATGCTTGCCGTCAAGTTGGACGACTTTATCCAACCGCCACCGGAATTAGTGGAGGGGTGGGAGGACCCCGTCTTGCCTCTCCCGTCCGCTCTTTGCCAACGCCCAGCACTCCAAGACCAAGTCAAAGTCGATGTTGAAACTACACATGAAACGATATGTGCAAATGAATTTAGGCGGTCGAACGTTGAGGCTCCTGCAAACTTGGCCGCAACCTTGTGGAACAAGATGAAGCGTGTCAAGCAACGTCAGCAACACTCCCATCAGGAACGTCAACGCGAACGAGATCCCCTCTATCGAGTCTCAAAATTACTCAACCGCAAGAAATCCTCGACGTGCAGGATCGAGAAGAAAAGCAACCAGAGCGATTGCGTTGATACACAAGGCCAGCAAACGACAACGTATGTTTCATGGTCCGTCACAACTACTGCAAAAAAGAAATTAAAAGGAAAAGTGCCGTCAATGGTGGAGCGATTACGACGACAAACCATGGCGGAACGATGAGGTCCTTAGATCTTTTATTATTTTTTGTAATTTATGCGATTGCAAGAGACTAGCGTTTGGCCAACAGTGACGTCTCTTTGGTTTGACGCATCATTTGCACAAATACGTCAAAGTCTGCAGTAGCTACGAGAATCTCGGAACAGAGAACGGTACCCGATTCCCGGTTGACCTCGTACGCATGGCGCACGAGATCGTAAAACTCGCGCACGGTGGCTCCCTGAGATTGAATATACGCTACCAACACATAATTAGGAGACGATGCAATGCGATGCATTCTAAGAGGTTACCTTCAAGTTTCTTTTCAAAGAGAGCAAGAAACTGGTTATATATATCCGTGTATCTACCACGATTCCCGTAAGTCAGTACTCGCAACGCTGTCAACATGGCAAACCTTACTCGAGTTTCATCTCTTCACTGTCCAGATCGAAGGCATGACAATGATATTCTGCAAAAGTCTCGAATGTGTGGGCAAAATCATCGTCATCGAAGAAATACGTGATGACCTTATCCACGAGATCATTATTACTTGGATCTGAGCTCATCTCGTCGTCGTCCTTCGCACTTGCTCTTTCGTGTCCTGCATAACCTTTCTCTTCGCTTGTAGATCCGGTATGATTCTTCTCTCCAACCTTGTCGTGCTTAAACTCTTTGCTTTCCATTCCTCAGAAATTATCAAGAAGAATTGCAAGCGACGCTTCATATGATATATAAGGCTATGAATTCAAATTTTTTCAAACAAAATTTAAGAAAAAAAAGATATTACTATAAAGTCGTGCGAACATAAGGTACTGACGTAACTAAAACAGCTGAAGGAGCAAGAGTAGTCAAAGCTATCTACAGCATAACTACCACGTATATTTTCCATTAGTTGAGCTCTCGTATCAATTATTCTTGCTCTCTTTGCACTTCCCGACTGTTTAGCTTTTTTGCATTTGGCCACCTCGTGCAAAACTCACTTTTTCGATCTCAAGCCATGTTTTACACTCTCGACTTTTCGATTGCGTGTTCTGCATTAGCCACTGTTGCTGCTCCAATCGAGGTTATTGCCTCTTTCATTCTCCCATCGAAAGCATATCCTTCGAAGGGATTGTACAACTGATCGGTGTTGCTGCAGCGAAAATCCTCACCATTGATCGATGGTGCTACAAAATAGATTAAACTGTGCATCTAGACCTAGAGGGCCACGACACATGGACACAGACGAGTCATCACCTCCCAGCAATCATACATGGCATGTATCGAAGCTACTATGATCAAAACGACTTTGACAAAAAATTAAAGATTACATTTCTACAGTGATTGTACCGCGTAAAGTGCTGACGGTCAATCGTATGACACTCTCTTGCATAAGAAATGATAAAACCCTGTCAGCCAAGTCGAGTGTGCCGTACATTGTACATTACGCAATATTTTTTCTACACATCCTTTCTAGAAATCTTCGTATTTGCCGGATTGATAATTACATTAAGCAGCTTAAGTGTGTACGATGCACCACTTGGCAATCACAGAACGTATATGAGGCTGAGTGTACTACTATTTACATTTTAAAAACGCCGAGTCCACCCATGTCCACGCCCCTTAAGCCACATACTGGGCCCCAATGGGTATGAGTTTCACTAGGTATCCAGTGCAGGACTCGAGTGTAGCCCTTCCCCAAACCAATCCCGTCTCATGCTTTGCACGAAAAAAAAAATGCGTCAACTGTATCACCGCCTTACCACGGAGTGATATAGACTCAATTTTACTACGTTCACCTATATTGTGTGGTGACTCTAAGAAAATTCTATCTTTGACCACTTTCAGACTTTCCCTAACCATAAGTCAATGCAAATTTGCTCAAACTTTAGACCTGAAGATCTACTCAGTGCACCGAGTACTTCTAAAGTGCTATCAAGTTTGTTTATAGTTGGTGAGAAACTGATCCCTTCTCCAGATAAATAACCGTATACTGTCGGCTAACAGGTCATTTCAGCTTCTACCATGGACGTCCAGACTAATTACAGCAGGGCGTGCACTTTCTCCAAGAAAATTTACCTTTGACCGCACCATATTTTTACCTTGTATGGATAACGCAGTCGAGCTTGTACGTTTAGGCAGCCTCATCGACGTTCACCGACGATTTACGACACGTCATTGTGCAGCATATCTGCCGATCTTCAATAAACCCAGGGCTCATCGCCATACCTCAAACCTCGCATGACGACGCAAACACAAACAGCGTTTGACGTTTTGAAGTCGACACGCTTTACACTTACATATACTGGGTTCTTAGGTATAGTAACCCGTTTAGGATCATTACCAATCTTACATCAATGTCCTCACTAAGCATCAGAGCGCGCTTAACAGCTTTCGGTAGTGGAAGGCCGAGCAATATTGCTTGGCGCCCCTACTCGAGAGAACAGACTATACTTTACTCAAAGTAGTCACGACAACCTAATCAGCACGTCAGGCTTGCAAGCGTGGTCCGTGTTTTTAAAGTAAGTAGCTTTTTGAGGCATAATTCTGCCGTCCTCTTGGCTCCTCGTCAGAGCTTTGCTGGAGCTTTTCCTTAGGCTGCTCTGCGCTTAATGGATGCTGCCGTTTTTTTTGCTAAGGCTGGCAAAAGAATTTTAGCCGACGCGTCTGATCAAAGAAACACAACAACCGTAAATGGCGTGTATCACCACCGATGAAATATCGATAATACCCGTATGTTTGCCTAAAGCTCGGAGGTCTCTGATTCCTAACCTCAGCATGACTAAGATCTATGGGGACCGTACTACCCGATGAGCCCTGGCTGTGAGCATTTCCTAACCCATTCCACCTATAAGTTGCAACATAGCTTCAATGCCAATCAAGCACTCCCTCACCGATTAAGGTCGGGTATACATGGAGCACCTGTACGCCCATGCGCGGTCTAACATAGATAAAATTTCGTGTAAGGCACAATTACAGGCCATTTCAACTAGCAGAGCTCATGACACGTGGACAAAGTCAAGTAAAACTTCTTTTTTTGCAGGTTGCAAGAAAGCATAATAGTGGCAAAGAAACTTGCGTCAGCTGATACTTCAGCTCATTTGCGGTGATCATTGACACCTTAATTCTTTTCCACCGAGCTTCGAGACGATCAGAGCCATTTCATGTCGCTTCGTTTACAGAAAGGTAGGCATCATGTCCATTTCGATCGGCCCTAAAATATGCCAACAATGATGCCAATTTCTACATTACCGATTACTTTTCTTTGAAATAGATAAATGTATCATAGATATTATAGAGAAGTAATTGGTTACGTAGATGTGAAAAAGCGGTTCTTTCGGCGTGAATTCCAAGCTCCGTGGTGCCATAGTCGTGAGCGGTATGTGTGAGCAGAGTCTTCCGGCGGTAGGTCCCTTCAGCTATTTGTGATGGACAAATAGAACTTTGTATCGTATTTAAAAGCACATCGTCTCACTTTATAAAGCGAAGTGGGTCATCAATTGGTTATCGACACCGCTCACACATTTCGTATCATTTAATGAAGACTGTCCGCGTACAGCTATAATACAACAAAAAAGTCAAATAAAAAAAAACAATAGCAGAAACAATGCTGCTTGAAGCCGCCAGAGTCTTGTATACATATATCGATTCTCGCACCAACAGTCGAAGTCGAGCTGTTCACCGCTGCTAAAAACGTACGCAGGATTACAAGAGACATGTTCACTGCACACATGAGTTCGTGCAGCATTGAAAGAACGGACTCTTTCAGAAAAAAAGTGTTGGCGATGATGGTTCTCCGAACAACGTTGAAATTCGATTGAGAAATTTCGCAGATAAAGTTGAAATTCGATTGAGAAATTTCGCAGATACAGATGTACGACGTGTTTTTTTCTCTCAGCTTATTGCGCAAAGCACGTTTTTGCCGTAACTGATCGAAAAAGAGATCGATTTAACCGCCTCTCTGGACGCAACAAGGCTATTGTGGTCGAATCTACAATTAACGGAAGGCTCAGCTTCCTGAAAACCTCATTGCTGAGCCCTGCTTCCACAAATTCGCCCTAAACAAAAAAGTTGCGAGCGATCACCCGATTTAGGCTATAAACGAACTCTCTCATCCGTAACATACATTACATTACTTTAAATCTATTATTTTACAAATGTAAGCGCTTCGGATCTTGGCGGCTCTAATCTCCTGACCGATTACTTACACAAAACGAACCATGTTCGAATTCAGCAGATTGGACACGATGGGTAAAACGATGAAGCGGTGTCTACAGTGCACTCTCTCCCACGCGTATATTTCGCGATAAGTTTAAGTAAAGACTCAGGGTATAGAGCCACAGTGCCTTTTGGTCTTCTGTAGGTGCTATGGCTCGCAGTTCATGCATAAAAAAGGCCAAACATCAACCTATTTATCGTAGAAATTCCTGTGGTGGGATGTCCAGCTTTTACCACCAGAAACTTAATTGTACTACCTGCTGCAAAGCTTAGGAAGTCGACACGACTTGGTCACACATTCAATGTCCTTAGAGGTCTATGGCCGGCTATAGGTCGTTGGCATGCTGAAGCTCGCCAATATATAGTCTAATATTTGTGGAAAGGGACGATAATTGTTGATTCCGCTTAAATGTGTTGGCGTCAATTTACCAGTCTACGCGACACCAGGGAACTTTTGGGACAAGACGAATTGTTATTCTAGTGTGTGATGCTTTTCTCAGCAGATTGCATAGCGAAGAGGTCAATGCCGTCGGAGATTTGAAATAGACACGTACGTATCAAATTGTTTGATGAGTGTTCTCAATACGTTAAATCTGCAAAGAAATGGAACGAAGTGCTCGTTACGACATGTATATATTGGTTTTGGCTAGTAGATACTGTCATACACGAAATTAAACATAAAAAGGTCGCTATGACTACTGTGCTGAGACGGATAGACTTTAAATATTAAAATTAGTATATGAACAACAAGCCTGGTGGTAGTATTAGACCGGTAGTTCAGAATTTACAACGATATTGAATATTCTAACCAAGATAATCACGAATTTTTAGCAAGCTGGTCGCCGTGAAAGCTGCAAGCTTTGAGTTGGCTCCTCACGCACAAATACTTGCTAGAAGAAAAAGCCTTAGAATACCAAGTTCAAACTGGGCTTTAGCAATTTTAGCGGCTCATTGGCAAACAATTGTGTAATAAAGAGTTCAACAAAGTTCACTGTTGCTTTTTTAGCTTTTTATCTTCGATTATGCTCTCTAACAAGCGACACGCATGATTTTTTTTGTAATCCTTGCTTAGCACAAGCATTTCATGTGTATCATGAATACGGTGATAAAAGAAGTCAATGGCCACGGCGATGTTGTATCTCCGCGGTCGGAACAACAATAATTGATGTAATGGTGTTGACAACCTGAGTGTGTGTCACGCTTTATGGTGCTAATAATTTGTGTGGCATAAGGCAAGGGACTTTTTGAAAGCAAACAAAAAGACAGACCATAGCTTCACAGATTTAATAAAAAAGCCGTACGCGGTCTTCTTAAAGTATATAAGTAAGTGTAAAAGAAATTGTAAGATACATACCCCACTGGCTGAAATGTGATAAACAAAATAAAGATCAATTCATATTTGGAAATATATGAGAGCAATGTAAGGTCTGAACTTAATTCCCCTTATTATCAATGGAGCAAAAAAGAGTGGCTATGGCCATCTCGATGCTCGATGAAAGAGAGCGCGAATGTGCAGCACCTTAGTCAAGGCGGCATTCGTACGCTTTACTCGTATATCGACTTCGACGAAGGTACTATCACGTCCGGTTGTTCTAAAATCATAAGCTCCAAATGCCTTTCTTTGGCCTAGGCTGTTTAATGATGACTGAGAACCCTTATTACGGTTTGCATCACCGGCACTAAACGCTGCTCTCTTGAGCCGCCAAGCGAGGACAGTAACCTTATTTTGTGAATCTGTGCGTGCTATGTGCTGAGCGTCCGTTAAGTTGAACCCTAAAAGCCATACGCGCTAATGATAACTATCGGGGGACGGCCAGCTCATTAGGCACGAACTTGTTTTAATGCTCATTAATAATCCGCCGTGGTTCATTTTGTTTCTATTGCACCTCACTCTTCTGCCTCATCGAGATTATCAATAATGAGCTTCGGATCATTAAACACAAACTCTAGAACCGATAATGAACACGGAGTGCGTGAGGTGCGCAGCAACAACACGGATCGCTTGCGAGCAGGCAGTCTTTGACCTACGAACTTGCGATTGTGGACTGCTCAGTGTCAGTCACTGCTGAGCCGTTTGTATGCTTCCTTCTGCTTTAGTCTTACAATATTCGGCATATTTTAGCAGCAAACTAAGAAGAAGTGGATGGTCCTAGATTCACTTCGCAAACGGAGGCCCAAGATTATCGGACTTCGGTTTTAAGACTTTGTATTCTATTATAAGATACCCATTGGTAAGAGTAGCTTGCCTTACATCATTAAATCCGTAAATACCCGTTAAAGAGTCTAAAATCTAGAAGAATTCGAACGAAGTTCTTTATGTATTTGTAAGCTTAAAGTGCAGTTTGCCCATCAGGCACGAGCCACAGACTCACATGCAAAGCTCAAACTTCGTTAAGGAACGATCAATTTCTGATGCGACTCTACTATTCAAATTTATTTCCCCTCACTTTAAACGGAGCGCACGACGTTATTAGGCCACTAAATTGTCACTCAACGACAACGCCCTGTACTTAAACACTGTGAGC
This sequence comes from Plasmopara viticola, assembly GCA_001695595.3. Classification (NCBI taxonomy): domain Eukaryota; phylum Oomycota; class Peronosporomycetes; order Peronosporales; family Peronosporaceae; genus Plasmopara; species Plasmopara viticola. The sequence continues at coordinate 91,022 of MBPM02000058.1, forward strand.
TTATTTTGTATCTTGAGGCAACTGTCTGTAGCGAAAAAGCCGGTCTTGTTACGTATTCCCTCTTTATCATGGTAGACGAACTTATATATTCCGTCTTAAACACTGCTATCGATGTTTACGTTTACAATATTTTGTTGGTCGTTCAAGATCTTAATAATTTTTGCTACTTTGACCTATTTCTACGAATCGTCGACAACATACAAGATCGGGTGGTACTGTACGTTTGACTACAACATGCATATACAAGCCTATCACCACGGCTACCTTCCGCTGCTCGAATAATACGTATCCCAAGATTGCCATTACATATGATATCGGCCACTCACGTCGCAACATCATGTTGCCTCGTGCAAAACTCTTTTTCGATCCCAAGCCATGTTTTGCAGTCTTCGATGCGCAGACGATTGCACTGCACTTGCCCGTGTTGCATTCTTGAATACAGCACTCGACGACATTATAAAATTCATTATCCCGATCCCGATGAGAGTGGTGGTACACCTGACCGCATGCTTCATTCGGTATGCTGTATGACCTTCGACCGAAGAGTATTTGTTAAAAGACCAACGTTGTGCAAATTATATAATCATATGACCCAATAACGTGTTCGCCTGCCGAGTCGAAAAAAAAAATATCTTGTCTTCAGTAATGACTTTAGGCAATCGTAATTTTTCATTTATTATAAATTGCTTATTCCTGTCGCTTCCCCTTGCTCGTCTACATTTGCTCGTCCTGTGGTTCCCCCGCGACCTGCTCCTCCTCATTCCCTTCGTCTTCCGTAGCGTACAACACTTTAAAAATCGATTGGGCCAGCGGATTCGCTTCCGTCTCTTCCGCCGACTGCAACACAATCTCCACTTCCCGCAACTTGTTAAAGTAAAAGTCGCGCTCTTTCTCCAAACTTTCCACCATGGCACGTAACTCTCCGCCTTCGTTCGTCAACGCTTCGTTAGTCGCCATCACTTCCTCTAATTCCTTTTCCAGTGGTGCAGTGGCCGCTGCAACAGCCGCTTCCGTGTCGGCTTCCGAGTGCGCCACCGTCGTGTTCCCAACGAGACGCCGTGCAGCTCCTGTCGACGTCCTTGCCCCTCGAACCGACCCTGCAACTGTCGGAGCACCTGGAGGCGTCCGTCCGACTTTTGCAGTCGTTGCGGAGCCCACTTTTCGACGCTGTGGCGCCGCTGGACCCGACGCTGAGGCGCCGCCATACTTTTGTGTATACTGCGCCCCACCTTTGCCTTTTTCTCGCTGAGCAATGGGATCGTATGGCTGTCCAGATGCGTTGCGTTCGTAGAAAGCTTTGAACCACTGCATAAACTCGAGATTGTCTTGGTACTTTCCACGGACGAGGCGATCGACTTCGACGTACTTGTCAATCTTGAGTTGCATAAACGCTTTTTGCAACACTTTGTAATTTTGAATATATTCGTAATCTTTGTTGGCAGCCCAGTCCACTTTGCTCATTTGGACTTTACCAGGGTACATGGCGTCGAGGATCTGGCAGGCGACGGCCCCAGTGCACGTCTGCTCGACCTTGGAGAGCGTGATGGCACACAAACTATTGATCCAGTCGAGAATTTCCTTCCGTCCCACAAAGTACGTGCCATCCATGAGACTCATGCTCTGGTCAGCCATCGTCGAAAATGCCGCTTGTGGGGTTGCAAAAACGAGGGTTTTGCGCTGCAAATACTGAAGTGTCGGCATCTCGCGATTTGGGTACTGATGTATAGCCGGATGGTGTGTATACATATTTTAACTGCTTGAGCACTCTTAAAGCCATGGCCAAGAAGAGCGGAGGTGCGTCACTATCACTCGTACATGCGCAACACCAACTGACTACTGCACAACATCGCACTGTAGTGATGAAAGCTAACGTGATGTGTGCATATTGATGCAGCATTGAAGTCTAAAGCTAATGCTAGCAAGAGGAACAAGTCCAAAAAGGGAGGCATGTTTATTGCGCTGAAGAAACGGTACGTGCAGAATCCCTGGCGTACCAATTTTTATTGAAATTGTACAATGACGTGTTATCTGTAATCTAGTAAAATTGGCGTAGTAGAATTGGACAAGAGCGATCCGCACAGCAGCAAACGCAAAGCCAAGGTGGCAAAGCGCCCAGCGCCAGTTCCCACCGATTATCGCAATTTTGACGAGCGTATTGCAGCTAAGAAGGCACGACGGCCAGGTTTTAATTTTAAGGCTTCTGCAGTAGCTTCTTCGACGTTTAAAATAGCAGCTCCCACCTTCAAGTTGTAAGCGATGGTGTTGATTATTTGACCATGTCGCGATCTTGCTAACGCATCACACTGGCTTGCTATAGTAACGCGAAGTCAGTACAGCCAACCGCAGCCCCGCGTGAAGTGGAAGGCTTTCATGGTTTTATATCTGCACTGGAGGCTCCGACAGATGCACCAATTGGGACTTCGAACCAAAGTACATGTCACGTGAAGAAAAGGCAGCTAGAATATCACGGGAGCAATGTCTTTGCTGTGTTAGATAATGGCGACGAGGAGCAGATGAGAGCACAGATTGCGCTACCGGTAGCACCGGCGTTTATGCAGCCGGCGACATTTACATTTGCAACATTAAAGCCAGCACTTCCGCTACAATCTTCGTTTCAGTCGTCACTCGAGTCTTCGCTTCAACAAAGCTTGCAATCGGCAGTCGTAGAGATCGATTCTGACTTGTAAAATGAAATATATGTAGCACTTCTCGGTATCAGTACTAGCATCTTTGGTCACAACTACTATAATCGGACTGTGTTGGAGCAACGTTCGCGCGACAACCGCACGCAGGGGTGCCTCTTTCATAGAGAAAAGCGTAGGCATCAGCAGCGTCTCGCCCGAGTGACGCCATCGTTTGTATCTCCATTGCAGAGTCAGGCCATCATTGCGTAGTCTAAACCTACAAGTGAAAGCCCTTGTTTTCAACAGAGAGCTACAGCGTCTATAGGTAGTATGGGCAGCGCTAGCAGCAAGGCAGGCGACACTAATCCTAAGAACTTGGGTGCAGACCCGAACGATCCCAACGCGTTTCCGCTGCACCATCGTCCGTACTATAGCCAAACACAGCAACAACAAGGCTGCAACTACGATGGGTCTCTTGAGGGAAAGAACTCGCAGTGCTTTTCCGATCAGCAGAATACTACGGAGGCCATGGAAGTGGACCCACCGACCGACAACGGGTCGTATGCAAACGGAGTCGTGTCTGATACAACGCATTTGGACGGTAAGGACGGTAAGCACGGTGATCGAAACAGTGCACAGACCGAAGATCTTGCAATGCCGCCTGGAGAAGACGTTGTACCGATGGTCTTTAAGTGGGAGCACGGCGGACGCAACGTGTTTATTACGGGCACGTTCAATGGGTGGGACAAGCAGTGCCCCATGCATCGATCGGGCAACGATTTCACGTACATTGCTAACCTGACACGCGGTAAACACATGTACAAGTTTGTAGTGGACGACGACTGGCGATTTGCTCCTGATCAGCTCACAATGGCAGATGTCGAAGGTAACGTGAATAATTATGTGGATGTATCGGAATTTGCGCCACTTTCCGACTTTGACGGCAAGAATCGACTACAGGACGACGATGACGACCCGGAGAATCCGTATGCACGGTACATTCCCGAGATTGACGAGTATACGAAAGAACCGCCTCCACTCCCGCCACATTTGCGACACATTATCTTGAACAAGGTAAGGCGTGCGAGGTTAGTGCAATTTTTAGGACCAGAGACCTAAATTTGTGTCTTTGTTACGCATTTAGGCGCCACCCACAGTTGACGGCCGATTATTGCCGGTGCCTCAGCACGTAGCACTCAATCACCTTTACTGCACAGCTATCAAGGACGGTATGATGGTGCTTGGCATCACTAATCGCTACAAGCAAAAGTTTGTGACGACAGTTTATTATAGTCTCATGCCCGGCGCGAACTAAGCGACACAATAGTCGAAATTCAGGTAGATTAAGAAATCGGGGAACTACCGTCGCGAAGGATCCAAGTGTTGGAAGCGACCCAGGGCATGCAGTGCGCGTGTCTTGGTAGGAAGTAGACAGAAACGCTCTTTTTGGTTCATAGTAAGCAGTCGCAGCCATCAATAGGAAATGGCTCTATTAGGAACGGCAAAACTCTTTTTTCGGCCTTATAAATCGCTCAAGACAACCTTTTTTTAGTATCTGTAGCCTGGAATTACTATAAAAATTGCCTTGTGCAGTCCTTTGTCTCGACTTCTATCGTAAATATGTCCTTGGGCACGGCAATGTGCGAGTTGACTGTTTAAACGTAGAGATCGGCCCACAAGAAGAGAAAGAGGGTACCAAAGCCCAATAGCACAGCCGAAATGAACGCCAGCACCAACTCCACTAGCGCATTTTTCTTGGGAGCGACGGCACGAGTGAAGAAGAGCGCCATGAAAACCAGCCCAGTCAGCAAGAGTGAGGTCGAAAGGAAGCCATAACGCGCTGGGTCAACGGGACTTGCATACGGAAATTCCTGCAGCACACATTATAATCAATAGCATAAGACATTATAGACGACACACTAATGTCGCAATGACAATCCACGTACTAATTCCATCGTGGCAATCTTGGCGCTCTTTTGCTTCTTTGACACGTGTGAAGTTCAAAGCGATAAAGTATTGATTCATAAAGGTTCTTCAGCAACATTCACGAATAAGAATGTGCAGGTCAAGTCTGGTGTATTATCGTGTCTACCCAGCTTAAATACGAAACTTACGGGTCGTCAAGGATTGCCTGTTGAAGCCGCTGTACGAGGATAGCTTTGAGTCCCTTGGAATCGAGGCCACGCTTTCGAAGCTCTGCTCGAAGCTCGGCTACTTTCATCTTGGTGACATAAGCCGTCGACTTCACTGGCGACATCGCAGGCGAGTTCGTTTCAGTGCCATTGGGCTCCTCCACCAAGCCAGCAGCAGCACCATCAAGCTCCACATCTTGACTCTGCTTGTCAACAACCTCGTCACTTGGCGCTGAAGTTGCCAACTCTTGCTGTTCCTGCTCTACTGTTTGTTCACTAGAATTCGATTGACCCGTGCTGGGATCGTTCGTAGTCTGCATTTCTTCTTTCATATCACTTATATCCATGACTGTGTCCTTCTCTTCCTTGGCATCATCCTTCGTTTCCAATGCATTGTCACTTGCTTCACTGTCTACCATCGTATTCTGGATCGTCTCCTCGTCTTCACCTTCCATCCGAGAATCTCTGTGTGATCCATGCAACACAATATCCTCTCCATGTTCCTGCTCACCTTTCTCATTCCTTTCAGACTCCTTTCTCCCATGATTCATGTCCTCCTCCTCATCTTCCATTCCATCATCCTTCTTCAAATTGGCCGCTTGCTCGCAAGCACTTTTCTCCTTCTGAATTGTTTCCAATTCGTCTCGAAGAGCTTCCAATTTCGTCATATACTCCGCTTCCCTTTTTCGTACTATCTCTGCATTCGTCTGGACACTAGCTTTCATCTTGGCTTCGTGAGCTTCCATGGAAGCTGCCACGAGCTCTTTCGTCTCTTTTGTGTGCTTTGCAGGAAGATAATAGATTGGTGGAGAAGCTGTGGTCAGCAGAAACTTTGATTGATTCTCGCTCTTCCGAACCGTCTGTAAGTGCTCCAATTTACTGCGTGCAACCTCTTCACTGCGATCCAGCTCAGTCCGTGTAATGGCCGCCTCCAACCGTGTCACTTCGGCTTCAAGACGGGCTTGATTCTCGAGATATTGACTCTGCATCTTCTCTTTCTGTTCCGCTTCGTGCTGCTTCGTGTCTTGGCGCTTGAACAAGGTACTATCCTTCTCAATTTGCCGCTTTGCCTTGCCCAAATGACCCATGAGCGCGCCAAACATACGTTTACTCCGCGCAATGCCATCTTGCTGTGCATACGGCGCCACTGCGCGTAACTTTCGCTCCTGCGCACGAGCGTTGGTTGCAGAGGGAGACACAATCTCCGTCCCGGTCCCATTCGATTCCGTCCTTTCCAAGTCGTTCGAACCATCGGGTTTCGTTACTGCTGAATGCAACCTCTGTCTCTTGAAAGACGCACTCTGGCGATTGTCGTCATTATCGCGTTTTCCCCGTCTGTTATTCTCCTTGCACTGGTCGAGTGGATTTGTACCCGTGCGAGTCGGTTCACCACCGAGTCGATCAAAGACACTGCGTCGACCTGCTACGCCTTTGCTCAACGTTCGACTACCGCGACGTTCTGTCAGTCATCAAAAGAAACATACACGCAATTAGATGAAAGATCGCACGGCATTATGCAGCTCCAGTCCATCGCTAAGGTGCTGGAACTATCCCATACAACCGACAAACATACTGGAGTTATTAAGCGCCTCTCGCTTCTTCGTAAGCTCTTGGAGCTCGCGACGCAGCGCTCGCTCTGCCGCTGGTCCCGTCCGATCCGCCATAAGTGAGTACTATTGGTGGCTTGTGGAGGGGGCTGATTGCTGGTGCAACATAACGCTCTAATGTTGCGTGAAAGCTCAAGAGCCACACTTCAAGATGGCGACGAATGACGCCGTTGCCAAGGCATTGGAGCGGCTGCGCTTGCGGAAAGAACAGATTGTAGATGGTGTGCATGAAGACATGCCAGCAGCAGCAAAAGCCACGACAACTGCCATGCAAGTGGTGCAACCTGCCGCTGGATTTCAAGTCATTTGCTCTGGCCAAGTCGAAAGCGTGCATGTACATAAGTGTCTGCTGTTCTCAACTTATTGGGAGAGTCATGATAGATTGTTGCGATTGAATAGTACCCGGGTGTTACAAACGTATACTGCCGCTATGCTATTACCTATGGCGTTGATTGGCGCGTGCTTCATGTGAGTGCTTCATATACTCACTGAAAGAAGATAGGTTCATGTGAAAGCTGTAGGGCGCTGAGAATGGACTCTCGCAGATTGCGTACGTGGGGAGCGGTGAAGACAAGATCCTTCTAAACTTTCCGATTGACGTGTCATTCAAGAGCACCAACCCATATGGTTGGCCACGTCTTGTCCTGAGTCTCTACGGACTCGACGCACTGGGTCGCGATGTCGTACGAGGCTATGGCTCTGTCGTGTTTCCAATCACACCTGGCTGCTCGGTACGTGAGGTACCGCTGTTTCGGCCAATGTCGTCGTCGCGGATGCAACAGTTTGTCGCGTGGCTGACGGGCTCGCCGCCGGAATTCTTCGACTCTAAATTTATAGCACAAAGCGATAGTCGTGAAGTCACACGAGTCACATCTGCCGGCAAGATACGCGTCGTACTGAACGTGGCAACACACGGCATGAAACAATATGGATACTAAATTCTACAGACAGCAAACGATGAATACATTGCATTTAGATTATATTTTAGTCTAATTTTATCGACTGTTTTGTGTTAACTTAGTGTTGCTTTGCGTTGGTATATATATTCCGTTTGAGAAAACTCTCGAGTTGGATAACTGACACAATATGTCGTCCAATATCAAAACGATACTACAGTGACAATAATTTAGTTTTACTTTACAGCAAACTTCGGAAAAGGTTGGGGTGACGCCCTCCTTCCAAGCGCGGGGGTTAAATGCTCGCGCGCTTCGGGCAGGTGCTCTCGGGCATCTGCAGGTCATTAACGAGTCTCACCCTCGACGCGACGGTCTCCAGCACCAGGACGCCACCTGGGCTCTTACCAAGTCAGAGCTAAACAAAATAATGAGAGACCTTCACGACCTCGGTGCTGGCTGCACTGCCCGCCGAACGAGACCCGACGTATGCGGACACCACTCAATGCCGTGGACTAGCCAGACTGAGCCTAGCACGTGCATAACTTTGCAACGCGATAACGTAATACAATACAATACAATACAATACAATTTCAGCAATTCAATCCCGATTAGGGGACGTCACGCTATTAACTTTGTACTAGGCACAGAGCTTTATTATGTTGCCATTGTCACAAGAGCAATGTGAGCTCATTGATGCCTTCTTCGCCAAAAAGGCAAAAAAAAATATGGTACGTAAGTCAGCCCCCCACACTCGTCGCTGACTTTCTCTGTCCGAAAAAGAAATAGAAAGCGGAGACTTCTACAATGAGCTGGGTGACTCATCAGTAACTGCGCAAACACCGATTCCAAGGATAAACTATACGCGAAACATCATCACGAGATGTACGCTGTTCAGTGCATTAAACTTGGCATCAGACAAAATTGAGGAAGTTGGAAATACCTCCCATTGATGAGTACGCATTTAAGAGTTGTTGGTAATGTCGCAAGGGCTATCAGATTCTTCACCGACACTAAGCCTCAGGTCACCGAGTGTCTTAACCACTACTAACTTTCGCTTAAACACACTTTGGCGATGTATTCCCCCCTATACCGCAATATAGATGACTGATCGACTTGAAGCCACTCATACAAGGTTTTGAAGTCACGGTGACCATAAGTCTTTACACTAGCACTACCTTGTAAGCAGTATCGACTGAAGTCGGCGTTTGTTTTGTATGCGACAAAGCAGCTTTGGACTATAAATTCAGTCGTACGATTCCCCAAAAATTGATGCTTGGCCTAAGCCACGTTTCCTAATGCATTCGCGAGTTTAGCCAGCTAGTTGCGCAGGTACAAATTTAGCTCTTCCGGCACAATTGTCTTTAAAAGGTCAAACAAAGGTTTTCCAGAGGTCCACGTGGGCCTTTACTAGATATCGGTCTTGATTTACCGGATGAGACAACGTTGATCATCATTTGCGACACATTGAGCAGACATTAGTTGTGCATTGCTCCACCTCAATGACGACGGACGCTGTGGGTCTTCGCATTCCTACCCAGGCATATATTACCACCACTCGACAAGTCCATTCGGAGTGGGTCACCTGGCTTCAGTTCAGGCAGTTTGAAATTGCTGACCAAAAGTATACTGTTTACGAAAAATAGCTATTTGTCACGAAGTGTGCACTTGATGTGTTCCGAATCTATAAAAAAAAATGCTTTACTGGAATTAACAAGGGGGATCCAATGTGCGGAACAAGACTTTTTCGTTTTAATGCAGTTTGTTCAAGCTTACTGTGCTTGCCGATGCACTCTCGCGAGGCCGAATTCCGATTAAGCACATGTCAGTCGGGTCGGAAGTTTTTGAGAGGTACAAGTCATCAGGTATACAAAAGTATTGTCCTTTGATGCGATTACTCACCGCAAGGAAAGATGCGATTGTGAAGTAATTTAGCCCTCAGCAGCAACCCAGCTGCACTGCTATTACTAAATAGGTACTAAAGAGCAATTTTGAAGATCCTGCCTAAGGCGCTGTCCCCAACGACATAAAGTCCGAATTATAACATACTTTTGAACATACGTTTTCCCAAAAAGGGTCACAACGCTTTTTCGTGGCTTCGATACACTTTTGCGCGTATCTTAACAAGTAAATACCCTTGTTACCTTCCAACGCGTAAGAATCCTTTAAATCGAGTTTTACATAGCATGTCTGTATCGGTTGACTGCTAAAAAAAATAGCCTAGACTATAGTTCCTTTTGATAAATTTAAGCGAAAAAGCGTGTCCACGTGTCTTATGATACAAAAGTTTCATTTGCCTTTGCACTTACATATTGCTTGCAAAGCAAGCAGATGCGATTGCACCCATCCAAAATATACAGAGCGATAATTTAAAGAAGATGTTTTAACGTACATCTACTACTTTACAGTAACAACAAATCGGATCAAAATCGTCATTTAGGACCTTCTACGGTCCCGAAAAAACATGGATCATTGACTTTTAAGAAACGGTGTCGACGCACCTAACATACTACGTAATCTTAAGAGTTCGAGACTTGAGGTATCACTTGCACCTCTTTACAGCTTCGCACCTTACAGATAAGGCAAGTAGCCTTAGTGACGACCATAGTAGGGCTTGTTGGGCCCATATTCATCTTAACTTGGCCGAACGACGAAATTGCAAATACCTGCATTGATTCACGATAAGAAAGCCTGATGCAGCTCGATTATCAGGCACTGAAACGCGCAACGCTTAATCTAAACCCAAGCGTATCGATTACTCGACCAAGATAGCCCATCTCGCCTCAAGAGTTTAAGTCATCCGAATCCGTTCCAACAAAGCCGCACTTTGATCACCACGGCCGACTTAAGAGCAAATTTAAGCACGTCGTAATTTTTTTTATATGCGTGAAGCCAAGTCAAGCGCGGTTTAGCTTGACACTTCTCGGTCGCCAAGTAGACCCCACCTCCGTCTGGAGAGCGTAGTCAAATTTTGCGGGCACTGTGAGCAACGGCATAGTTTGCAGAGCTTTAAATTCCGACTTCAGCATGACTTCCAGGGATCGTTGATATTTTGATGGATACAATAAGCGCTTCGTATGTAATTCGCGGCCTTGTAACCGCACGTTAAAATATTGGAGCTTAAAACCCGTCATACAGAACGCTGGAATCGTGGCTTGGCATTCTACTGAATACGATGTATATTGCATATTTAGGCCATATACTAGACGACGGCTTGCTTTTTATCCCGGTAAATGTCAAATTGTATAGCTCATCTCCATCAGCTCTCTTGTTTTTAGTCATCTGATAAACTCAAGTGATTTACATTGGCTTCTTGATGTTGATATCCGTCTCTCCCTCAATCAATTTTTTGGTAACCTCGGCTACTAAAGCAAATCTTTTTTTCTAGTAATAAGTGTGAACACCACGTTCTTAAACGCACAGTCCATTTGGGCAGTTGTAGCATCAAAAGTCCATAATAATCACATGTGGCTGTTAAAGACATTTCACTGAGAGATTTTTTTACATATAGACCTTGGACGGTGAAGGGGTCAGGCAAGTACTAGCGTAGGCGCTTTCGACGCGCTTGTCATAAGAGTTGCTTCCAGTCAATGTAAAGCTATCTTGACGCGCTCTTGGTCGTGGCATAATGAAAATCTACCTGAGTTAAGCGAGTCTTGGCGGAGGTCGATGTTTTTGTCACCGATTAGGTTCGGAAGCAGCTTCAAAATCAGGGAGTTTTTACGTTCGCTTGTTTGGTTTCCAGCTATCAGGCGAGCAATATTCGGTAGAGTTACTTTATCGGATAAACTTTATTTAGCGGCCTGTATATACTGCCAACCTTTTGTAGGAAAAGTACGGCTTTCCATTGAATGATTGAGTATATTGGACTGATACCTTTCTGGTATACATACCGGTTATGCATGTCAGATCATTCAAGATATGTAAAAAAAGGAAAAAAAGAGCAAACTTTTTGTACAGCATTCAATCAATTGTCAAGGATGAGATGCTAGATGAGAACACGTACATCTTTAATCAAATGAAGCAGTCCATATTCTTACACCGATATAAGTTTTTTATTCTTAAAGCGATCAAATTGTGAACAGCCAATTACCGATGGATCATATATATATATATATATATATATATATCCCTACGCCTGCTATGTACAAGGTTGTGTGAAGCTTCGCCGGAACTGTTTACCGTTTCACTGGAATTTGTTATCATAAAGGCATTAAAATTACACTTTTTAATCGTGTACCCTTTGAGAATATAAAATGCCCCTTTCGAGAGCATGAATAAAATGCGGAGACATACTACTGAGTAATGAGTAGCCGCTCGAGCTTTTACATTGAAAGAGGAATGTGTCGAAACTTAGTTATCGCTTGTACGCTTTTGTGTTAACCTTTACGTTTTATTTGTGAATTTTGAGTGCAAAACCCACCTAAGTTCAGAAGCGTTGCCGCTGCAGCTCAATCTCAGCTTAACGCTTTGCTATTGATTGATATTGGTACTTAGCTCGAGCAAGGAGAGCTGCTTCTTTGCCTTGAATTTGATTCTTTTGATAAGGCATTATCATTAACTTACCGCGCCCAATAGATTAATCTTGTGGTCAGAGGAGACTTCGACAAAGGTTTTTCACGCCTTTTTAGCCTTAATATCATGAAAAAGATACGGGTAGATGTAGCACTACGTTTGGGTGTGGTCGCAGATTTCGGTTATTATAGGCTCATTATAAATTTGCATGCAAACTTGGCATATAATCGCTTGTCAATTCAGTACCTGAAATTTTCCAACCCATTATGGCTGCTGCACCAAAGCCATCATTACACCATTGCGACTGCGCGCGCCAATTTTTGTCTGGTTTATTTTTCTACCGCGCTCTACAGTATTTTAATGCCCCCACATAATGATTAGAGCTGACCTGCACTTCTGGTCTGAGCTCTTTAAGCTGCCAAAACTACTTATAATTCCAGAAAATAGCATACATGCTTGGCAGGAAGCATCGTATCTGAATTCTTAGTTCTGAACAATTTCCAGATTTTTATTCTTACGACAGCTTAGCCACAGCCTTACTTTAAACCAAGGTGTTTTCTTAATCGTAGTGGATCAGTACAAGCACCACGAGCGAGATCGTTGCTCAGAGTGTGGTGACGCTCAATATTACTACTATCCTTTTTTACACTTCGAACTTGCTCGAAGTCGTAAACCGATTCTTTATTAATTCGTCCTCGTCTTAAACAAAGACCTGGCATAGTTTCTATAAGTTCAAACGTGTTATACATTGGCTGAATGACTCTTTCGTTTAGCATGGAAAATATAGGTGCTAGTCTTTAAATGTGGTCCTAACACCATGCTCTACTTTTACTTCCTCAAAGCTAGGCACTTTCTCCGTTATAATTCACTACACACAATATGGTAACACCAAAAAGTGAGTCACACTTTAAGTACGATTCTGTTTATTCCGTAAGCTTAGATTTGACCCAATAGAGCTGCGATGAAATGAAAGAGCGACATAAACCGCAGAGTTTGATTTTCCCGTTGTTTGACTGACAAGATGCCACCGGATATATTGACAAAAGCATTGCTATGTGATGCAATGCAAAGAGATTTTTGAGTATTCAAAAAAAAAATTTGGTGCTCAATCGATGCCATTGACCCTTGATAATATCAAGCTGAGAAACACAAGTAGTCAAGATATTCCGATTTCATTGGAAATATCTGGCTACACATGAAATAAGCTTTGCAAAATTTAGGTTTTGTCCTCCGAAGTATTATGATACCGAGGTTTAGTAATTAGAAAATTAGTGTTTCCGCCAGATGCAACCGGACCTTGTCAGGCTTGCTTTAAATATTTCTCTAGCATGGTCTTAGACTCTGGATGATACAGCTGTTGCAGTTTAGCCTGCCCCAGAGTTCATTATTGATCGACTTTATAAGTGAAATCAAATTCAAAAAGGATTTTGATGCAAGTTTCCTTATGTGCTTACGGCAGCAACCTATCATGGCACCCAAAATATCAGCATCAGTGACATTATCAATGGCCGTACTTTGCCATCTTTGTCGGCATAATCGATCCACCGAGTCTATAGCTTCTGCAACGATGAGTCACTCACTGAAACTATCGGTGCCCAATCATCTCCCTTCAGCAAACTTTACAGACCTAGCTCGAAGGAAGCAACATACTTTTGATCAGACGGCTTGAGAGCTTAAATGACCTCGAAGGTGAGTCAACTGTTCGACATTCTATTTTTTCATAAAAAGCGCTCTGTTTTGATAAAGCTGATTGACCTTCAAATTCCATCCAACCTAATGGCAAACATCAAACAACGCTAAAATATATCAAAGTTGATCAATGCTACGACCAAATTGACGCTGATCGTCGATATACTGACCTTTGCTCCTGCCGCTAAAAAGTAGAGACAATCACACTTTTAAGTGCTCAAAATTCATAGCATATGAACTGATTGCCTTATACCACATACCCAATACAAAATCGTCCACAAATCCAAAACTTTGCATTACAACCAGCAAGACAGGCTTGCAAGCAAGGCCTTTGATATAAAAAATGGAGAACTTAAAGGCGAAGACCATTCCACCATCAAACCTTATAACATTCCTTCTTTTAGCCCGTTGAGTGCTACCTTTTTTATGCGGCATGCCAGCAGACGGATCAGTAGTAAGCGTTCTGCTCCATAAATTCCGACAATTTTTGCGCAAACGAGTCTTCCTTTGCAAGATTTCGAGCATTACTACAGACTTAGCATTACTGATATTTAGACGCGGACCTACAACTCGGCGTATACCTTCTCTCTGCGCATTATAAGTTATGTTATAGTAGAAACGCCTGGAAGGACCAGTCCTTGCCGATTCTAATTCAAGTTCGGCTTTGTTACGATGTCCAAAATAGATTGGGTGCGTACGGAGGGATTGCGTTTGGGCGTGCCCATGGATGAGTCCATAACGTCAACATTCTTGGATCCTCCGAGAGAAATCAAAATTAAGATCGAATCTTATGAAGTTTGTTTAGAATCTCATAATGCCTTTGCAGGTGTCCGAATAGCGTATTTTCACGAGTTTACATAAACAATTGGAGGCAAATCATGCGTCAGCTTTGACCAACACTAATTAAAATTCACAGTTGTGTCCACTCGCGCTCTTGCCTTCCGCTTTGAAACGGTTAAAACCACTCTCTATTGCTTCGCTGACAGCGCTATGGTTTCTTTGTGACCTTCGACCTTGTTTTTGGCTCACACAGAATGACTTTGGTCTGGCCAAAAGACATGCTTAAGGTATCGAAATTCAGACGCGAACAACTCTGTAATTTGCCCATACAGGTGAGTCATTAGGGTACTTTCAAACTAGAGAGCACTTTCGAATTAACATCGGTCTTATCGGGAATGGTAGCAAATGTTGCACTTCCTCGAGACCAATCATGAATGTTAGCTTGCTACGACCTTACTCCTTGCCCGCAAGTAAATCGGCGCACCGTTTGTCTTCAGTTTTGCAGACTCAGCTATAGCTTTACTATGAGTGCTGTCTGGTGCACTAAAAATGCCTTATTTGTAGGTCTTATTACCAATGACCTTACATAACCTATATAATGATCTGAACTTAATTTCTGTTTACCAGTAATTCCGCTTCAGCATGAATTTAGATGAATTTAGCTAAATTGCACATGCAAACATTGTAAAACGTATTGCTAGTTTTGAGTATTACTTCATTCGACATTTTCGATAGTGGTATATTGGCTCAATGCAAGGACTAATTTAGCTTACTATTGCAAGAAAGTCAGCTGCAGTGATGCATGCGCCATTAGTAAACAGTCCATATTACAGTGTCAGCATTGAAAATGCACAAGGATCTTTAAGAAGTCCATGCGGCCGTGGTGACGGGTAAGGCTACGACTCTGTCGCAAGTGCAATACACCTGACCGGGTGGTACAAACACGACCGCCGAGCTAAGATCACAGCACACGTCACATCTGCAGGTAAAATTTGCTTTGTGTTGTTGGATGTGTCACGGATAAGATCCTAACATTCACAAATATGCATGCCATATGATTTCTCAGTTAATGACGCAATCGTCGTACACTCAACTTTAAGCTAAAGGATCCCGTGTCTGCTCCGTCAAGTCTACGCAAAGGAGCCAATATAAAGTCAGAAGCTCCACAAGAGCGTTGTCAGCACAACCCTTCACGCGCCATTTCCGACATGCGCTCGGACAATCGTTCCTTGATAATTTTTCGGCGCTTTCGGAATGATGTGCGCTACATAAAAACATTGCACAACAATATCACAATTCCCCAATTAATATTCACAATATATCACCAGCAAAAAGTCAACATACCAGACGGCCTTCCTTGCTGAATAATTCCAGGAAATTGTGCTGCATGTCATCGGCCTTACTCATCCACTTGTGCACAAAGCCATCGACGTCATTGCGCACTTTATCAACTGCCATATCAAACTTGATTGTTTTTTCCTTGATAAAGGGGACATTCATATCCTTGCCCGAATACCCACGCTGCAAATTTCGACGAATAAAGGTATCGTACTCGGCAATGATACGAATGATGAGATCCGACGTCGAAATGCCGTCTGTACGTCGAGTTTCGAGAAATTTACCCATTGCCTTGATCCGAGCATAGACATCGCCCTCACTTGCTTCTCCTGACGTATCCGAGTACGGCAGCGCATCATGACACACATAATCAATCTGGTGTTTCTCCAAAAACTCATCCGAGAGCACCCAAGGAGCGTCTTCGACTACTTCATCCACCCATCTGCAGTGACGTAAGGACTCGTACCGCTCTTGATCTGACATGACGGTACGACCCTTGAGTTTGTGCGTGATCTTGTCACTGCAGCATCCCACCAGTAAATACGTGTTGGGGTAGGCCTCTTTGCATTGCTGTAGAGCTTTTGCATGTCCAAAATGAAAGAGATCAAAGATGCCATCCGCATAGAGACGCAGTGGGCGTCCAGTGGGAGTCCCGGGCTCGCCCTCTTTCAGTTTCTTGCGGTATGGCTCTGGCTGCGGCTCGGTCGGGCCGCTCTCCTGGCTACTGACGCTACTGTCGTCGTACTCGTCTCGAGAACTACCCGTCGCTGGCTTCCTCTCCTCCGCAGTAGGCACGTGGTGGTCCTCCTCGGCCTCCTCTGCGTTGTTCATCTCGGTAGCACGTCTCTACACGTTTGCACAGATTTCTCATCAGCTGTTTTCTATCTGGATGCCTACGCTTCTAGCCTCTTTTCGCAACAGGCCATAGCGCATTCGATTCGCATGTCGGTTGCACGCGAGAACTAGCACCGCAGTCGCAGGGGAACACGCACCTTTTTCGCCATCTTGCTCGTTTCGTCAAAACCTGTATGTGATGTGCCACGAGGCCCGAGTGTAACTTTTCGCACTTAATCCCGACCGCAAATGGGACGCGTGATTCTCAACAGCACGGCATATGATTGGACGAAATTGAGAAAAGAAGAAGCGGGTGTACGATTGTTAAACTAGCGTTACGACGGTTCGGCATGGGAGAGCGAGGCCGCGCGAATGCTGCCGGAAAAAAGCTTGTGCGGGACGTTGGCGAGGTGGGTACGCTCTGTTGCCACAACAGGTTGCACGACAATCGGGACCTTCCACTGGAAGGTTTGTCGCTGTTGTGTCGTGGCGGCAGTCGTGCCATCTTGTGGCGGCAATGCGCCGGCCGAAAACTCGAATTGAAGCAGCCATTGAATTCGGACGAGGTCTGTTTTGATCGTCGGCAGTGCATTGTGTGGGATGCTAAAGCGCACATTTGTCTGTACCACTCCGAGTGTATGCTCGTGAAAGGTGCCAAAGACTTTGGACTGCACGATGCGATCGGGGTCTAGTGCCATCGTCGAAAGCGTTTCCTCTTGACACAGAGTGACCGAGACTTTATAGCATGGGATGCTGGCACGTGTAAAGTCAAAGACGCCGAGTAGAATGTCACCTGGCTGATAGAATTGCTTTGTCAAAAGAAATCGCACGAGATGGCTACTTTCCTTGCCGATCGTATAGATGCTTGTCTGCGCGCGTTGCATCTGTTCGGTTTCCACGCGGCCGTGCATGAGCGTCGGACGCAGCTCGAATGCTATCTCGCTGCCTATCCGCACGCCCACGGGGGCCGGTGCTCCCGACACACTTTGATCGAGACGGCCGACACGAGTCGTGCCGCCGACCTTTTGCGGCTTTGTAGGCTTCGCTACAACACTATTGTTGTCAAGGGCCACAGGTTCTTCTCTTTGACTCTGACTTGCTGCGAGTTGGCTCGCGCTGGCCACAGTGTTAGCTTCAAAGAAATACTCGGAGCCATACACCTCGAAAGGCAAGTGCACGGAGATCGGTTTGCTACCAGCAATCGCACGTTGCGCTGTGATCGAGACTACGTAAAATACTCGAGCGGACGAGCCGCAAAACGAAGGGCAAATGTTCTCTGGCAGCGCAATGGCAAATTCGCGAGTGCAGCGCTCTGCCGTTGCCTCTTGCACAGCCTTGGATAGACACCCAAGGTGATTTTTTTCATTGATTTTTGCTGTAGCTGTCTTCACTTCTGACGGCGTCGGCGCAATGTTCACATCTGAGAGCAGGACCGACGGAGGTGAGCAAAAAATACACGTGCCTGTGTCGCCTGAAAACTTGCGTACATCGGGCAGCGTGTCAAGCTTGATATCATTCGTAAGAGGTTTTTGCTCTGATTGTGCGTGCTCTTGCAACGCTGAAGGCCGCGAATCCACGTGCACAACCGGCAGTGTTAGCAAGTTGCTGTCCACCGTGACGTGACCATGCACTTGCAATACTACGTGCTTTATCTCCAAATCTGCACCAGGCTTTTCCTGGTGACTTACAAGTCGTACAACGCCTTTGACAACACCCCCCGGACGGAAATAGCGGCTCGCAAGTTGCGCCACTAACACGCTGTCCTCCCGCGCGACGTGGTCGATCGCCATAAGAATTTTGCCTCTAGCAGGAAAAATGGTGTGGCGTACATCGCTGAAAACCTCACAATAAATATTAATTTTTTTAATAATTGCACTAATTTATTGTTGAAACACAAAATTGTTGTCACACTAACTCGATTCGGTGACTATATCGTTCACTGCTTTTTGAACTTTGTGCGCGGATGCTGCAGCCACTAACAATGCTTGTAAACCTATGCAAAGGAAACCTCGCCGCGTCAGCCCTATAAAGAGCAGCGTATTTAACGCAAAAGCCTCACCGCTAATAAACTGCTTTTGGGCGTGGCGCAAATCGTTTGGTGGCAACGAGCTAAACCACATTAGCGTATCTATTGGTAAATTTGCTTGAGTGTTTTTCGGACTAGTGGCTTTGGTTGTACTCTTGCCTGCTTTCCGACTCCGCACCGTATTCTCATTTCGCTCCTGTGAAGTTGCCCTTGATGCATCTTGCAACTGCCACTTCCCCTCCGAATCCAGCATCACAACGCGAGATGCTTGAAACTCTTCGTGGTACGAGATCTCTGTCATTGCGTACTCGGGTAATTGCAGCTTTGCCTTAGTCAGCATCAGATAACCCTGCATAAGGTAACGTTAAGTTGTCTCTTACTCCACGTCCTTCAAGCATGAAGGCACACCTTTTTAAGCTTAAAGCGAGCAGCCTCATGGTCATTAAGAAACTCCTCTAGAGCCTCCACCCCTTCAACCAAACGCTCGTCTATAGTGTTAACAGCGCTCTTCATTTTTACGATCTTTTACCCAATTTTGGATTAGATTTACTACAACGAACTACTACAATATACAAGATGGCGTCTAGGCAAATATCGCAAGAAACGTTTGATGAGTGCGTAGCTGAGAATATTGAGGACTTTGACATGTCAGTGGAGGAAGCCGTGACCGACGCTGTGCAACAATTCGAGTCACAGGGTGTGGATTTGTCAAATATAATTAAGATAAACACAAAACAAGCGGCGAATGGGCAGGAACCGCTCCCTGTGCGGCTTAAACGATTGATTGTAGACTTGCAGGAGGTCTGGAAGGATCGACGAGACACGGATCGGATGCTTAGCCTCTTGTCCGAGCTGACTAGTGTTTGTGAGCAAGTTCCCGAGGCTCGAGTCGTGGCTGGACGGAATGACGCTATCGATACGTTGCTAGCGCTGTTGGAAGCCGACTCTCCTGCTGTCGTAGACGCTTGCAGCAATTTGCTCGTTTTGCTGTGTACTCATAACACTGATAATCAGGATTTTGTAGGGGTGGTAGGTATGCAGCAACTCGTAAAGGTGTTAGGCGTTCAGTGGGAACATGAAGAGACGCTGGTGCGAGTGCTCGCGCTTCTGAAGGCAATTTGTACCAAGCACGAAAGCAACAAAGCATTCTTTACCCAGGCAAGTGGGATTCAAGTGCTGTCTCAGTACTTGGATAGAGCAAAGCACAACCAAATGTTGTCAAAACAATTAGCGCACTGTTTTCGCGTACTGACTATTAATGACGATCCCCGCGCGACGTTCTCGCAAGCACAAGACGCTATTAAAGCCCTGGTTGAACGTGGGATGATTCTGTATATATTAAATGTCCTACGTCTTGTTGAGGGCAATAGTCATCCACAGAGAGCAAGTGCGTCGCCAGAGTTGCTCGCTAACTGGCTTGCCGTTTTAAAGCAACTTGCCGTCACGGAAGAGAATTGCCACGAGATTGCCAAGCTAGGTGGTTTACACACCGTGCAGAGCGTCATGCAGACGTACGAGCATAGCGGTAGCATAGCAAAGCGCTGTATTGCGGTCTTTAGAAACATGGCAGCTGCAGATGATTTCAAGCGTACAATTCTACAGTCGGGGGGCATCCAACAGACGTTAATAGCCATGCAACGCCATGATACCGACGCCTCTCTTCAGCAAAACGCATGTGCGACACTAGCAGCCATTGCGCTCCGCTCGCCAGAAAACAGTCATGCGCTTGTGGAGCTTGGGGCGGCGCGCCAAATCTCGCACGCCATGCAGACGCACCGACGTGACGTGGCTGTCCTTCGCCAAGCAAGTTTAGCGGTGCGCAACATTGTGGCACGCAGTGCAGAGTTGCGCGTGCGATTCTTGCACGAGGAACCCGAGATCGAGCCATTGCTTCGCGAAGCACAACAGTATCGCGGGTGCGGTGACGAAGCTTACGCTGCATTGCGTGATCTGGGCTGTGCGATCCAATTGTCGACTTTTGGTGCTGCTGCATCGAAATTAGCAAGTGTGCCGACGGCGCACTTTAATCCAGTTCAAGTCCAATCAAATCAGATAGCTGAGAGTGGAGCAGGGACGTCATTCACCCAATAGGTATAGTAACATAAAGAGAGCTTTTTTTATTTCCTTGGCCGCTTTGCCAAAGTTAACTATCCTCAACGCACTGCACTACCTCTCGCTGTGTCGTACGAACGAGCATATTATGCGATGGCCTGCCAACTTTGCTCGACGATTTCGCGTACGCGGCGATTATACTCTCGTCTATTCTCCTGAAAGAGACGCGCGGCTTCGGAATTAGCGGGCGAGTTTGGATTGGGATCGCACAGCAACGACTGAATGGACGTGAGAATGGCCGAAATGTCGTAAATTGGTGACCACTGGTTTTGTAAAATATCCAAACAAATTTGACCGTCGTTGTAAACTGCAGCAATAGCCATAGCAATGTAAAAAGTCAGTTAAAAGAAAGCAGCTAAAAGCCATATAGAGCTCCGTACTGTTAGGATGGAACATTTTCGTAATAAACTTGACGGTCGGCGCCTTGTTGGGGTAGTCTTCACTGAACTCAAGCGTCAAATTAAAGGTCCCTCCTTCCCACGGCGTGTCGTCCGGTCTATCATAGTAAAACATTTTTCAATTTTACCGACTAGAAACATTAAATTACCGCGTAACTTACCCGAAAATGACGGCTTGCCAAAGCATAATGTTGTTGTCCATAGGGGCGCCCGACACGCCCGATGGCGGGTCATTCTGCAACTTGCGAAAATCGCGCATCAACCGTCGGCGAGCTGCAGTGGACATTGTAGCTGCAAAGCGGTGGAAGAAGCCTATGAACGAGCGACGACTTGACGTTGCGAGCCTTTTCGACTTATGACCGAAAAATCGTGGACATTCGAGAACCCGTCTATAGCGATGTACTACACTATTAAGAGTGCGCGAACTTAGTACTTTTAATATAGCAGAACTTCATACTAATAGTAATAATTCAAAGCGATTATTTACACGTATCTTTAGACGAAAGGTCGTACAGGTATCCGATCGATTGACTAGCATCACGCGACAAGCAGCGAGAAAGGAATGTCCAAGGAGCCGCTAGTGCCTGGCGATGGCCTCAATCTGAGAGTGCTAGCCAGGCTGGAAGCAACTGGCTTAAAGACAGTTAGTGGCTACTCGTCCGCGTACGACAATGTTTTTCCAACAGCGCTAGACGGCATCAGTAAGTACGTACAATCAGTGGCGCACTAATTTTTGGGGCCTGAAGTTGTTTCTAGTCTCACGAAGGGAGTTCAAGTTTTGCGTGGATGTGCTTAATCAGACGGTGGAAGATTACTTCCCATGCCTACCGTGCTATGGGTGTGGATATTTATGGTGCATACTGACCTGTGGGTTAATGCTTTGCTTCCCAGAGCCATGCACTAAACAGGTAAGGTTGCAAAAATCCTTTGATGTTGGGCTTTGACATCTACTACAGCATTGGCATATCGTGTGATGCAGCTCTCTGACAATATGGAGCTCGTGTTACGTCGACTTAACAATCGAGAGGAGCTCTTGTATCGAGGTATAATCTGGAGTCTCAAACGATGTCAACGAACACACACGTCTTGGATAGAAATCGCTCAGCTCGTGTACGAGTGATCAAGATAAAAAAGCATCTAGGTTCAGGTCTTCACCATCTGCTTTGAAAGTAAACAAAGCAGAGCTAGTAAACAAATGGGTCGGGAGTCAACTTTAAGCAAAATGTACTGTTGGTAAGCGCTCATTGTCAAATCTTCTATCGTGGGTCTCTATTACGTTAAATGTATCTGATACAAAAGCAAATGTCATACCAGTCAGAATCATAATTTTCAAGCAACAATTAAAAGCAAATAGAGAGCTGATCAAGTACTTGATTTGATCTTACCATGAAAATAGGAAGGCTTGTGACCTCCTATAAATATACAAACTTGCGTTCCAGGTCGAGTTGCTTCTGCTTACTTACGAGGTCTTTGACCTTATCAAACATCAGTTTCCCTTCTTTCTGTATGGTGTCACCATCACTTGTTGTCTATGTCATCACGACGCCTTCAAACAGCACCATGCGACTCTTGTTCAGCTCCTTGCACACCCTCTTCATGCTCTTTTCGCCAATCATTGTAACGTCACTAATTTCCTGAATCGATCGCTTTGCATTCGTGTAAGCTGCTACCAAGTAAACTACTGATGCCGCCACAGCAACTGGTGCTTGTCCTCTTGACAGTTCCAAACCATCTGCTTTCTTCGCCACCGTGTGTGCAATCATCTGCGTCTTATTCGGCAGTCCCAGTTTCGAGCAAAAGCGCTGCACGTACTCCTCTGTTGTCGCCTGTTTTACCTCGAGCTCTAGACGGCGCTGCAGGCTCATAAACGACTTGCCAATACGACGTTTCGATATGCCAGAAGCCTCTTCAAATTCTTTCAGTGATCGCGCCATGCCAGCTTTCCTACACGCGATAAACAGTACGGCAACTGCCATACTCTCTCGTTCCGAGCCGCGCATATTGATTCCCTGCTTTTCTGCCTCGGCGTAAATGTCCAACGCTGTTTCGACAATTTTTTTTGGCAGTGACAAACAGTCGGCAACTTCTTGAATTCGTGTCATATTGCGCTGCATTCTCTTGACTTTCGCGCTGTCCGACGAAATGTTGGGACGCTTGTGTTTGCGGCTCGCATCACCATCGGCGCCCCCGCCGCTCTTTATTGGGTCAACTAGATATGTGGACAGCGAGATGCTGTCCAGGCGCGCATCTGCAACATCGCCGACCCTGGATTTCGCAGCGGGATCACCACCCCGATCATCATTAGCAAATGTTCGCCATTCGGGAGAATCATCTATTATGCGCTCACCAAGGATCATGCCGCAGTCACGGCACACAACGTCACCTGCGCTGAAGTCTGTCACTACATCCTTGCTTCCGCACTCGCGGCAATGATCCGGCACGCACTCGCCTCCCATAATGTGTCGCGACCTCAACGTGTGTCTTCTTTTGACGTCTTAAATCAGCGCGCAAATTCGTCAGACAGATACAAAAAAGGGAGCACTCGAACGAATATGTGCTATGGAATCGAACGCACGAAGAATTTTAGACTTTTAAGACTTTAAGTTGCCACGCACACGAGGGTTAACTGAGCTTCTTTAAGGAACAGCGCGTCTTCTGCGATCCACTCACGAAGATTAAGTGTGGCACACATAAAATAACGTTTGAGAGATTAGTGTGCACGACATATCAATTATATTTGGCAGACATTTTGCGAATATCCCACTGCACATCTATGCCTTGACTGCCGACGCAGTCAGGACCCCTTCTTCTCCAGCATATGTTGTTACTCTTCGCTTTATGGTGGTTCGCTCTTAAACTGCAACCTAAAAGGTAAATTTCTTCTTGGCCAAGTCTGCCTTAGCTTCCAGAACTTGCCTATCGAGCTCCTTGGCTGCTTCTGGAAAGTCTTGCACGGCCATGACGGATAACGCAATCACTGCGAGCGAGTACGCTCCAAACGACACGAGTGCATACATAGGCAGCATCTTTGCCACTTGCAGCACGCGCGGATCGTGCACATAGTCCTTTGTGTATCGCAACAGTAGTAGCCACAGTGCAAAAAGCATGGCGAATACAGTTAGCCACTTCTGGTACTTCAGCATCGCAAGGTTCTTCCGGTTAATATTTGTACGGTCAAAATGTTAATTTTGTGAAAGTTGGAAAGTCGAATTTTGATTCGCCATAAAAAAGATTAGTATGCTTTGGCATTTCACAACTCGTGCCGATGGCAGCAGACCCGTCTGCATTTCTGACAGATGCCGAGCTGCTGGACGATAACGTTCTTCCGTTGGAAGTACCGTCAAGGGACAGAGAAATTTGCCGCAAGCCCAATTTGTCCGATGATCAGCGTCTTGTCATGGCTGACTTCCTACTTCAGCACAGCCAGGGCGAGAATCGCTTGCCACGCGCAGTCATTGCCGCTGCGGCAGACCGATTCGAGGTACACCGCAATACGGTGTCACGTATCTGGAATCGTATGAAGGTGGCAATGGATATTGGAGCTTCTGCTGACATTGTAATGAAGCAAGTTTTGTCCAAGAAGCGTGGTAATTGTGGCCGTAAACAAAAAGACTACACGGCCGCTATGGAGCGAGTCAAAGAGCTTCCACTTAACCAGCGTGGCTCGCTTCGTGCGCTTTCCACGGCAGTAGGAATTCCGCGCACAACACTATACCGTCTTTTGCGCAACGAAAAGCTCGATCACAGCGCAAGGAATGCTGTAGATGGCCAATTAGATGACGCTAAGCAGACGTTAACCAATGTGATCAAAGCGCCGTTATCCGATCGAAATAAACGGGAGCGACTGAAATTTTGTGCCAGCAAAGTGCTTTCAAATGGAGTGTTTGAGGATATGTTTAATGTAGTACACATTAACACGAAGTGGTGTTTCTTGCCGGGCAATCGCGATGCCAAAAAGACAAAAGCGATGTTTCTCATTGCTGTTGCTCGACCTCAGTGGGATCGTCAGCGACATCAGCAATTTGATGGTAAGCTTGGAGTCTGGCCATTTGTCATGCCTGATCCACCTTTGGACGTCGAGGCCAATGTGGAACCTTGGGTACAAACAGCCTCACAAGCTGAACGCGCGTTTCGTGTGCTCGAGACAATTACAAGGAGGGAGATTCAGACAATGATTACAAATAATGTCATTCCAGCAATAAAGACGAAAATGCCGAGCTCGTTGCGCACGAGATCGCTTTTGATTCAGTTCGATAATCAACAATTGCGCTTAGCACCGGATGATCCCGTGATTGCAGAGCATGGTAAAAGAGATGGGTGGAACATTCAGGTGCAGTACCAGCCAGCACATAGTCCTGATCTTGTGGTACTCAATCACCGGATTCTCAAGCATATAAATGTCGAGTTTACGACACGGACGATTACTAAGCGATCGTCTCCTTTAGAAGAGCTGATCGCTGGTGTCAAGCGAGCGTTTGCTACTATCATTGAACGGCAAATTGACGACGCATTTCTGGCGTTGCAAAAGACGATGGAGTGTATTTTGCTTGCAGGTGGCTCGAATCATTTTGATTCGCAAGATAACACGACTAAGACGAGTTTGCAACACGATGGGAGTCTTCCAGTGAGTATCTTTTGCAAACGAGAAGCTATGCTGGTATGCCAATCCATTTTGAACACGTCACATGAAACAACACCATCGTCTGGTAGAACTTAGTGAGTGGAGCAGTTAAGTCGATTGCACAAGTGAAAATGTGCATGGAGGAATTTGTCGGGAGCATAGTATTGTGATCAATCTGATCAAAATGCAACAGTTATAGTTGTATTGTAAACCCTAGTTGGGTTAATTAAGGAAGTAATATGAAAGCTGACACGGGTCAACAGCATTATGTGCACCACACGACTGTAGCTGGATTTATTTCGTTTTCAGCCAATTAAAGTCATAGATATCACGATGGTTGACTTGCCCGCTTCGGTGTCGGAGGTGCTTTCGTCTGTCCCAGCGACGGTGATTGCCGCTGAAAAGAACAACACTATGTCATGTGACAAGAAGTTGCGTGCCTGGAAAGAGCGTGGAAGCAGAAATTTGACGTACGAGGAGCGTCGCACCATGCTCGATTTCCTCTTGAAACGGCGCGTGGACGGCACTACAAAGTTGATGCGGCATGCGGTCACCGACGCAGCCACAGAATTTCGAGTTGATCGCCGCACCGTCACGCGACTATGGAAACGTGCAGTCCAGAGCTTGGAGAATGGCGACGAAGTGTGTGACGTAGCATCACGGAAAGTTGGACGCCGCGGTCGGCGAAAACGCGACTGGACCGCGGAGCTTCAGCGCGTTAAAGACATTCCATTGGCTCAGCGAGGCTCCATTCGTGCACTGGCTACAGCAGTTGGTATTCCAAAGACGACATTGTACGAGTTGCTTAAGGAAGAAGGTAATCCAGTCATCAACGCAATCAAACCGTCGCTGACACACAAGAATAAGCTGGAGCGGTTGCGCTATTGCATGGAAAAAGTGCGACCGAATGGTCTTTTTGGTGACCTGTTCAATGTCGTTCATATAAACATGAAGTGGTTCACATTACCTCGGGACAAGAAGACTAAGCTGATGTTTATGGTCGCCGTGGCACGTCCACAATGGGACCCGCAGCGAAACGAGTATTTTGATGGCAAGATTGGTATCTGGCCATTTGTGCGTAAAGAGCCCTCGACGTTGATCGATGTTAAACGCGCACAAGAAGAAAGTATGGTTGAAGCCTTGGAAACGGTGACAAAAGACGACGTCCAACACATGATCAATGAGCTCATTGTTCCGGCAATTCGACGAAAAATGCCAGTGCACTTCACGATATATATTCAGCAAGATAGCGCAAAGATTCGATGCTCTAGTGATGCAATTTTCGCGGAGGAAAGTAAAAAAAGAGGCTGGCATATTCAAATGCAGCATCTCCCACCGTTTTCCCCGGACTTTACTGTCATGGATGGCACGCTATTTCAGTCACTTCAAACAGCATTGAAAGCACCAATTCCGATACAAAATGCATCAATGACGGGAATTTCAGAGCTCGTGGCGCGAGTAGAAGAAGCATTTGCTGCTTTAACGAGTGACCAACTTAATGACGCGTTCTTGACGCTGCAAAAGGCCATGGAGTGCACAATGCGCGTCCAAGGAGCCAACACGTACGAACTAGGAGCTACCAGTAAAGAGCAGTTACAGCGTCAAGGCAGTCTTCCCGTAAGTATCTTGTGTGATCCTGACGCAATTTTGGCGTGCAAAGTTGCATTGGAGGATACGAAAGATGGATCATTTGAAAGCCTTTGAAACAACAACCAATTTTAAGTGTTGAAAAGCTAAAGGAGTGACATAGAAGCCCACATCAAGTGGTTTATTACTAATCGGATGCCTCCTGACGAAATCTTCGTGTCAAGCATGATACTACATGCACTGTTGCTTTCCATCCTACGCGACAAAAAGAGCGCCGAGGTTCCACGCGATGAAGGCAAATACCTCGGACGTCTCCTCGATAATCTTGGTCGTGGGTTTTCCAGCTCCGTGGCCAGACTTTGTATCGATGCGAATGAGCAAAGGATTCGTTTGCGACTCTGAATTGCCAAGTTGGTACTGCAGTTCTGCTATGAGTTTGTACGAATGCAAAGGCACGACTCGATCGTCATGGTCGCCCGTTGTCAATAGCACGGATGGGAAACCTCCACGCTCGGCAAGTTTTTGCATAATCGGACTATCCGCGTGCGGCACATTGTGCACGGGCGAGTAGCGACGAATGTAGTGAAAATCGTCCGCTATATCCGGGTCTCCGTAGTCCGTGCGCCAAGCGTGACCAATGGTAAACTTGTGAAATCGCAACATGTCCATAACACCTACAGCTCCAACGGCGCAACGGTAGAGTTCTGGATGTTGATTGCTTGCAGCTGCTACGAGAAGTCCGCCATTTGAGCCACCGTGGATAGCAATCTTTTCCGGGTTTGTGTACTTTTCCTTGATCAAGTATTCGGCAGCGCCATGAAAGTCGTCAAATACATTTTGCTTCTTGTGCAACATACCATCCTGATGCCATTGCTCTCCATACTCGCCACCGCCACGCAAATTTGGTAAAGCCAACATGCCATTAAAATGCTGTACAAACACCAGCCTCGAGACACTGAACGCCGGTGTGAGAGAAATGTTAAAGCCACCGTAACCGTACAAGTACACGGGCAAGTCGCCATTCTTCAGAGCATTCTTGCGCTTCACAAGAAACATGGGGACTTTTGTACCATCTTTGGATGGGTAAAACACTTGCTCTGCTTCAAAATGACTCGGGTCAAAGCCCTGCACTTTCGTCTCACGAAAGAGCTCAGCGGTTGGTGCTGTATTAGCGGCTCCATCACCTTTCGACAAGTCAATACGGAAGATTGATCCGGGATAGAGAAATGAGATAAAGTGGTAAAACAACTCTGACTCGGTCCGTTTGCTAGCCACTCCGACTGTACCGACACTAGGTAGAGAGATCTCGTATTGATACTCACCATCAAGATTGTAAACATGGAGTTCGTTGTGAACGTCTTTCACGAGCTGTACAACCAGCAAGTTTGGCGCCACAGGGTGTACACCCTCAATCACAATCGCATCCGGCTGCTCTGGAATCACTTCTATCCATTCCGGTGCAATATTGTTGTCACTTATTTTAGTACGTACCACGCGTTCGCGTGGGGCATTAAAATTCGTCTTGAAGTAGTAGAAGTCGCCGTCGTTCAAAATGTACGAGTACGCTGCCTCCATGTTGTCTACAAGCTTCGTAACTGCAATCAATGCGTCACTTGGTGCTTCCAAAAACTGCTCAAAAGCACTCAAATCTGCAATGTGAATCATATTGGCATTCTTGCATCCATCTTGAACGTAAAGCAAAAGCTTTTTACCATCATCCGAGACTTCGGCACTGACATTAAACGTCGGTTCAATTGGGTACGCATACACTAATTTGTCTTCGGATTGTGGCGTGTGTAACTTGTGGTACCAGACTTGATGGTTCATATTGGCGTCTGTCTCGGTACCTCTCTTGTACCCT
Source organism: Plasmopara viticola (assembly GCA_001695595.3). Taxonomy (NCBI): domain Eukaryota; phylum Oomycota; class Peronosporomycetes; order Peronosporales; family Peronosporaceae; genus Plasmopara; species Plasmopara viticola. The sequence goes on from MBPM02000058.1 coordinate 120,039, forward strand.
TCTTCACCGTCGTGCTTGTCGTCTTTCATCTTTTCAGGGGGAGGGTAACGTGAGTAGAAAAACCCATTGTCGTCATGGGTCCATGCAATACCCGAGAATTTAACCCACTCCACTGTGTCCTCTAGGATTTTATGATCATCGTGCACTGCCATCACTTTGATTGTCTGCCAATCAGAGCCGCCACGCGAGATCCCATGGGCGAAATAAAGCTTTCCATCTTGTCGTTTAGCCTCTGAAAATGCACGACTGGATAGAGCAGCCGTACCGTCTTCAGCTAACAGATTTGGGTCTAGTAACACGCGCGGGGTGCTGTGCAGCTCGTCCTGGATGTACAGGACGTTCTGGTTCTGGAGTCCATCGTTCTTTGAGAACACATACTTGCCACCGTATTTACGTGGGGCAGAGTACTTTTCATAATTAAAAAGCTCCGTCATACGCGCCTTTGTTTCGGCAACGAACGGCATTTTGGCCAGCACGCGCTGCGTCACTTCATTCTGCTTGGTGACAAACTCGCGCGTCTCGGGCGAGTCCGGGTCTTCCAGCCAGCGGTATGGATCGGCTATCTTCACACCGTGCAGTTCTTCGACGACGTTCCCGCGGCGCACGGTCGGATAGGATAGTTTCTCAGCTAGCAAACCCGCAGTCTTCATGGCTTTTTTCATGCAGATCTTGCAATGAAGGGGAGCAATGCACGAAATGTTAATCATCATAATTATACCGTATACTGACCTGAAGTATACCTAGCTTAATAACAAAATTAAACTCTTTTTGCCCCATATGGTAATAAGCTAGTGCTAATCTGATACTTGTAAAAATCACATTTGCTCAAAATTGGCCTTTCCATTTAGCTTCGGCTTATTCTGATAAAGATCTATATCGAGTTTTTGCCATCGCGTATAGTGTGCGAGATGTCTCCATCCCTGCGTCAGAGGAGCACCCGTACACCAAACAGTGATTCTTTTGTTCAGGGCAATTGTATGTGATACTTACCAGTTTACCTTTTAATTCTTCGTTATGTGAAAAATCTCAAAAAATTACTCAGCCACTAAGAGTGCAACGAAGAACGTCGTATTAGTATGATGCCACAGTTTTGTTTATCCAATCCCTCACGCTTGAGCATGATCGGCGCTTTCTACGTGGGTGTCGCTTGTTGACTTTCCAGAGGAGAAATAATTAGCTTTAGCTTGCACTCCCCTTGGACAGCTCATATTTTCTATGAGCTCTAATTAGTAGAATCGTATAGCTATTATATTCCGTACAACAAGTGTGTTGCCACACAAAATGTCTCAGAATTTTTTTCGTACAAACAATATCGGTACGCATCCGGATTTGTGTATTGGTTGGTGCGTCGCAATAAAGTATATCTTCTAGGCTAGAATATTCTGATTGATTGTGATCAGCGAATCACGAAACATGTAAAAAATGATACAGTTACTACTATACATTGTAACTGAGATATATTACAGTATTACAAGTGATGCAATACGAGAATGAATACCGTGAGATTTTGGTCAGCAAAATGAGCGTGGAAAGTAGCGCTAACCTATAATTGACCATAGGATAGCAGAAAATCTCACTTTCACAACTCTTACTGCTTGCACCTTTGGATTTATATTCTGTAAAAGTATGCGTTGGTTGACTCCTTTTCTGCTAATCACTGTCTCGGTGGCAGTCTCGGGCCTCAAAATACTTTACAATCCTAACAGTGTCAGCAATTCCGTATGTTTTAATTTTGTATCGTTTGCTGTCCACTTGTAAAATTAGCCAGACAGGCAAGGGTAGTGCACGGAAAGCAAAGTTTTGCTCTTAGCATTTGTGTTCGGTTGTCACGCATGCATGACTCCATTGCGCTCTGCAGAAAAGTGTCGTTAAAAATGTCGCCTGGTACTTACCGCACGCATTCGCAAATGCTCGTTGGAGAGGCGAAGCACTTTTACAGTATAAAAGTTACACAGACAATATTTTTTCCTGGTGACTGTGCCGAGCTCTTTTGGCTCTTTGACTGACAAGGCTTGGTCAATCGAACTAAAGAGGGCAACGAAATGAAGCCTAAGATAGAGGCCGTTTAAGGGGTTGCAGTTATTTTTGCTTGAACCTTTTGCGGAATTAGACGCATACTGGTTACTTCCTGAAATCCATTGCCAACTTAATGATCTGGTCACGGTATTAGAACCATTTTTGATCCAATCAAAATTTGATTTCTTAACATATTGCCAAAACCATTCAACAATAGCAACAAAGCCATAGATGTCAAATCCCGTGGCAACATTGCGTCTTAAGCCAAGCGGCAGCATGCTGCTGCCGTCTTCCCTCCTTCATTCGCAAACTTGCCGACAATAGACCACATGGTCGTACTAAAGCTTCAAAGCAGCTTTTGGTGGCAAAGGATCCTTGTCCGCGCCACCGACCAACTTGCTGCTGTCCCCAAATACAAAGCAGTTGCTTCTTTAGGGTAAGCCAAGCAAAACTCAAGTAGCGAGATAGAGAGCCACGTTGCCACATCAGGGACAAGCTCTCGTCCGCTCAAAATATTTGTATTAAACGAGCAGTCCTCCTTAGAGCCCTCCAAGAAGTCTTTCACCTCATGAGTCTCATTCGCCAGTCTATGCGTGTCCTGAAGACTGGTACGTGTCTTCCCTGCCCATGGACGCTACTCCATACTACATCAGCTTTGATTGCGCTCTTTATCTCACTACCCGGTTCTTTTTCGATGCAGCAAACACACCAAACGCCATCCGTCCCGCTGTCGCCCGTTTCTTTTCGGACGGTACCGTGCACGGTGTACCCGCACGAAACAAACCAACTGAGGACCCTCAGGTCGTGATCCCAGAGGTATTTCAAACGCTAGAGTGGTGTCTGTCGTCCCCTCCTCCCGTTCACCAGTTTGAAGAGCCCCCTCTCGTTGTCGAGACGTACGGTGACGTGGACCCGTACCATTAAAGCAACTACAATTAGACACGTCGAATGTATAGAGACAGCGACAACCCTTGATTAGTACGGAAATGTCTTAGGTAAAGAGTAATAAAGCGCAGTGTTGCTGTCCGTCGACATAGAATAAAAAAAATATAACAAGCACCATTTCGTTCTTGCCCGTGTTGCTACTTTAAGGTCGCAAAATTACCGAGAAAAGCAAGCGAAGCATAAGCTACCAAAGACCGGAAATCTTTCATAAAATTACCAGTCATCTATCGCCGCCAAGTATCTTGAATGAGCTTGATGTCCGCAAGGTCGTCATTCAGAATGTTGGTCAAGTGCTCTAGTCCTTGCCGCTGTTTATCCATAAACTACAACACACAACATACACACCATTGATCGTCTCCTCTACAAGAACACAAAGGGTACTTTACTCCAGTCACAGACCTCATAAAGTTGCTGCAAGTCCTGTGGGCTCAGCTGCTGAGGCAAAGCAAGTTGCGGCTCTTTCTGGACGCGCTGCATGGACACAGCATCGTTCAGTCGAGCCTTGTACTGCCCTGGCGAGTCCAGTAACGTCTGAAGCTTTTTCAACGCCATTCTACAGCCAAAACACAACAATGAATAATATCAAACGCGGCTCAGAATCCTTCGAGCAACTTTTCCCGTACGCAAGTTGCATCTCTTCGCGCTGCAACGGTTTGCCGTAATTTTGCAGCAACTCAATGTCCCGCATACATTTCACGAGTGCGTGAAAGAGCTGCACGTGCTCATGGCGACACTTTTCGAGCTTTTCTTCCGTAGCACGCATGTGTTTGTCCATCTCAAGCAATTGAGCACGCAAATCTTCGGTGTATTGATTGTACTTTCCAGCATGTGCTTGTTGTGCCTTGATACGTTTCAAAAGACCTTCAAAGCCCAAAATTGGTACAGGGGCACAGTTGAATGGGTCGGGATTGTCGAGCTCTGCCTGGTTCCACAAACGCTCACTAATGTTCGGGGGTCGCGTATACAGATGGCGTTGCATGGGATCAACCGTGTTGTACATGAGAAACTTGAACCGCGACTGGGCGGGATCCTGGTACGCTGCTTTGACTGTGTTGAGCTGAGCAACTGAAGCATCGGCACCAACGATTATGGGTACAGGGGCTGTGGACCCTGCATTTGGCATTGGGCCCGAAGTGGTACCATTAAAGAGGGACGACCCGGTGGCACCAGGCGTCCCAAAGGTACTAGCTGTACCTGTACCAGTCGTCCCTGGATTAAATCCAAACCCAGGCGTAGGCTTGGCTCCGAAACTAAACCCAGTGCTTGGCGCTGTCGTTTGATTAAAGATGGAAGGTTTCGCAGCTGTCGATCCATTAAATCCAAACGAATTAGTCGCGGGAGCAGTCCCACCAAAGTTAAATCCCGTATTACTAGCTGCAGGAGTCGCATTTGTGCCACCAAAATTAAATCCAATGGCTGGAGCAGGCGTAGCTGCTGTGCCAGTACCGCTAAAGCCAGGAGTACTACTTGTGGACGCTGTACCCGTACTTCCAAAATTAAAGCCAGAAGAGGACGCACTAGGTGCTGTAGCAGATGTACCACCAAACGAGAACCCACTAGAAGGTACAGAAGTTGTCGCTGTGGTTGCTGCTGCTGGTCCATTCAAGCTAAAGCCACTCGAGCCAGCGGCCGGCGTTGCGGCTCCTCCGAAATTGAATCCTCCAGAAATCGATGCCGGTGTTGGCGCTGTACCAAAGGTAAAGCCGCTAGAGGCTGCAGCCGGTGTACCACCTCCAAAGTTAAAGGTACTAGCTGCTGGTTGTGCCGTTGTACCAAACATAATGGACCCTAAGATGAGAGGACTTTTCTCGAAAGGATATCAATCCAACAAAGCCGTCTGGTGCAAGAAAAGTTAGACATTAAACGAGATTAATCGCCTTGATGTGTACGTTGGTCTCTCCTCTACCGGCTTTTCCTAGTGGCAGCGAAGTGCTTACCTGTCTGCAGCTAAGGGTACCTTAAGATGGCGCGCACTTGAAAAATTTAAGTCTAGTTGTTTTCATTGGTTGAAATACAGCTCTACTTTTAATCAAATCATCGCCTGAATAGTTTTCCCCCAAGTGGACAAACACGTGCTCAGGACGAAGCGAGAGCTATGGGAACAAAGTGGCGCATTGGCGAGCGCCAAGTGCCGCTCTCACGTCGTGAACTCACACCACGTCGATTATCAGCGTCCGAAACGCATCCATTGGCTCCAACAACGACAACAGCGACGAAAAGAACAGACTGTGAGATAAATGACGAGACAACGACCCCGTTGCTCCATTCTGCGTCATATCCTCGTCAGCATGCAATCCAACAACCTCTTGATAATAGAACGCAAGAGCTCATTGTCTTGCAAGATGGCGACGTTGATCCGCTTGGCGTGCTAGGGGCGTCGGAACCTCTCCATCCCGTAAATGACGAGCCGCCACCGTCCCGAAGCCATGCCGTCAAGACAAAGCACGGCTTCCGGACACGAGAAAACGAGCCGGCACGACCTCCTACCGTCAAGGACAAGTGGAGACAGCAGACACATCGGTTCTTGGCCCAGTATGCCGACGAGACGTTCACGATCAAAGCAAAATTGCTCGAAGGACCAGAGGTCGAGCCAGCCACGGCCTGCTTATCGCAGCACGACCCCGAGTCGACGGACGCATCGGCTGCGATTCAAAAGACCCGAACACGGTTAAAAGAGCTCGACCACGCCACTGCCACGCCGGCCTCTTGCTTGCCAGACGAAGCCGAAGCACCGATTACACTCTCGCAAACCCAATACGTGGCCAAGGTCAAGGCAATGGAAACGCAATTGATGCAAAGTTGGACCCAGGATCAAAAAGTCGACGCCTTGCGCGTGGCCATCAAGGCCGTCAAGTTGCTTGCAGACACGGCGACGGCGCCGCACTTGTACCCGTGTGCCTACGTCCTCGTAACGGACGTGCTCGATACGTTTGGGCACCTCGTGTACCAACGCATCCATGCGCGGGCGTCCGAGGACGAGACGAGCCAGCCACTGCCGGAACCTTTAAAAGACAAGTTTACGAGCTCGGACGTGAACGTTCCGGCCACGGAAACGTGCCGTAATTGGTTTTACAAGACGGCGTGCATCCGCGAGCTCTTGCCCCGAATGTACGTGTGGTACGTGGGACCCACGTACCAGTCGTCCGCGAATGTACCCCTTGCCTGATCGTACCCGTCGTGTGGTACAGATACATTGAAATCGCGCTGCTGCCGTGTTACCGGTTTCTGTGCGATCCCGAGTACCCCCTTATCGTCACGCGCTTGGCAAATATGATCAAGTACGTTCTGCCTACCGGTATTTCGGTTCGTCAACCTCACTCGGTGTATTCTTGTTTAGAGGCATTAGCGACCCCTTAGTTGCCATCTACACCCGACTGTATCTCGCTCTCACGGCCTCGGACGTGCTGAAAGCCACGACACTTAGCGACCTTTCGACTGCCATCAGCACGAGTGTCTTCGATTACTTGGACGCTCTCAACTGGTACCGCCACCATCACTTCCACCCGACGCCCGAGCTCGCAACGCTCGACGACTACCTGGCGCTTCAGTCCCCGGCGCTCGCGTGGCTTTTCGACTGTATCGCCCCGAACGCCACGCTCGACACGTTCGATGCGCTCCTCGGCCACGTCGCCGACTCGATGAACCATGCCGTGGTCCTCGAGCACGTCTGTACGTGTTTCCACGCGCGATTGTGCGCCGCACGGCTCGACCCGCTCGTCGCGCTGATCCACGCCGCTCCGCCGTCGCGCGTGTCCAAGTGCCGTCTCTACAGTGTACTGGCCCGTCAATTGAGCTCCGTCTCGAACCTACCGCCGCCGGTCCTTGCGCGCTTTTTCAACGCGTCGTGGGCGTACATCACGTCGCAGGACGAACTTGTGCCGTACCTCGAAGGCGCCGCTGCGTCGCTGCAGCTCCTGGTCGCGCATTGTTCGGTACGATGGACGGATGATGGAAACGCAATGCATTGTGAAGGCTAACTCTTGCTCTTCTAGCATCGCGAAGCGCTTTTTCTATTGAAAGATGTCGTCAAGCACGTGAACGCAGCGAATACGGACGAGTGTTCGGCCTCGACGGCTCGCTTCCTCGGTGCCTGCATTGAGCACGTGGTCGAGAAGGCCAAGCACGACTGTGCGTTTTTCACGCACGTGATCCCGTCCCGTGCCTTCTTGGTACGTCGTGCCAACACCTCGCACGCTAAAATGTTGACGGACAGTGTGTGTGTAGACGCTGTTGAGTAGGTTTCAACACGAAGACAGTATCGCGGCCGCCACGCAGGTCTTGCGCGCGTTCGTCCGTGGTCGCATGCGCTCCTCGTCGACGGCGTCGGGTCCGTTTCGCCTGCCCGTCGTGGGGCCCAAAGCTGTCGTGGCCCAGACGCTCCTGGTCCTCTGTCGTCGGGTCCACGACGCGCTCGATTCGCTCAGTACGGCCACAGCACGGACGCACGCAGTAGACGAGCTCTCGGCCTTTGTCACGAGTCTGGGCTACGTCCAGACGCCGCAGCGCCACGACGAAGACGAAGCGTTGTTGCTGCTCTACACGGACTGCCGAGGATGTTTCTACAAACTCGCACGAGTCACGCGTCTCTTGTCGTTCATGGTCTTGCGGCTGGCCATGGACGTTTATCGCCGCCTTGATCAAGGCACGACGCAAGGGAGAGAACGCCGGACCCGTCGAATTGGGCATCGAAGGATCCTTCAGTCGTGCTTGGCCTTTGCTCACATAACGATTCCGTCCATGGAATGCTCGATGGCGCGGCTCGCGTTGCTCGTCTCTGCGGCATCGGTGGCTTTCGTGACCCAGTGTATCCCCCAGATGGAAGCGTTGGTGAAACTGGCCATTGTGACACTTGCTGAGCTTGATCTCACGACGCTCGAGACGGCCGACAGGCTGGCGATTCATCCCCGCCGCGTTATTCTGACTGGGGAGTGTGGCATTGAAAGCACGGGCGTGCAGATTCTTATTGGGAGGATTGCCAGCTTGATGAGTCTGGTAGTGTACGCGCCATCGGGAATGGAAAGAGACGCGTTTTACTTTGTGACGGCAGTGATGAAGGCTGTGATGGAGCGTCTGACGTGGAATCCGTCGCATGGCCTGGATACGGGCATTGCGCGGATTCGTGTACGACTGATGGTCGTCCAGCTGTATGCGTTATGGGGACAGAAGACGCTAGCTGGAGGGTTCGAGCATGGCGTGAGGAATACGGGATTGTATCGTGGAGACGATGCGTTTCAACGCGAAGTGCAAGCCCGCTTTAGCGCCAGTATTGACGAGGTGGTGCGCGATATCAAGGCACTCGGTAACAGTGAGGAGGGCGTCGCCGTCACGCTGGCTCAGATTGAGTTGATGCTTGATTTCGTGAATCTCCTCGTGCCCGTATTGGCATTCGACGCGGATCGAGGCGAGAATGGAGCAGAGGACAGTCGAGAGCCTCTCCAGTCGTGCTCGAGTGCTGTGTTGATTCAAAAGTGCATGGTTTTCAGCTCCAAGAAAGCGCAGTCACTCGAGCTAATGCCGTCCCGTGAAATCGTGACTGACGCCATGAAAAAGACGATCGGGACGTACTTGCAATCCACGTGTGCGTACATTGTTCAATTCCTCGAAGAAAGGACGACACGTGCTGCTGGACGTACGCTAAACGTGCAGGCCATGCACGAGCTTGGTGATGTGGTTCAGAAGCTAAGTTTGGCAAGAGTGGGTCTATTTTAACGAGGTCGTTACGGTTACGGTCCTCGAAATAGCGACCTCTCTCAATTGTAATAATAGCACCATGCGATGCATCGGGAAACCCTACGTCCGTTATCTTTTCTGCCCAGACTCACGTGCTTGAGACTCATTCCTCAACTTTCCACGCACACGTCAAGCACTCGACAGTCACTCATCGCGTCATCATGGGCCGAGGCAAAGGAAAAGACACGAAGGAGGAGAAAGTGCCCGCCAAAGACGGTAAGTTCTGTCTTGCGTTAGTGTCATTAATTAGGGGCCAGTTCTGATACGGTCGTGCTGGTTACAGTTCCCAAGGAAGAAAAGGGCGGCAAGAAAGGTGGCAAGAAGGGTGGCAAAAAGTAATGCGACTCGTTGCCTGCTAGTGACTTACGCTAAAGACTTAACCACAATATAAACGATCTTGAAAGCTCACGTTAGGGTCTGGTATCTAAAGAGTGAGTTGAAAAAGTATCCCTCTTGGATATTTCAACTCGCTACTCTTACTTTCTTCGTCGTTTTTTCGTACTGCTCTGACTACGCCGCCCCTTCTTCTTGTCCTGTGTCCCCACGCTTCCTTTCAACGGTTCAAACACGCTTTGCCCTAGGCCAAAATGCTTATCTTCATTATACGGCACGCCGTCCACTTGATACGTTGCCCGTCGATGGTAATGGGCGATGGGAATCGCGGGCAGAAACACGCGCGGCAGTCCTTCTGTCCATCCCACAGGCCTCTCCATTTTCTCTGGCACTTCGTCGACTGGATCCGTCACGCCAAACACATCGACTTGCGCCTGCCGTGCACGGTCCGTCATCTGTTCCTTCTCGCGCTTGCGCTCGTCGGCGTCGCGCTCAAACACTTGCAAGTGCCACTCATTGTCCGTCACGAGCCGAAAGTCCGCGGGGTACATGGCCCCGGGCCACGTCGTGGCAAACTGCTCTTCCAACACGTGCAACGCGCCACTGGTCGAGACGGCCAAGACACTGTGGCGCACGCGGTCCCACGCGAGGGCCAAGACGCCGTCTTGGACGCCCACGTTGTGCTGGGCCGTGGTCTTGGTCGACAACGACGCCCGGGGCCACGTGAACAGGCCGTTTTCCCCCACGTGACGATGCCGGACGACGGGCGTCCCGACGACAAAGGCTTCGTCGCCACTAAAGCAACACACGGCCCACGGGGCCCGCACAGCGCCCGTCGAGTGCAAAGCCACTTCTTGTAAGTCCACTTGCAACGTTTCTGCCACGGATTTCTCCCGGGTGCGTGGTTTCTTCATTGTAAACTCGTGAATGCCTTTGGAACTCGTGACCAACAGGGCCGTTTCGTGCCAATTGACGCATAGATCCACAAACTGAATGAGGACGGGGAGCGTGAGGCTTGCAAGGCATTGCAAGGTCGTGGCATCGAGGACCGCGAGCGTCGACTTTGACGTCGCACAGTAGATGCGTGTGCTCGACCGGCCGTACCGTGCACACGTCGCGAGCATCGGGTGCCGGGAAGTCGCTTGGGCCGTCGGTGGCACCACGTCCGGGTTGTCCAGCGGGACACTCGCGAGTGCCGTCGTCGCGCCCGTGGCAAGGTTCACGACGACGGGACGGGCATTCCAGCAACTCACGAGCACGAGCGTTGGCTCGTACGAATGCGCACTGACCGTCGTGATGGGGCCGTCAAACGGGAACGCCGCCTCGAGCGTCGCGGCGTGGACGTTCCAGACGCACAGGCGCGCCCGACGCGTCGCTCGTTCCTCGCACCCTGCAAAGAGATAGCGCGAATCGCACGACCACGCACATTGCGATACGACTTTTAAGGCCGTCCGCGCGACGTGGAGATCAGCGAGCGTCAAGAGCGCGTGGCGACGGGTAGCTGTCTCATCGCCGGCCTCGGTCTTGGCGTCCTTCTCGGGAACGTCATCGTCTGCGTCCATTTCGTCTTCGATCGACGCACTGTCTTCTACTGGATCGTCGTCGTCTTCCATGGAGGCATCGTCGTTGGCGACCGAGCCGTCGCCCCCAGGTGGCGACGGTCGGGCGACCGGGTCCACCTGGTTCTCGACCGGCTCGCCTGGAGGCGACTCTACTGCGATCAACGTCGGGTCGAGCTCCCGCGTGATCACCCGGAGACTCGTATTGTCCCAGATTGTCACGCGCCCGTCCCGTTCACCGACGGCGAGAAGCGTGTGGGACGCATTCAAAGCCAGACAATGCGCTTGCTGGGTGTCTTCGAGACAGCGCCACGTGGAGGTGGGACGCGATAGCAAATGCTTTTGTAAGTAATCGTCGTCATCCTGTGCTTCGTCTTCATTCGTTGCGTCCACTCTGGACTCGGGACCTGCGCTAGGAGTGGGAACAGGCGGCGCCACCGCGACGACGGACTCGTTGCCTGTGGTGTCGGCTTGCGAGACAACTACGGGGTCATTAGAGACCGTTGGGGCATCATTCGATGCGGAGGATAATGAAGAAGACGCTTGGGCTAGTTGTTGACGACGACGCTCGGCCTGCTGCTCTTCCTCGGCGTGGACAATGCGACGCAGCACCTGGTTCCACATTGGGTGCAAAAGTGATCACATTTGAATGGCTACTTACTTTTCTAAAAATTAAGGAGCTAAGGCTTATAAGAACAGTTTGTGATAATTGATTTTACAGATTCCTACGGGTTTTCCGACTGCAGCTCAGCTCTCTATTGAATCAGCGAGTCTTTACGGAAAGTATAAAGAGCTTTTTCCTACACTGACAAGTTTCTCAAGCGATCTATCACTACTGAGCTGCCTTCCTCTTTCTTTCCTTGGCTCGCTGCGCATTTTTTCGCCTCCTCTCGTCTACTTTACCTTGTTAAAACCACTTTGCTAGACTGCTTCGGGAGTACTCGCTTTACCAGCCGAAGGCTGCTCGCTTGATGCTTACTCAATGCGTTCGCTTACTTGGATTGCAAAGTTGAGCTGTTGTTGGCAGTTTGCTTGAATGCTTGCTACTTGTCGCTTTTCTAAAAAAATGATAGGACCATTTGACCGTGACCTTATAGCTCTCATGGAAGCAACTTTGGGAAGCTCTTGCTTGCAATTCGCATATACAGCCTATTTGTCCGAGCTACACTTCGTGCTATAATTGCAGTGGAGCTGTACTTTGGTCACTAGTCATTGATATCTTAAATTATTGCTTGCATGAAGTACTTCTAAGCTTGACAAGAGAAGCGTTGGATAAGTTGCACAAAAAGATTGCAAAAGATACGGTGCACATGGCTTTTAACAAGTCCGCAGCATGCTTACCTATGTAAATGACGACCTTGTCAGGTTCTGCTTGACAAGTTCCGTGATGCGCTTTATTGGCGCACTGAAGCTTTGCAGCGTCTCCTTCTGTCGCAAAGCCTTATTTAGTGCATTAATATGGAAGCCACTGTGATGGTACTACGTGGTTAACATACTTCAAAAGCGCATAAATACTTCTTTTAGCTGACTTGAAGTAACATGATATCGCAAGACCTATGAATATGGTCTCGACACTTTCGCGGAGCGAATTCTAAAGACTTTTGGCTGGTGATCTGCTTGTTTACTCCCACTGAGGTCATCGTATGTGCTTTGTTAGTACTGCTTGAGATGTCTGATTACCAAAATGCATGTCAATAGTGGAGCAACCGCACATATGCCTAGTTCACGTAAGTGCGAACCACGCACTGCGTAGAAGCCTAAGTATCCGACTCTCGACTTTCCCAATCAAAAGGTCTTAGGCAAGGCAGGGCTGCAGTAATTACTTAAACACGAAGATTTGGAGTGCACAGGAATACCTTGCATACTAAAGCCGTTCGAATGCTAGTTGCTTTCTGCCTTCATAGACCAAAGCATACACACACATTCCGCGCGTCAAGACGCAAATTGTTTCACATAACATCTGAGGACTAATGATTTTGACATGCGCTCACCGATCATGCCCATGGTATCCACTTTTTTCTACAAGTGATTGCTGCCAGAACAAGGAGGCATCTAAATTGTCTAATTGTATAAACTTATTGACGTAGAATTTTCAATAGGCTTTATTATATTACATGCGGACGGAAAGCATCAAAGATTTTGTGCGAAAAGCCCATGTCTCATGCTGGGTTTAAGTAAGCCGACAGAATCTGGTGTTTATGTGGTTCTGTCATATATGTGGCCTTTTGACGCTTGAGTGTTCCCTTTGTGTGTATATCAAGCAAACTGGAGACGTAGTTGTTATTCTTGGTATTTGCCGTGATGACGTTATTTGGTGGGTAATGACGCGGCAACGAAAAAACTATTGAAGGCGTATATCGGGTGAAAAATTTTCCTGTGATGTCGTTCTGTCTGGGGATCCAGGCTCGATAAAATTTAACGGGTGATCTATTGCAATAGGCAGCATACACGGCAAAGTTTCAGCCGAGCTTATATACTTAAAGTCACTTAGACATCTATGATAGTGCGGAGCTAAGGTAGAAGGCAACATATTCTGGCATGAAAAGGCAGTGAAGAAGTCCTTGGCGAAAAAATTCCATTTTAAGTCTCCCGCTCGAAGATATCTCTTTCACCTCTAGCAAGCTTGTATGTGACTGTTTCACATATCAAGATGCAAAGAAGAGGCGTGCAGGAATGCATAAGATTATCCGGTCTAAAATTTCGGATCCACGGGTGCGAAAAGTTGAGAATTATAGACTGATAATAAGAATATATTAAGGTCGTGCCAATGACCGAGCCAATGCCAAAAATGGTTGCTTCGGCTCTCATTAATGTACTATTGGGTCGCGGCCGACTAATGTTTTAAATGGCTTCACTCCGGCATGCTCCCAAGATAAGTATTGAAAACCTGAGATTCATTTGCGTGTATAAAGTCACTCCCGCCGTAAGACCAAAATTCCGTAGCCGTCGTCGCTGCCGTTTTTAGATCTTAAAGGCCCCCACGCAGTCGAAGTGAAACCAGTCAAAAGGTTTTTACAAGTCTTGTGCAGCTAAATATCCATGTCACTTCTAAGTGGCTCCTGGCGCTCATGAAAGTGACGCTAACCAGGGCAATTAAGAAACTACGAAGGGGAATGTTACCGCTTCGACCTTGTGCCTTATTTGTCGAATACATTGGACCTAGTGTATGCTCTCGAAGTCGGCCGTGACAGTCACCGCCGCAAATTTTCGGGGCGACCACGAGTCCATGAGGCTCTTGAAAATGTTTTTAGAGCAACCGCCGCACATCTTAAAGCAAGGTATCACAACTACGTCGAGAAGTCGCAGTGGCTTGGAGACTTGCTGACCGCAAAATGTGCACAATGACACAATAAAGTTTTATGAATAGTACGATTGTGGCTATGGCTCTTTCAGCTACCGAAAGACTACCAATACTTGCAATATACCATGAATGACCGCAAGTCAACGTGAGGAGTACTTCAGCACTCATATGGTGCTCAAAATTCTAAGAAATAAAATATTGTCTAATACTTCACATAAATTGTGAATTGCGTCAGCTGTAGTAAATTTTAAAAAATCTGATTAATCGAAGGTCATGTTGTTGAAAAGTACGCAGTATGTAACACCTTTACTAAGCGCACTAGAATTATCAAGCCGTGTTTTCTTTATGGAAAATGTTCTGCTACCCTTTCCCTGCTTCTTATGATCAGCCGACATTTTACAAAGTCAGATGACTGTCTCTACAAAGACTGGTTTCACGTTAAAGGCTTAAGAAAAAAATGTATTATAGCCTTTTTTTCGAATTATTACAACAGTGTTTGTGCCTGAAAGAACTAACAAATCATTGGTTTGCTCTTTTATATTAAAAATGCAAAACCCGAAGATACGTACACCGCATTGCTGAAGGGAACTTTATTTATAGATAGCTTACTGGTCCACAATTTTACACTTCAGCAATATACATCTTCTAGCACAACGCTTTCTGTCTGGCCGTTTATTTACGGAAGACATCAGCATATGATTTTAAATGCATAGTACAGTGCTTGACATAATGCAGTGGAAAAATACATAAGTGACAAATGTACACCGCTATACCCGCGAAGCTACTAGCCTTAGGCAGGCCAAAGACAAATGCAAGGCTCTAAAGCTTTCAGAAGTCGACCGATACAGATAAGCTCTGCAGTGGAGTTGCTGTATTAGCCACGATTTTATTCCGCGGTAGGTCGCACAGAATCTTACAAACTTGGAAGCACTTCTGAGGCTACCAATGTGTCATGGGTTGCTTTCTGGAGCACCGATCAGCCTATGAAGTCTATGATATTTTAGGTCCGGAGCGACGACTTGAGCTGGATATGCCGGCCACCTCAGACTCGTCTGCCTACTCACAGCGAGGCAATTGCAATCGCTGTCAAAAAATTATTATCGACTTTGACATCCATTTTCAAGGCTATATTGCAAAACGCTTAAGAAATGCATAAAGCTTACATGTCGGACGAATAGAAATGTCAACAAGCTTTCAGCCCTGCTAAGAAATGCTGGCACTTAATGTAGCCAGCATGAAGATGTACTGGCAAGCTATTGCCGGAATCATGGCGAAAGTAGAATCCCATGAGAAGTTTCAGCTATCTTGTCACTTTCTGAGACAATAAAGGATTATATTTCGCCGTTCTCAGGGATGCGATGGCGACAAGAGCTTGAAGCACCGATGGAAAGCCTACTAGTGTACATTTTTTATGCAGCACTATATACAAAATTCAATGCTGGCATCCTCAATGTGTGATCGGACAATAGCGTTGCAATCTTTGCGAGACCCACATATACAGTGCTGTACATGCGCAAATAATTGACCAGGCCTGGCCACTTCCATAGCTTTTTTTAAATGTACTATAGACCAGGTCGAGACAACTTTCGCTTTCCTTGAGTCTGGTTGATCCCCAGGGCTGCTTACCAAGCAGCCTAAATATATATCTCCTTTGATGCAAAAACGTACTCGTCGATGTTGGCATAAAACTTCTGGCCTCCATGAACTAAGAAAACGGCCTTAGGTGGATAAGAGCTTTATTGCTGATTGTTCCTCTTTGGATCGACTACAAACGAATGAATCGTCAAACGAAGTCCGGGAAAAAACCTGTAATGGTTAAATCATTCGTGTGAACACGCGACTAACTTTCGTAGGGGCGTTTGATAGCTTTTGTAGCCTTACTTACCACTCTTACAGCATACCATCAGGCGTACTTACCGCCGTGATCTGTCTGATGTGATAGTACATAACTAATGTGCCCCCGGATGAGTCAATCAGCATTGCATCCTTCCTTCGAATGGGTATTTGTATAACAATCGCTTCGATTTCTAGCCTATATTAGCATGACTCTACGTTTATCTACCAGACACAGTCAGTGAGTAGTAAGTGCGGAGATTTTGACTCCCTCACTTTGCCAATTTCTGTACAAGGCATGAACAAGCTTAAAATTTTGTCGTGGCAATGGCAACTGCTCGGTTGTCGCAATACCTCTTGTTTGTCACAAATTAATGTTCGTGCTTTGCTCCACTGTTGGGGAAAATTTTCTCTGAACAGTAATCTATCAAATAAAGGATAGACCGGAATTCAAGGCGTAACGTAACGGCTTCTATTGATAGGATCGAATCAATTCATAGTAAACGTTAATATTATATTGTATACCCTTCAATTACTATCAACGTTACATCTAAATCACTTTAACACTTCAGTTAGTCCGAGAACACAGAGGCTTTGACCGTTTTAAAGTTCAGTAGGTTTAAAACTTTTGGCAACTTCTCTCCACATATCGTGGCACTTCGACTAGTTGATTGCCTATTATACTAAGAGATAGCGTTGCTTTGTCAATAATGGTGTCGTTCGTAAAATTCAAGGACCGATATTGCATCTCATGCTATATTACCCGCTTTGAGGGGTACTGTGTACCTTTTATAAAGTCTTATGTTGCCCACTGTGTTTTGCGGACGGTTGATCATGTTGTGCTTAATAATGCTACACCACTCACCAGTAAAGCTAAATCTACAATTTAAAGGACGTGTTTAGTATCTCGGATAGCCGGTGCTGCTAGCAAAACTTGGCTATCCGCCGAGATGGTGTTCAATCCTTCGTCACTTTTACCTTAAAAGAGGTATAAATGTCTACGATACGGCCGTGTTTGTCTCGGGTGTATTACTGTCCAAGAATCCATATAGTGGAGTCTTGCGCTCAGAAGATGTTTATGCAAAGACTTTATATGCAGGATTGGGTATGATATTTCTCCAACAGTTGATCCCCATAGATTTTGGCGTAGAGTATTTTGTCCACCACTATTGTAAATAAATTTCTGCAAAAGCCATCACTTCAGCGAAATCGACTAAATTTATGCAATGGCTCGCTCAATCCCACCCACTTGGGATCCATTTTAAAAAAGATCGGTGTTATCAATTGCCCTTATGGCGTCTATGCAAACGGTAAGTATTATCATTTAGATAAGCAAAAAGGCGGGGAAGAAGTCTAGGGTCATTTGGCGATAATTGAATGAAGTCTCCTTTCATTAAGACGTTTGTTGCACTCAAGGCTAGGCCAACAAAAAACGGATGCGCCTGTTTTAAAGATTACGGCATTGCTGAAAAAATCTTACTACAATGGCTACTACCGCATCTCGGGCGTCGAGATCTTGCTTAAAAGCCGCTTGCACAAAAGGGGCTTATATGGCCTTCGATCTTTGCCACGGCAAACGCATGCATACCTATCGCCTTTACTCCTTGGTCTACAGACATCTCCACCTCCGGATGACAGTAGAGAAAAGGAGCGCCACGAGCCCTCCGGTAGATAATTGCCTGTACCTTTGCTTAAGATGAGTCACACTTTTGTTTTAATGGCTTTTTCTGTCTGGGATTAGGGCTTTACGTTGCGTCAAACTCCCCGAAGCCTTATTTGTCAAGACAGAAGCCTTACGGCGATTCAAAGCGTAGAAACCGCCCTCGTTGACAATTTCAAAAGCGCTGTACCCTGGAAAGAGATGAAATCAGAGTTGTGAAATCACATAGCCTTCCTAAGACTGGCGAAGTGATTGAGATAGCCAGCGTAAATAGCGATGGCACAGATATGCGTCTACTACCTCGTACTGATGAGATTTAAAGTCCATAATGGAAAGCATTCATTTTGAGCAACGACTCCTACGAATGATAAAAGAAGTGCGCTCCCTGATCATTACGCTCTATTTACTTTGCAAACCGCGAGAGAATTTGATGACTATCCTTGCGCAATACTTAAGTCCAGTCGTGGAGCAAAGCAAGCCAGTGCTTCAGCACGATGTTCTCGTGGCTAAATGCACATATGGTCAGCAAAGGGAACTCTTCAGTAATGTTATCACCGCACTTTACTTTTAACGCCACGGTGTTACAGCCTGGAACTAGCCACATTGGGTATATATCTAAGCATCCGTAATCTAAAGTACAGCTTTGTTCACTTGGTGATTCAAGAAAAGCTCACTTCTCGGATGTCTCGGCATAGAATGCCAAGCACTGACGCCTCTTGCATTTCATTGCAGCAGAACACCAAGTTAATTAAAGCTTACATTTTGAGCACGAATATGGAGTACTCCAGCCAAAATTCAGCAGAGCGCGAGCTACTCACGGAGCGACCAATGACCAAAATCTCAGATTAAAATGAATCTCCTCGCGTCCAATCGAGCGACCCTATAAAGTACAATTTAGCGATATTTACATGCCGTTTATACAAAAAGCTTTTGGCATTTGTGAAACTGCGACTTTTTTACTACGCATTAGTTATGGAAGTGTTTCTGTCATCAAAGTCAAGAAGGTACAGGAAAGATTGCTCACAAGATGTCTTTGTGCAGTCTTAATGTAGAGCAGCAGCTCCTGTGCATCCGAATTTACGAGCTCGAGATTGCTTTTCGGATTGGCCACGTCAGACAGGCGCTTACTGCAAAGAAGCCGCAAACCGTTAGGCGTGTAAGGTGAAGTGGACACTGTTAGTCGAATGGTCTATGAGCTTACAATCACATCATTCACCGCGCGTCACAGCGAAAGGTCTTCGAACTATCATCCTTTGAGATAAGTATAGACGAGGCCGTTTGCATACAGCACATAGGAAGCGTATTTGACTTCCAGTCCCATAATCAATACGAATGTGACTATGGGACCATAAAGCCATCACTTTTTTGTCCTGAGAATCACAACAATACATACGATGTCTCACATATAATGTTGGATGCCTCAAAATCTTATATGCAAGGTCGTTCATGTACGCCTTCTTGGCAATTAAGAGCAACGAAACATTCTTGGTATTTTTTGTGTCAAGCCACGCCGACACGGATCCAGTCTCAATAGTCTAAGGTGCTGCCTTCGTTGCTTTCCAATTGACCATCGACCAGCTTACCACAATTGTCTGTCAGCAAATTTCACATGCGCCAGAATTTACCAAGCCAAAATTGGATTGCATACTTGCATGAGCACTTTTACCTCCTTCGAAAACTACCAAACGCTTAGGGGCTGAGCTTGATGGTGTGGACAATCGCCTGATAGGCATACAAAATTGTGTAGGGCGACTTCCTCTCAAAAACGACCAGCATTCTTTAGAGCGGAGGACTCGGCTATTGTCAGCGGCCCATTATAACTCTTAGGTTAGACGGATGCTCACTTTATTGGTTCTTTACGGGATAGACACAAATCATATTTCACCACAGGCAAAGCATTGGGTGGTACTTGGCAGTCGTGTCTTCTTCGACTCTAATGGAACGAATCCAGACACTCTTAAGGAAAAAGAAAAGATCTGATTATGATTTATAAAGGTTCTGATAGATCAGACTTATTTTTTTTGTTATGGACAAGTATTACTTGCCCAAGGCATGAGCCCTGTATGCATATTGAGACATTCAAAATGGATAAAATCCTATCTTAATCGCGTGAGCGCATTTTACCGTCAATCAAGCGTTAGAGGTTGGACCAAAACATATATAGATATAAAAAAGGGAACCTCTAATTTTCACTCACCCGTTGATCAATTGGTCAGATTTATCATTTCTATAGTGCCCCACACTTATCTAAACACTTTAAACGCATGAATTTCGACTTTTTTTTTAAGGTTCAAGTTTGTCAGGCTGGGGGAGCGCGACCTTGATTTGCGCAAGTTCTAGAGTTGTGCCCTTCTTGATTACAATTGCGACATCTTCGTCGCGGTGGATCATTTTCCGCATTCTCCACGTGCTCAAAGTGCGATGGGTTACGCCTGGTAGAACCGGATGGTCTACCGCCCGCTTGAACACGCACTGGCTCCTGCAAGGTAACTGTTGGAACATCAAGGATATGATGGAGAAGCACTCTTTTGTTATGATTATTAGCAATTGATACTGATTCCTGAGTTCGTTTAGAGCGTCTTCAATATTCGGCGGAATATTGGCAGCCTCTACCAGTATAGCAGGTTGAACGAGACGCCAATGTTGATCGAAGTCGTCAACCGCAAGTCTCTGTGCGACCAAGCAGAACGTGGCGGCAAGGATGTCCCATTGTCGGAGTAAGCAACTAAGCACAAACGACACGGTCATTACCGCAATTCCCATCGATATACCGCTGGGTGTACTCTCGATGCGTCCGACGGAGGGCTTCCTCGGACATTTTTCCCATTACTTGGGAAAATAGCGGACCTTACTGCATGTCCACGACAGCCCTCTGCTTGGCATGCTTTTGGATGATTCCAGCAAGTTGATTGTCGCAGGCTAGCTTTACTGCAACGTCAACGGTTAATAAAGTTCCCGTTGAGCTGGCAATCCATCGTTTGAGAGCCGCGTGGGCACTCTCTACGCGGCTGGTAGTTACATGTCCAAAATGGGGTATGTTATGTTAAAAAGCCGACACAAATCGGACCTTCCAGACGAGCCGGATTTCCTCGATGTAACGCATGACTTGAGGGTAATTTGAGAATTCCTGCTGCATCGCTGCAAGTTGGTCTTCGTCGCCAGCAATGGTTTCTTGACGGACAAGGCGATGCCATTGTCTTGAAAATTTCTCCCATGCCTCGTTTGTCTCAAATGCTCGTTTTTGACTTGCTAGGACATTCTTACTAATATGCCATCGGTAAGGTAACCAAACGGCATTTGGAAAATCCCTTTTCAAGGCATTCATCAAAGCAAGTTCCCTGTCCGTCACAAAGGTGCCGATGGCTCTCACGTCGAATTGCTGGAATACATCGGCGATATGGGACAGTGCTCACACGTAATCAGCCGTGTGCTCACTTTTCATAAAGCAATACGCAAACGTTAAGGTATTGAACGTTGCCGCAACGCCGATAATATGAAGCAGGGGAAGCCATACTTGTTCGTTTTGTAAGTTGCGTCAATGATCTAAACGCGGTTGGCACTATGATGTTGGCATATTTCGTTTGCCGACGTTGAGATAATAAGCAAATGCGTGAGCTTCTGGTCCACATCATGCTGTGTGAAATACAGAGTCTCGCTTGCGAGGTCATCGAGCAAAGCGGTCAGAGGTGTCCGCCCTGCTAACAACCTATTACGCTCCGCTATGCGAAGATTGTAAACGTCCTGTGCAGTCGAAATGCATCATTTTGGCGCAGCGAGGTGATAATGTACCCAGGAGTCACCCCGGCGCGTCCCAGAGTCAAAACTGCTGCATTTTGCTTTTCCGTCAATCGTCGTCCTTGTGCATGCGCTGAAACGTGCACAAATGGTTCATGATTGTGCTCTCCGTTGTCCACTTCCACTTGCCAAAGTCCGCTCTCTAGCCGTATGCTTGCGGCAAACAAACAACCAGTTGCCTTGTTCGTTCCCACGCGCACCCTTTCTCTATCCATATTTTGCTCCCTTCTCGTACGTCGTCCTTTGGAGCAGTTCAGGATAAGGGCCTTAACGGCGCCATCTCTTTTATTCCCAACCTTTCTGGTGTGTAAAACTACAAGAGCATATCCTTCTGATGAAGGATGAAAAAAACGGCATCTTTCGCCTCCTCTAAGGATTGGTAAGATAGTGCAGAAGGGGGAGCTAGGCTGTTCATTGTGGATGCTTAGTAGGAATGGGTACGCAGAAGGATGTGAGAGTAGAAAGTGAGAGTAGAAAATGAGTTAAGTAATGAGTTTAGACTAAGTGTGGCGCACTACAAAAATGCTAATCCTGACCAGTTGATCAACGAGTGAGTGAAAATTTAAGAAAGGGTGAGTGAGAATTAAAGTTTCCCAAAAATAAAGGCAGAATGGAAAAAATACCTTTTCTCGAAACTAAATGGAAAAAATATATTAAAATGGAGAAAAATCTACCCTGAAACCCACCAAAATGAAAAAAACCTACCTACGAAGTAAAATAACAATTGAAAAAGAATGAAATAGAGAAAATGTACCTAACTTATTGTAAAATATATACTTTTATGCATCGCATTACTGGTGGTTCGATGTTTGTTGTCTCTCACTCGACCACAGCTGCCGCATCGATAAGCACTTTTTGGCGCGTCAACTTCTATGTAGCATGCTGTGATTGGTGAAAGTTTACTTTTTGTCACAAATGGCTTCCCTTCGAGTGCTTCATCGTAGGCAAGTAGATACGTTTTAGTTGACCACATATCTTTGAATAACAATTCCGCACGTGACAGCTGATTCAAAAACTTGAGTGCTGCTATGAGGTGTTAAAATGAAGCATTAATATCCTTCACATAACCGCGTGTGTAGGTACTACTGACTTTATTGTCCTCAACAGCATACTCCAATAGCTTGTTTGTTCCACTCCCCCAAAACTTAATTTATTCTTTCTGCCAAGATACACCTCCTCTTTGTTGTGTACTACATAGTAACACATATTACATCATCACTTTGAGGGTGTGTAGGGGTACGCTCGAATCCTTCGCTGAGGGTGTGTAGTCCTACATCATCACTTTGAGGGTATGTAGTCCTACATCATCACTCTGAGAGTGTGTAGTCCTATATAATCACTCTGAGGGTGTGTAGGGGATGCTCGATTCCTAGATAGGGGTGGAAATGGCCGATGATCCAGCACGGGGGATCCAACCGTCACATTCGACAATTTCCTGCATTCAAAAACAAGCGACAGGAATGGAGAAAGATTTGCGTCGTTCTACGCGGGAGAAAAGAGCAGACGAGAGGCCAGAAAATAATGAAAAAGCAGAAAAAAATACCTTTTTCTATTTGCAACAGTGGCAAAAATTTACATGTAAAAATGAAGAGACTTTGTACCTTTTAAATAGTGATTATATAGCATACAATCTGCGGGAAGCAATTAATTACATGCAAGGATTTCATGCGTTTGCTTTATATACATATGCATTACGCGGCATGGAACTGGATGGCACTATATTAATATCAAAGTTGGAGATGCGCCATTGGTGGCGAGTTTCAAAAATGGTAACAATGAGATTCAGATTGTTACAGTCGCATTCGTCAGCAGTGAGACCAAAGGAAAAAACAAGTTCCTGTTCCAGCATTTACCTGTACTTCCAGCCTTCGTAATATTCGATCGTGACAAGGATATAGTGCTAGCAATGAAAAAAATGGCAAAAAGATACCACATTTCTTTTGCTTACGTCACCTTTTGGAGAATTTCAATCTAGAGTTTTAGTACAGAACGTTGAAGGAATATGCTAGGCTTAGCACGTGCACTGACTAGGCAATTAATCGTACGAAGCCAAATAAAAAGACCTAATGAATCTAAATCGCGAATCATTTGCATGGCTGGCTGACGTTGGCTTTGAGAAGTGGTCCATTGCCCATCACAATACGGAATGCTTACTTCCAATAACGTCGAAATCATGAGCAACGCGCTCAAAAATATTCGTGAGATGCCGATCTCGAATTGTATGATGGCAATCGAACGCTATGTCGGTATGAAGTGGCTCGAATTTGCTGGACCGACCAAACAATGGGGTGTGGTTACGTCTTATGGTACCATATTTATCACTCCAATTATAAAAATGTACAAGGAAACAGCTCAAGTACGTCCAAGTCCAACTTTATCGTTTGTTGTGTCGGTTCGATTTGGAGCTAACAAGCCAACGAAGTATGCTGTTGAGGTAAACAGTACCAGTGGTATCTGCACATGCGGTTAATTGAAGGATATGAATGCTCCATGTCGACACCTCATAGCAGCACTCAAATTTCAAATCAGCTGTCACGGGCAGAATTGCTATTTGGGGATATGTGGTCAACCAAAACTTATCTACTTGCTTACGACGAAGAACTCGAAGTGAAGCCATTTGTGACAAAAGTGAGCTGGTAAAGAGTGAGCATCTTCCAGCAAATCCGTCCAAAAGATAAGGAAGCGAATCGAACCACAGCATGCTACATTAAAAGTTGACGCGCCAAAAAGTATTTATTGATGCGGCAGCTGTGGTCAGTTGGGACACAACAAGCGTCGATGCACTAGTAATGCGCAGCATAAAGGTATATTTTCTTTAGTGAGTTAGGTATATTTTTGTTTTATTTATTTTTCAATAGATATTTTACTTCGTAGGTAATTTTTTTTCATTTTGGTGGGAAAGATTGTGATTCAAGGAAGATTTTTTCCATTGAAAAAAGGCCAATCTTCCTAGACGTGCATCCACCTCATCCGTGTCGTGTACTACATAGTAGTACATATTACATCATCGCTCTGAGGGTGTGTAGGGATACGCTCGAATCCTATATAGGGGTGAAAATGGCTCCACCCGTCACATTTAACGTTTCCTTCATTCAAAAACAAGCGACAGGAATGGAGAAAGATATGGGTTGTTCCACGTGTGCCAAAGAAATAGTCAAAGATGGAGGATCTATCTACAGCGTCACACGTGGATGTTGCCTCGAAGGTAGCGAACTTTGTGTCGAGCTGCTCTAATTGCATTTAACTCACTTTTCATTTTCTTTTGGATACTGCGCTCCGTCCGAGGAAGAAATCAAAGAAAGACTAGTCGGTTTCACCACAGTGCGTTCGAGACGCGATCGTCGCTGCGGGGGGTCTTGTGGAACAATGTCCTGGTGAAAAATCGTCTTTAGTTACCAACATTGTGTTTGGAGATAACGCTTGGGAAAAGTACGAAGAGTGGGCAGCGTCGATGAAACGCGAATCGCGTGTTCAAGCACGCGATTCGCGTTTCATCGGGGCCTTTGCCCCGAATCCAGCGATTGCGGGGGGCGATTTGTGTTCCACGTTGGCGATGGTAAGGCCCATTTTAAATGGAGCGAATTCCACCTGCGTGCACTACGCTATTGCTTGAACATCAAGTGCTTGGACGAAACCCACCAGCCATTCCACGTCCTCTTGCTGCGCCGCCTTTACACGTGACCATACAACACCCAAAAGTCGCGTTGAGTGCGCTGATGAAAAAAATCGAAACCCTCCTGCTTCAAATCCTGTTTTGACATTGTTGACGTCGGGTTCGTACATCTGTACAATTTCTCAGACTTGGTCGAATGGCGTTGTTGGCATTACCATTCTTAAGTGGTTGATATAGCATTTCTAAGTTAGCTTTGGCAATCCTGATAATCATGAATACGGTGTGAGCATTTAAATTATCCTCACACTTTTTTATCAAAAAAAACATACCTCGAGAAGAGGCGGTTGTGGGACTGGTCCGAACACTTGATGTTCAAGCAATGGAGCGTAATGCACGCAAATGGAATTCGATTCATTTTGGATGGGCCCTGCCACCGGCAACGCTGGACACAAAAGACCTCTCGCAATCGCTGGACTTGGCAGCTCGAAACACGCGGTTCGCGTTTCATCATCGCTGCCCATTTTTCGTACTGTTTCCAAGCGTTAACTCCAAACAACACATTGATTATTAAAAATATCTTTTCACCAGGACATTGTTCCACAAGACCCCCCGCAGCGGCGATCGCATCTCGAACACCTTTAAGAAAATTGACTTGTCCCTTCTTGATTTCTTCTTTCCTGAACAGAGCCCGGAATCCTGGGTGAAAATGAAAAGCGAGATAATGCAGTAAGAGCAGCTCGACACAGAGTTCGCTACCTTGAAGGCAACATCTAAGTGTGACGCGTAGATAGATTCACCATCTTCGACTTTTTATTGGCTTCTCTTCTGGCGTATACAACGACCTTGCTCTTTTCTCCCGCGTTGAACGACGCAAATCTTTCTCCCTTGTTCCCTAAAATAAGGAATGTGTTGAATGGACAAAGTCTATCCAATATAGGGCCCGAACGTACCCCTGAACACCCTCAGAGCGAGCGATGAAGAAAAGCCTTAAGGATGTACCTCTCGTATACTTGAATTGAATGGCGTATTATATAGTGCATGGCAAAAGCAAGAACATCGTGATAAGCACCAGTTTCTAGTTCAGTAAAAGACTTTGGAATTACTTCATGCTGACTTTATTTGCGTTGTTGGGTTTGTCACTCGCGGTTTCAAGCCCAGATGTATAGTAATTAATAATGCAAATACTATATTAGCAATGTGAAAAAAAAGCGCAATCACTGCTCCGGAATAAGCTAATTTACCGACTTTAACGTTAAAAAGCGCTTACGGGCAGCTTGTTCACATTTCTTTTATTGTAGTGCCAGTTCCACATTATAAAACCTTGTGTTTTTTTTATTTCGTCGAATGGGACCAGGGCGCCGCGCTTCTCCACTCATTATTGGATTTTAATCCGCTTGGCGGCCAACGACAGGAAGAAATCCCCCCCCATGTCGGATGAGGGCAAGCCGGCGGAAGACCCATCCAAGGGTGGGAGCGACTTGGCGCAGCAGCACCAAGCTCTTCTGCAGCAGCAGCTCCAACAGCAGCAATTGCAACTCCTTCAGCTTCAACAGCAGCAAATTCAAAGCTTGGCTAATCAGAACATGAATCCTGCTGACCTGGCCGCGCTGCAACAACAGCAGCTTGCCCTTCTCATGATGCCCATGCTTCCACTGATGATGCCGCTGCAGCAGCAGACGCTCATGGCGTCTTCATCAGCTACAGCGGCGTCTGAGGAAACTGCGACGCCATCTGCTGAGACGACAACGACATCCGACGAGGCTGCTGAGTCTGTACCCGGAGGCGACGCCTCGCCAACGTACCAACCGGCTACTGCCGAGTCATTGGGTCTCACACCGCCGTTCATGGGGACTGATGGATTTGGACTGCTTTCAGGAGCTTCCAATGCTCCACTGAACATGGAGGAGGTACCCAAGCGCAAGCGAGGTCGGCCGCCGAAAAAAGATGTGGCAGCACGAGCCAAGGCAGAGGCAGAAAAGACACTCAAGCAGCAATTTCCCATGTGGGGATACGGCCTGCCAATGCCGTTAATTCCTGGCTTTTCAGGCATCCTTCCGGGTATGTCCAATCCTGGCGCTGTCGTCAGGGATCACTCTGTGATGGAGGATCAGATGATAAAGGAAGAAGACGTAGACACTGAGCCCTCTGCCAAAATGGCCAAAAAGAAGCAGCGCGGGACAGGAAAACCTCGAGGTCGACCACGCACGCGCCCTCGCCCCGGTGAAATCATTCGCCGGGTCAAACCGCTCCCGATCGCACCTGCAAACTATTCAGTCATGTATAACTATTCACTCTCTAGTTTGGCGCAAAAGAGCGCAGAGTTGAGCGCTGATGGGACCTCGGTAGATGCAGAAAGTAAGGTGGACGGACAGGATGAGAATCGCTTGGCGCCATTGAGCGCGTCGTTGCTATCCGGAGAGCACGAGTAATATTTGATAACTGCAATTTCATAATTGATGTCGTATTACTATAGCAAGTAATATTGATCTTTATAAATACTCTATTACCAAAGCAAGATTAATACAAAGCGTAATTTTGGGGCATCATTTAATCGACTGTTCTGCAAGGGTCCAACTCGATGCTCTAAAAGAAGACTTCTTCGTCGCCTTCGTTGCTAACTGCATCACTGTCATAGTAATCAAAGGTGTAGTCGTTCATGTCGTCACCCAAATCCTCTTCAATCTCGTCCATGTCACCATCGTCGGCAATCTGCTCTGCTGCCTTGGCTTTATCTGCTGCAATCTTTCTCTCCTGCTCTTCCAACGACTTGAACACAGTCTCAAATGCACGAGGCTGCATGATGCCGCGACCCGAGCCAGTCCCTGTCATTGTACGTACGCCACTGACTGAGTTGGCACGCAGCTCCTCCGGCACATACACCTCGTTGTCCTTTTGTGTCTCTGGCACTGTCACATGCACAAAGGCTACCAAATCACTTGCATTGCGCCCACTTTTCGGGCCCATCCGGTCTCCTTCCCATGAATGGTACACATGCGCGAGCTTGTGGGCCAAGATACGCTGTCTCTGGATCAAATACGCATCACGATCGACGAGCGCGTCGGGCTGAGGCAGTTCCATGGGAGGATAGAGTGCTCCACCAGCTTCGACCTGTTGAAGCAACAACGTTGAGCATTGATTAATTAGAAATGTAATAAAAGCTGCTAAAATAGTGATACTCGTACGTGCAGTTGCTCCATCTGAGTGTATGACAGCCCCAAGTCCTCGCGTGTTTCGTCCATAAGATCTGCTAGCATTGAGTCTCGGCTTCCACCGAAGCGCACGCGACCGCGGCCTCGTCCTCGACTCATGGTGAATAGTAAGTCGGCGTCTTGATTACTTGCCAACCAAGTACAGATACTGCGTCATGGTAATATTTAGTATAAAAAGGTATAAAAATGAGTTGACTATGACATCGATGAACGGAATTATCTCCTCGTATACATTCTGTGACCGTTGCAAAGGCCTATTGTTATTTAAAAATAGCTTTCCGTGCACTACACCACAGTGCGTTGTGATTGTCATTGGCGCACGGTTGTATACCATAATATTGCCGAGCCAGCAAATGCAAACGCTTGCACGTGGCACTATTCTGCTGTAAATAACGTGCTTGTTAGCTGTCGCTCTCACAAAATTGTTACGGCTCATTTGATTGTCGCGCTTTTTTTGAGAAAGCTGCCAGCTTCACCTACGACGTCGATGAATGCATATACCTTACTACAACTCTTGAGCGTCTCTGCATCATCCAATTGTTGAAAACTGAACCTCCCTGGCTCAGTGGGCTAAAGCAATGCCTTAGAGACACAGTATTAGAAGGCATCGATACCTTTGCCATTGATTCTGGCCTTCGTAAAATATCGGGTGGCAAAACAGGTTTTTCAGAGTTAAGTAGTACGTAACCTGCGTCAGAGCTTTTGTGCTGAACATTGCTGACTTCTTTGGTCCTATTGCCTCGAGAGACGAAGTCAATACTGGCACTTATGGCCACTGCCCTAAACGAGCTTGCATTTTTAAGTGCAGTGTATCTGCGACGCCACCTGGATCGACGGGCTACAGTTACTGATCCTGAACTTTGAGCCCGTAGACGGTGGCCAAAGAGGAATCGTCTGCTTTCATGCGTAAGATTCATTTGTCAACGATGGATTCTGCATACTTGCAAAGCGTCTTAGATTAAACGTTGCGCAAACGTTACCTACTATGAGATCACTGGACATTAGATACACTGCCATACCAGAGTTCACGCGGAGCTTATAATTTGTCCCTGTAATTGGAATCAATGAACTCATACAATATGTTAAAAATAATGACGCGGCATCATATAGTACTCGACTATTAAATTACTGAATCTCGATCAGTCTGATATAATTTTACTCGAAAAGTACTACAATATTTACGTAAAATTCTTAGCTAGACGTTTTATCTCCTGTGCAAACTTCGAGTCTCGCAGAAGTCTTCTCGGTAGTTAATGCTACTACGACAGGAACAGGGAATGGCGTATCCGGCTCAGATGCTGTAAAAGTGTTGTTCATGGCTCGCCCCGGGTGCGATCCACCCATATAAGACGGAAGGGACGACAGCGGGATACCATGATTCTGTGCAACCTCCAAAAACGGCTTCAAGTCTTTCTACATAGGGTAAAGCAACATCAGTCCAATGCGCTAGCTCAAATATAGTAGACCAAAGATACACGTACAAATACTTGAATCTTTTCACGCGTTTCCGGTTGAATAATCGTCGAGATCATCTTCCAAAAGCTGTAAAAAATGAACGGAGCGTTCACGACGTACAGACTATGCAGTGTCTCTGGGTAGTAGAGCTGACCTACGTCAAAGATTGGCTACATAGATACACACTTGTAAGCCTTTAATCAAAAGGAATATCATTGCAAATGGAAAATACCTTTAAGTAACTCAAGACTGACGGCGATACAAGCTTCATGCTAAGCCCTTGCAAGTCCACGATACACACGTGTTTATAGACTCGCCGACCAAGTCGCTTTGAAATGGCCACTTTCTCCCATTGAATGCGTTCCATGTATTGCCATCGATGTGGAATGACTTCGTTGATACTCGAAAACGTCTTGAACAATCCGTCGACATTAATGTCACTGATCCGATCCACCGTAACAATGTGCCCTTCCGTATCTTCGCCATAGACGTAGGACGGCCAATGCTCATTGTACAATTTCGACATGGGCAAGTCACGATTGAGAATAGTATCGACATCGTGAGTCGCACGTGCGTTCAAAATCTTCTTGGTCTCGGCAATCGTGATTTGCTGACGGTTCTTCTTGACATTGGAATAGGCGCGAGCGACGCGAATGGCAAGGTCGTCGGTACATTTGTCCCCAAATTCAGCCTTGACAGCATCAAAGAAAAGCTGGTCTTCCGTCGAAAGAGGCTGACTCTCTTCATTTTCAAGCAACGACATGGTGCGCAGTTTCTTTCGTTTACTGCCAATTGACAAATGCCAGCTTGAATGGTAATCGTCGTCAGTGTACGACCACAAAGCCACGTTGATGTCTTGGCGTTCTGACCCCAAGCAGCCAATAAGTCCACTCTATTAAGATGGGAACGGTTCGTACAAAAAAGAAGCTAAAAACAGACCATCCGGCTTCAAAAAGGGCTCTATTTATCTCAGTACACTGAACAGAACCCAGCCCTACTAAGTCCATGCTTGTGGGTTCTATTTTGGCCGAGAGGTTAACTCGAGGTTACAAACGCGTAATCTCCCAGTCCTCGACTGTTCGTTCTAGCACATCTTCAGGGGCCGTGTCGAAGGGGCCCGTTTCTGAATCCGACCACAAATTAAAGAGTCAGTCAGTACCTATCATGACAGGAAGGAAGCCAACGCAGGGACAACAAGGACGTACCTGTTCGTCGTGGGTTGTGGCGCTCCTTCAAGATCGCTGGCTTTTGAATGATCGTGCCAGTCTTTTTAGATACGCGCACCTTTTCCCCTTCATCCGTAAAGCGAATAGCAATCCGCGTGGGTTTGCCGATCGATGGGTCCACGAGGTTGACATTGCTGTAGTGAATAGGAGACGGCGATAGGTACGAGCGACCAGCAGCGGCAGGCGTTGCCTTCACGTAGCGATGCGACTGTAGATCGCAGTAGCGAAACGTTAGTTGACAAGGCCGTAGCTAGGACAGCGAGCCATTTGGAAGCTCCATTAGCAACGTACCATGTTGACATTTTCGACAATCACCTTATTTAAATTGCGCACGACGCTCACAACCTCGCCCTGCTTGCCTTTATGGGGTCCGGCAATGATTTCAACCTGCATGTATAACGTCAACAGATGCTATTCTATCCATCTCACGTGTAAAAGCGCAATACCTCGCACCTTGTCACCACGATAGATGTGCCAAGTCTTGATCAAGTCAATTGGTTTCTTCTTCGCGCGTGGACCGCGACGGAACGCAAGCGGAATGCGCGTTGCCATCGGTACGTTTTCCTGTCCACACACGTACACGGGACCCGCTCTGCGTTACGATTGGACAAAACTATTGCTGCGTACGATGCTTACTCGTTGAAAATAGGACGTTATATAAGCTTGGTGACTCGCTGAAATTAAGGCAGAAGAAAACCTTGGGCTCTTCGCTCCAGCCATAGAAGATCATCGATGGCTGACGTCGCAGAGACGCAGAAGCTTTCACCCGTTGGCGATGCCGCTGTGACCACACCTGCTGTCCCCGATGACGTGGCGGCGATGTTTGACTTGAAGAAAAGAAAGAAGAAATCGAAAAAGGTGAAGAAAGAGGTAGGTCGAGTACAATAGGATCTATTGGGACGAAAGAGCAATCTAAACATACAATGATGCACTTAGAAAAAAGAAAAGGCGGACAAGGAGGAAGACACTGCGGATGCTGTGCCGGACACCAACTCGGTCTTGGTCCAAGATCCCGCTACGTATTCGTACAAGGACGAGCTTTTGGCACGAATCATGGCAAAATTGCATGAGAATAACCCCGAGTTGACGGATCGCAAGCGACACACGATGAAACCGCCTCAATTGATGCGAGTTGGGACCAAAAAGACCTTATGGGTGAATTTCCAAGAGATTTGTCAAATGATGCACCGGTCCCCCGAGCACGTGCTCCAGTTTACGCTCGCCGAGCTCGGTACCGAAGGCTCGATCGATGGGAACCAGCGGCTCGTGATTCGTGGTCGCTATGTCCCAAAGTACATTGAATCGCTGCTACGCAAATACATTACCGAGTACGTATCGTGCCAAATGTGCCGCTCGCCCAACACGACGCTTACGCGGGACTCGGTGAGCCGTCTCTACTTTGTGCATTGCCAAGACTGCGGCTCGTCGCGGTCGGTAGCTGCCATTCGCTCGGGTTTCCACGCTGCTACGCGTGCTGATAGAAGGGCTGCCCGGAAGTAAGCCATACGGTTCCGCTGCTCCCTTGCGTTATGCGCAGCGTGTAAGGGAGACAAGGAACGTTAGAGTCAAAGTGAACACTTGGAGTTATGGCACTAGCGTAGAACAAACCTCTAGTTGGATTTATTGCATAGAGGATCTTTTCGTGGTTAACATTGTTCTTTAAAGTTGCTTATGACAGCGTTTAATCTTTTTAGACTGGTGCTTGGCTCCAGTGTCTACGGAACCACGCTTCTTGTCATCACGGCGTGAAATGATAATATGACGCTCGAGTCCAGAGCCAACGCTTTCGTGGGCAAGACCAAGACGCTCTGCACAGTCGTGAGCTAGCAGTCGTTCGAATCCGTTCAAAGTGGCGTCCAGATGCAGCTCGTTACAATCACTTGAGTCATTAAAAGCTTCGATCTTTTTCACCAAAGTGTGGGAGCTGCCCGTTGATATACCGACTCCCTTTTGATTACGTTTTGAAGCTTGAAGAGTAGATTGTGACGGCTTGGTAGTGGGTTGAGCCGACGGCAGTTCATCTTCAGACGAAGCCAAAGAGTCAGAAGTGGAGACACGTTGCTTTTTAAGGCGGTGAGTTGACACAGCCTTCGATGCCACCTTCTTTGTCTTTTTTACAACTGGTTCACAAGAGGTATCAGTGTTGGAAGCGCTTTGAGCTTCATCTTGTGAATCTTCGTCGGACTCGGATGAAAGGTCTGCTTTCAGGGCTGAAACACGTGCTGAGTTTGGTCTCAAAGCTTCATCATTTTGCTCTGGCACACACGGATGTTGTGGAGTACCGCTGTTCGAAGGAACGGATTCTGGTTTGTCGTCTTCAAAGCCATCGTCCGATTCCGTGTCAAACGCTGTCGTCGTCGGTTCCGCCTCGTCGTCCGAAGTGATGTGTGCTGTACTTGACTGCACGTCTTCGTCTTCTGCCTCGGACGAGTCCGACGAGAACTCAAGCTTTGGAATGCTTTCAACGTATGATACAGGTACCGCAGCACCTTCCACGACACTAACTTTTGTCGTCTTTTCATACTGTTTTATCAGTGCCTCTAATTCCTTGCCTATCTTCTCCCCTTTTGCAATCTCAGTCCTGGTCGACAGTTTGACACGAACGTGTTTTCGCAAGCATTTAAACTTGTGCACACTAACATCACACGAGGCACAGAACACAACGTCGCATTGTTCACATTGCACACTGGCCGGATTCGTCTCGCACTCGCCACAAGGAGGCATCGTTCGAAGTGGCGGCAGCTTGATTCGCTCGTGCTTTGCCATCACGCGTGCTTGGTGCACAATGGAGTCGCATTCGGCGCAGTAAAGCGAGTTGTCGCACTTTGCACACTGCCACACGGCAACACCAGGCTTGTCACACTCGATACATGTATACGTCTCGGCGTCTTGGTCAGGGATCTCTTTCTTCACCACTTCCTTTTTAACAGCAACAGGAGCTCGAGCTGCCTTTGCCTTTTTCGGCGCAAGAGCCGCTGGAGTCGAATGAATATACTTGCAAGCGTCGCCACGACTGCACACATTGTTCAAGTAAAACTGACACAGTTTTGCAGCTTTTCCCGCTGGCACCTTTTCTTTTGCAAGCCCCAAGACATGTGCAAACGTACAAGCTAATCCTGTCGCACAATACCCACGTGAAAAGTGACGGCAAAGTTTTGTGGGTGGAATCGTTTCAGCCACTGATGGTACAGCGACTGCTTCCACTGGGTTTTTCGATTCCTTCCCTGTCAACGTGGGTGGAATTGTTTCAGCCACTGATGGTACAGCGACAGCTTCCACTGGGTTTTTCGATGCCTTCCCTGTCAACGTGGGTGGAATTGTTTCAGCCACTGTTGGTACAGCGACTGATTTTATTGGGTTTTTCGATTTCTTCCTTGTCAACGTCTTCTTTTTCAATTCCCGGATCGGTTTTGTAGCACTCGAAGCCGGGAGCGCGTACATGGCATTGTCAGTGACGTGATAATACTTGCACCGATCGCCTTGGCGACAAATGCCAGCAGCAAACCCACGACAGGGCTCGGTGGTCTTTCGAAACTTGCGTTGTAGCGCCACTTTGAGCGTTTTTCCGAACACGACAGCGCCATTCGTGGCTTCTACGGCCTTGAGTGCGTGCGTTCTTTGGTCAAAAATCACGTGCCTGCAGGATTCACGACAAGTGGCGTTAGCATGAGGCCTTGATACTTACGCAAGCCATGAAAGGTTGGTTAACGCACGCCGAGTTGGTCTTGTTGTGTCGAATGCGCACAATGGGGCCGTATGAACTGTACATTTTCCTGAGAATGTCTTCGGACAGTTCCTTGCCAACGCCCGAGAGCACGACGGTCGCTTCGTTGCCACTAGTCGGCATGGTGCCGGTGCTCGAATGAAGCCATTGGCTGGCAAACGGTGATAGTCATTCGAGCGAGGTACTTTAGCGACTGAATAGTAATAGGTGTCTCTAAAGCACCGATGGAAGATGGTGATCGTAGTGCGGTCTTGCAAAAGCGACCGAGGTCAGTGGAGGAGGACGATGAGGAGATAGAGAATAAAGCAGACAAGGCGCAACTAAGTAGTGAGACGAGCGACGAGAAGAATGGGGACAATGTGGACGAACACGAGTCGAACGCTCCATCGTCGACTGGTGCGGAAACGGAAGGGGATGACAGTGAAGTGGACGAGGAGGAGATTTTGGTGGTATTGGAGCTATGTGACTTTAAGAATCATCCATTGTTTGATGACTACAATGCTGCCACGCTTGAGGTGCGTGAAACTGATCGATACCAGTGGAGGTGGAAGCTGATGGTGGACGTTTGTGCTACTGACTGAAAAGGGCATTGACACGGCCAAGCCGATGCTGAAGATTGGCGAGTATGAATTGCATGGACAACTTGAAGAGACGGTTGGCACGACGTACTTTTATGATACAGATACATCCAAAGTGCCGGACAAGAAATACCAATTCGCAGGCCAGACCATTAAAAAGATCAAGTTTACTATTGCACCACCGGAAGATGTGTAAATTATACCACAACGTGTACTGTACTTGTATGAAACCTTTGATCTTCTTAGAACTATAAGAAATTATCTTGAAAAAAATAAAAAAGGTCTGAAAGACCTAAAATTTTTGCACTTTATTATTGCACAGATGGACAATTGTTTGCAACTTAAACTTACGGCCGTTCCTCTGTTGCGTCTGCGTTAGCGGTAAAGTTGCTCGACGGAAAGATTCTTGGCAATCTCAAACTCCCACTTGTCGCCATTTGCTAGCAACTTGGCCTTGTCGTACAAGAGCTCTTCGTGCGTTTCAGTGGCAAACTCAAAGTTTGGACCCTCGACAATGGCATCAACAGGACAAGCTTCCTGACAGAAGCCACAGTAGATGCACTTGGTCATGTCAATGTCATAACGCGTAGTACGACGCGATCCATCCGCACGCGGTTCCTGTACAAATCAAGCAGAGTCATCAGCCCCCACCCCCTTTCTTATGCTTCACATTTTCTCTCACGCACTGCTTCAATAGTAATGGCCTGAGCAGGACAAACAGCTTCACAGAGCTTACAAGCAATGCATCTGCCATACGACCACAACATATGAAAATGTCGTAGACAAGAGCGTTAACATTTCGATCGCATATTGGACCACCGGAATGAAAGCACTCACCGCTCTTCTCCACTCGGATAGCGACGCAGCGCATGTTCACCACGATAACGTGGACTAAGTGCACCTTTTTCATACGGATAATTAATTGTGACTTTGCGCTCGACGTGTATTTCCCAAGCCAACCAAGTGGCCCGAAACACATCCGAGAGGAAAAAGGTGTCGGACATTTTTTCAATCACCTCGCCCCACGTCGGCTTTCGATCCGCTTTTCCCGACGCAGGAACATTTGCAAAGCCACGTGCAGCTGTTCCAGGTGCGAGTTGAGCTAGAGATTGCTTGGCGGCCACCGCCAGAGCCGATCGACGCAGCATCGCCACATGCATCGCCTTCTCAAACTATTAGTAGTCTGCTTTAAGAGCCGCTCGTCGTTCGAGTGACCTTAGCGCAACATGGACCTTCCGCGATGTGTACAACACACAATAGTCGAAGTCACAACCTGGTGGATGACGTCGAAGGCCTTTGTGCTGTGCAAGGTCCGGCATAGCGTCAGTATCTCGCCATGCCATGCTATCGACGCACGGGTGGGTATCGAACAAAATCTAACCGACCAGCTCATGCGCTACTCGGAGCCGTTACAGGGCGTCATTTTGAGTTTTGGTAACGTCCAGCTGGCCAAGCCGTATGGTGTCATTGTGAACGAAATGCCCTATATCCATTGCAAGGTCTTGACCCATGCGCTCGTCTTTCGACCACAAGAAGGCATGAAATTGCGTGGTCTCGTCAATAAGATTGGCAGGAATCACGTTGGGATGCTCTTTGCCGGTATCTTTAACGGATCCGTGGCCGAAGCGGAGCTTCCAAAGGGATACGTTTACAGCTACGCCCAAGACTGCTGGTACGCTTCTTACCACGATAGATAGGCCGTGTTGTTAACATTGTTCTATGGAAAGGATGGGTGAAGACGGCGCTTGTATCTCTGTGGAGAATGAAGTCGTGGTCAAAGTGTTGCGGTGCGTGCTTGGCACTTTAGCTATTGCAAGGCCATTGTTAACGGTCTTCTTGTCATAGTGTCCATGTTTCTGGAGGCATGGTTGCGATCGAAGCCACGATGCGCTTTGACCATTCTAGTGCCGTGGACGCTCTTCCACGGAAGGTAAAGAAGGTCAAGCATCTGAATTTGGTTGCTGGGGAGCCAGTGATGAAGGAGAAGAAGGCGAAAAAGAGGAAAACGGCGGAGAAGGAGGTCAGTATGACGAGAGAGCAGATGAAAGAGAAGAAACAAAAGCGCAAGCACGAGAGACTTGTGGATGAAAAGACAAAGAAACAAGAAGCGGAGGTCGTTGACGCCGAAGAGGTGAGGGTAAGGAAGCATAAACGCAAAGACAACGACGCCAAGAAGAAGAAGCACAAGCACAAGAAGAGCCAAGGCGACTAGACGAGTAGCAAAAGTATTATGTTAGACGATAGAAGGAAGACGCGGTCGTGTCGAGAGCTCAGTGTGTTTTATTGAATCTAGACGAGTTTATTCATACGAAATCAGGTGTTCTAAAGCTGCTGGAATCGACGGCAATGGCTGGTTTGCGTCGCAAAGGCTCCAATTCGGAGACTGATGCGCTTTATGCCACTTGAAGTCATTCACCTTGGCCCACAGCCCCGAATCGTTGCACAAGCCGAGCCGCTCAAGTTGTGGCTTGAGGCCATCAAAGTGCAATCGGTACGGTCCAAACTGCAGCTGCTGGCAGTCTTCAATGATGGGGTGGCTTCCAACCCGGAGGTGGAACGTCGTCGCGCGGCTCAAGTGGACACGCACTTGGCGGCATGCAACAAAGAACTCACACTGACTGCACTCTTCGAGCCACAAACTGCCAAAGATCGCGCCCGTGTAAATCACACAGTTCGTCAACGCATCGCCACGAATCGCCGATGTTTCTACCGAGACCAATACAACGCAATTGGTCAAATGGGAGAAATTCAAGTCACGCCGCTTGCTGTCGTCGGGGTCCGTGAAGGTGCTGGCATCAATCACAAGCACTTCATTCTGCTTATGGGCAAATACGAGCTCGTTGAATTCCACTGCTCGCACCTGATCGTCTTTGGTCCCACTTTCACGCGACGCTACGTCATGTTCCGGCGCCTTGGAATCTTCACACGGCTTGATCTTTGCTCGTCTTGCTCGAAATGTAAATTTCTTTCGCGGAGCAAACTTTGTGCGGGTGGTAGCGATTAAATCCAGTAACTTGGACACGATCACTTGGGTGTGTCGTGTATCATATGGAGATAAGTACAGCGACGATGCCGTTGCAGCAGCATCTCGCATGGCATGTACCTGCAGCACAAGAGCGTCGAGTTGCACCTCCTTGGCTGGGTCACATGGCATTGGCTGCTTTTTCTGGGCACAGAACAGGCCTACTTGCTTACGCACGTGCGCTTCTTGGTGCGTAAACGATTCCCAAAACGTTCGGGAAAGCTCGTCCGTGGTCCTCTCTCGATCATTGAAAGCATGGCCAGTCGTAGCCGTTTCCTTCTCTTTGCGTCGCTCTTCCAATGCGTGCGTCAACGTCTCTTCATGCGTTGTGAATACTGGAAAGTATCCGTTCGTATTGACGCGATCGGGGCGTACGATAGCGCCGTGCAATGGCTTGCAGTCAAAGTAGCGGTTGCCGTGGAACGACCCGTCGCCTTTGCCAAGCGGTTTGTCCAGTCGCACACCAAGCCAATCGTCACCGGGAAGACCTTCAATCACGCCAATGTAAGCGATCTCTCCATAGCGCTTGATACGAGCACGCAATCCACCACGAGGACCTGAAGAGAGGAGCTCACACCGTGTGCCAAGTGCCACTGGTGCCGTCATACTTGCAAAGTTGGTTCTGGATTGGGTGGGCTTTGGGTTTAATAAAAAACACCCACCCACTTTATTTGATGTGGAGCACACGACACTTACCTCGATGGATAGATTGAGGCTTGAGAGGAAATAATTTCGATGAAGTCTTCGGCCTTAAGCTCATGCTACGGATTGCTTTCAGACCCTAGCCAGCCCATGCTTATGCTCACGTAGAAAAGAGTACTTCCAATTGGGCACTCGATTATAGTGGCAAGAATAAGGCTTTGCGTGATGCAGGACGCAGCACGCACGTGAACTTTTTTCATCATCTACGAGCCTACTGTAGGTGCACTAGCGGCTTCTGCAAAAGATTTATATACAGAAGTAACTGCGAGAGCACTTGGTGTCTTAACTGAAAATCTGGTCGATGAAACATGCAAGCAATGCTATTTCAAAACGATGTCGAGAAATTTTACTCGCTAGCATATAAATTAGATTTTAGCTGTTTAATCTGCTGTGAAGAGCAAATAGTGCGCATTAAGTGGTGGCCTGGGCGCACCTTTGCAAAGACTTATGCAAGCATAATATATTCACTCCGCGAAGACTCTAACTATCAGATTTGTAGATTTTTAACAAGCCCTTAAACAATTTTACGTCAAGACAGAGCTACAATAGCTTTCGAGCGTTAAGTCATTAGAAAGAGGTTAGCCACAAAAGGGTGTAAAGTAAAATATCACCGCAGGAATCTAAATGAACACATATCACACAGGAGAGCGCGATCGATTGCATAACGCTTCACACAACACTCTCATATATATAGCCCTACTGCTTGCTTACCGATCGTCACCATGACAACCTTGTTTTGGCCACTAGGACTCGCTGTCAAATATGACTACGTAGTCTTTGGAGCGCTGCCTGCTTTTGTCTTCGTTGAATTTCACATCAAGCGAAAATGACATGATGGACAAACATGCAGTAAAAGCTCTCAGTAAGCTGTCATTTTCTCCGGTAATCCAGGTGCACCAAAATGTGATGCGGACTGTGCTGCATTAGTCATAATACGTGGCAAATTTGCTAGTTTTATGGCGAGAAGGTGCTATATTCGGATCAGGGTTGTGCTGGAGCCCTTGGCAGAGCTTCCGTTTAAAATGGTCAATAAATTTATGTTCCCTTCCGCCTAAATATTGCATTTGCCACTAGCGGCCATTCACTTTGTCCCTCCAGACAACATTCGACTGGCATTGAGCAAGCTATCATATATATGGCTAGAGCAAAAAGCGATTTGTTGTGTTGCAACTGAAAGCATTACCGTAATAAATTTTGCTAAATTACTGCTGACAATCATCGTTATGCAAACAATTACGATCATTTAGTTTGACAATAGGGCCAAAGTCTGTATCAAAGTCTTCAGCGGTCGCAACTTTATATGATGCAAGCAATTGCAACAACTTCGACGAGTCCGCCCAAGATTATCGCATCGTACAAAGCTTGTCGCTAGATTACTGGCTATGACGCTTCGTGTCTATTCGCTAATGACTTTATGTGAAAAGCGGGCTTCATCCGATCTGCTACTAAGAAGGCAGCAACGCATCTATCGCGCACGTATAGCGCAGGTATATCAAGACCGATCTGACGGCAAAAAATTTATCAATCTCACAGTTATGAACGAGCTCAATCGCACGCAGCTGATTACTAAATTAATGAGATGCAGGCCGATGTCTGTGCCGTATCACATACCACATACATCATCTTCTACAAAATACTTATATACCGGGGACTCACAACCTGTCTCAAGCGCAAATAGCTAGTAGCTATTCGACCTTTTTTTAATCAAACTCCGTACCTGTTATGACACTATAGAGCACTTTAGCACAGTGAGGCTTCAAGCCCACCCAACTATCACGCACCCATTCGGGTGCAAATTGCCAGGACAGTCACGCTTTTGGGTGTAAATGCTCGTCCACTTTAGTGACACATCTCTGATTAAATTTTAATTAATAACCTTTCAGTCCTGTGTTGCGAGACTCACCGCATGGGCCACAGAAAACTCTACATGACAATTTAAGCAAACGGATCGTCGTTTTAATTGCAGCTTACAAGAAAAGTCATTCAGGAAATGTAAACCTGGGCAATATGCTCTGATTATCGCCAAAAAGCTTAGAACATGTTCGACATACTGAATTTCACCCGATTAGGTCCCAAAAGAACACAATAACACTCATGGAGTATTGGTATTGAATTCGTTTATAATGCTTCTTTTATTACTTGTCGCTATACATAAGACTCCTGAAACGACGTCGACCCGAGTTTCTAAGTATTTAAGCGACGAACACGTTGACCCGATCAGTATTCGTGAATGCAGCTGTGTAAGCGATGTCCACAGAGAATATATTAAATATACCAACACATACTATTCGCAATGGTTCTGAGAAGATCGTCAAATGACTGTCCTCTTCTGCGCGCCACTCTCACTTTCGTCTTCATTCTGATGAAGTACAGGCTATTTAGTTGGACGTGGTGGTCCGTGAGGTTAGAGTCTTTGATATTGGCCTGCGTTTGCCATTTGAGTATCTTTACAGAGCTACTTGAAACAGGTACCAAAAAAGTAAAACATGATTTAAACACAATTAATTTTGCATGATTAAGGGAAAAAGTATGCTATATTGTACCCATATATTAAGACCCATACCTATACTTAAAGTCAGATATATACTTACCTGAGGCGTGTGTCAGATTCGTTTAAATACGCTTTCTCTAAGCAATGAGTCATGACATACCCGCTGCAACTGGTAGCGCATGTAGTCAATCTACGCCTACTTTTCTAAAGCTAAATTTTGAGTAGGATGAGCAAAATACTCACTTGCCTAAGAGCGCGCATGAACTACCTTAACAAGCTGACAAAGATGTGCAACAGACTTGCGCATCTGAAAGCGCTCTCTAGCCTAAGAAGCGCTCAATTGTAGCACCTTCAATATTTATTGACCAAGTTGAGGGCCATTACTTGAGTCTGATGCTTCGATTAAGCTTAAGCCTTTCAAGATGAGGGTGAAAAGTTTTACAAGGAAAAAAAAAGGAACTGTTTTGCTTTACGGTTTGTTTTATAGAAAGTCTAAGCAATTACTCGCCCAACTTCGATCTGGAAGGTAATAACTCTCCAAAGGTCGACATGAAGACGTCTCGAAATCCTCTCTTAGCGTAAAATCAAATCCCGCTGCCAATATCGGCTGCCAAAGACGCTGACGATATCGCACTAAATGTGGGTGACAGCTCTAATTCTTCGCTCTACTTGCTGCGGATAACGAAATCTAACTCAGGCTCACGCAAAAGCGGTTTATACATTTTTGCAGATGGAAAATACATCACCTCCCCTGCAAATGTTGATAACAAATTACCACCGAGAGCGGATAGCGTAACTCTGCTCAAAGTGAATGCGATACAAATCAAGATCGATTTTTAGATGTTCCGGACGCTGCAAGAACCTTTGCCTCCGCAAAACTTCAGATCAACTGCTCGTTGTGTTGCGACTGGTGCTGTCCGACTGAGAGTTCTGCATAAATTATCCAGAGAGCTCAAAGCCACTGACTCTTGGCTGAATTTAAAGCCTAGCACACCTTAGAGGTGGTGTTTGAAGCTGTACCTCTTTAAAATTTACTGTAAGATATCTCGACTCACCGTAAGAGTCAGTATACGGTGTGCCTGGCTACACGTAAAACTTATGTTGGTTGACTTGGCGCGTCCAAAAAAATTGCTCGCCAGCAAACAACTGCGCCCGATAAAAGGAGATGCCTTTATGTCTAGATCAAGTTGCAGAAACAAGTCAATTTTGATTTAATTGGCAAAAAGAATTGCTCTAGATTTTATAGAGTTGATACAGGCCCGATTGTGAAAATTGAAGAGATTAGAGCAAGAGATTATTTTCTGTCCTTGATGTGGACAAGTGTAAATTAATCCTGGACATACCAGAAGACGAAAATCACGACCAAAGAATCGATTGGTGAGGCCAGGTCATAGAACATCGTTTAGCTGATTTCTGCGTTTAAGCCTTAGTGAATCATGCCCCTACGCCTGCTGTGCATGCCGGTTTGATATGTCAACCTCGCTGCAAAGTACACACCGAGGATGGCTATGGCCGTCCCAAAGCTAGGAGGAAGAGCACACTCGCATGCAATATCATAAAGAAGGCACATGGGGTGCATTGAAGCGCTGATTGACGCAAGTTTTTCCTTCACTTAAACATTTTGCTGTGTGATATAGCAAATGACCTAATTTGATCTTCCAGACATGACGGTGCCTGACTTATGACCCGCAAATTACCGATGAACGGTCTTTTGAACATTTGATACTCATTTGCCAATAGCAAAAGTAGATCATCCAAGTGTAGAAAATCGGAAGGAAGAAATTAGTCGCCAACTCGAAGACACTCTGCACAGTATGTGCGCTAAAGGTTTCATCTGGGAGGCGAAAAATGTCAATGATTGGGTTTGTACATAACAATACAGACCACGCACCTATTGACCAGACATTTTCTTATGTAATTTGGCCAAGGCATTTTGATTCTCCATTTACTCCAGTATGCACAAATTCTCTATGATAAGTGAAAGAGAATTTAAGCAAGTCCTGGTCTTCTAAGTCTCTCGTTCGAAACCACTTTTCTTTGGTCTTACTTTGCGAGAGTCGGCCAAATTTACTAAGTAGGACAAGGGATGCGTCCGCTCAAGATAAAAATAAGAATTTTAGACAAGCACAAAAACTATCCTTTATCAAACAATAGCGCAAATAAATATCAAAATCTAATGAATAGAGCTCAGGATGCGATCCCACTCGCCTACGATGAAACCACACAGCTTTCAGGCAAATCTGGAAAAAAAAATCTGAGAATTTTATGAGAGGTATACGTTCTGCTCGATATTGAGACCCAACCACCTGTAAAGACGAGTACAACATTTACAAACAAGAAATATCGCTAATTTGCCGAAAGTTTTACGGCTTCGTAAGCGCATGGGTCGGCAAACATCATCGAATTTCTTTCGGCGACTTCAGAAACGGGCCATTTGAGAGGTATAACAAATCAAACTCATACGAGTCCTGTGGTCCTCCAGTAATCGTCTGATTTTTTTTCCTATGTGCTTCGTCTTGTCAGTAAGGTGC
Organism: Plasmopara viticola; assembly: GCA_001695595.3. NCBI lineage: Eukaryota > Oomycota > Peronosporomycetes > Peronosporales > Peronosporaceae > Plasmopara > Plasmopara viticola. The sequence goes on from MBPM02000058.1 coordinate 163,762, forward strand.
ATAAAGAGGTCGTACGGCTGTTAATAATACAGCCATGTTGGACATACACGAAAGATTGTGCATTAAGTATCCAACCAATCTTGGAGCTCGTTACCAAGAAAAACGACTGCCCAATTTTGTTCACACACCTCGCGCTTTATCGCGTCGTGACCAATTTAGCTGTGAATTCACGTGGCCGAAAAACTCCAATGGTTTCGGATATCGCTCCAATTAAGATGCGGTCTTACCGCCAAAGCCACCCCAAGAATATTCTTTTGCGTACGTTTAATTATGCTTACCGTCTAGTTGATTCCCCTGCCAGTGGTTGATGTAGACGAGAATAGGCGCTGAAGGCGCTTCGGCGAACATTAGTTTGTCGCATATGGCAGCAAAGAAAGATAGAGCTAACGACATCGCTAGGAAAGAGGCGTTACCTCTCGAGGTGAGCACCAAGGGATATTCATTTATTCATCAAACTTACCAGCATTGCAAACGCTATCACCCATAAGTCCATGGCGAATTCCAACGTTAAAAACCTGCCCTCGGGGAGGATGCAATCAACGAGGCAGGGGGACGATGGTGAAGTCAATGGCGGTAGCCTACGGTAGCGGGTCATTGACTCAAATCACCAACGCAGTAGCTGATGGGCTTTAGAAGTCACCCATTTCCGGCCACCGACGATTATATTGTCCCGTGAAGAACCACTTAATGTTTAGTTAGCGGGAGCTACTTGCAAACAGATCGCTTATGGATGAGTGCAATCCGGGCCAACGTAGACATTGGCGCCAAGAAATGCTCTCATATATTTTGCACGCGCAAAAGCTCTTTGCCGACCGTTCTATTGTGGCGTTTGTAAAGGAAGTTGGTTTTGATAATTATTTGCTGCAGCGTGATCTGGAGGCTATGTGCGAGTTCTTATCACCACACCAAACTATTTTAGGATTCTACTCGGGGCCGTAAGAGATTGGAAGACGAGGATAGCATGAAAATGCTCTTAAAGCCTTATAACTAGGTCATTACTACGACACAACAGGAGGGAGATGGATAGATTTGGAGGTGCTACAGCTTAAATACCTGACCACGCTGGAAAATTTTGCTACGACGTCGAGCTAAAAGCTCAGCTTCCTCACGGGCGGTGGTATAATGCAATCTAGATTTTCGTATGCGTGGCCCATATGCGGTTGAGCATTTGTGTAAAATCGCGATGGCCTTTAAAATATCATAATAGTTAGTTAAACATCTACCGTGAGCTTTGTGAAGCACCTTACAAAAGCACTTGATGCCCATTAGAGCGCATCTACTCAAGACGCACTCCATATGCGATTGCCTCTGGTCACATCGGTTAAGAAGCGCTGGAAAATGTCGGCCTTGTATCGATCTTGCGCCTTTATTATTGAGATCACCAATCTTTGTGCGTGTAGTGGTGATGCGGTTGAATCATCTTTGCCCGAGTAGCTCTTTGGTGAATACACTACTTTCAGCTCACGGCGCAAGCTTGAGTTTTTGCTACAGACGCAGGCAAGCCTTCAGTGCAGAGGCCGCTAAGGCGCAGATGCTGTTTTTGGTATAGAAGTACCTTCGAATGTTGTGGGCCTGGCTTGGTCATTTTTTAATGTTCCGGTCGCCTCGTAGCTTTCTTCCTTGTTTGTTCAATTACTGTTATGATCCAAACACTTTTACGTTTAAAAGTCAGAAAGTGATGCTTGAAGCTCATTTCTGTACTCTTAAACGACGTGATCGTCCGCCAAGCTATTTATATTAAATGCTGGCTTCCGTTTAAACAATCATAAAGATATGGTGAATAGTGATGCGTTTCGAAATGATAGCTGCTCATCAAGACTTGAAGGTAAAGCCACAAGCCATGATTACAAACCAAAGAAATCAATGCAAAATTGGCTATTGCTCACTGAAACATCGTATAACTTTTTGTACACTTCCTCTGTCTCCGGTGTTGTGTGCCTCGTTATTTGTCGCGGTTCATCAACAGCATTTGATTGTATGGTGAATGCTTTTTTCAAAGCTCAGCATTTCACAAATATGTTCACAATCTTGATATTATAAAAAGCACATTAAGTACATATTTAAGTTTCTAATTATTCTTACAAGGAATACTCTGTACCGTTTCTTAATTAGAATTTCAAATGTATTTGATACGATAGCTATGGTGCCAAGGGCCAGATCCGCGATCGATCAAGTAAATGCGCGACAATTCGTTCCAGGCAATCTACGGCAACGCGTACATAGAAATCGAGCATTTCTTGTTCTCATTCCATTGCTTCACCAATGTCGTTCGACAAACGCAATTCTAAAACGGCGAAGTCTGGTTCCATCAATGCCAGAAAATGGCAAGGTAATCACTTGATCGTCCGTCATCTTGGACACAAAGTTCACGAATGTAAGAGCTGCTTTTCTTTCTGGACGGCACGGCTAAGGTTCGAGACTCGCGGTTCTATCAATCGTGGCATTCACTTACTACAAGGATAATCGAGTGCTTTTAAAGAGCGGCCAGAGGCAACGACGAAATAGCTTGCTCGGATAGACTGTGGAATAGATTTGCGAGACTTGACCTTTTTCAAGTCGCGTAGATCCGAAAACATTGCGTCTTCTTCACTTCCATTTGTTATTGTGAGCATAGACCGTCTTGGACGATGAGGGTTTACCATAGCCTAATGCACATGTTCTTACCGTGATTAGTACCTGCTCAACCATAAAAATTAAAGAAGAGACTTGTGCTGCTACGTGAGAAGTCTTCAGTTGCAGGACACTTTCATTCAACGACACGACAGAGGATCGCTTTCCGAGGCATGTGAATAAAGAACAATCAGTGAACCTTTTCTTACAGACTGGCTTTGTTGGCGATGCGTCAGCTCAAGCACCTCATTGTTTGATTGCTCGGTACGAAAATCACCAAGTTCGACCGGTGAACGACTTCGTCCCGCGGCTTTCTGCAAAAGCGATAGCTTCCAAAACTTTTGCATGACCTTATTGGGTTTAACCAGAATCCCTATTTGTTTGCGTAGTTTAGCTAATATAATCATCGTCAAGCAAGCTTGCTGATATAAAGCACGTATTATATGCTACATATATTCTCAGAGCATGGAAACTGAAGACGCATACGTCCTCGTATCTATGCCCAAGTATCTAGCAAGCTCAGATCCTTCGTGTCCTATGCCAGTGAAAGCCTTGACAAGCAATTGCACTTGAGCCATTTGAGCACTTTCAATAGCAAATCCATCTTCGATATTCTCGTGGCAAGCTCATCTTCTATAAATCAAATTGTTGTTAACGAGGTCTCTAGTAAAATATTGCAATTATATTAATAAATCTCGTATAATAGCACGGTCTAGAACAACGGGGTACTAAATGCATATTAACCAACAGTGCGTTGTTTATCTCAAGAGCTCAAGCTAACAACGGCCTCAACTCTTCCCAAAAATACGCCGACCCTTCTCTTCAAAGCTGCGCACCTTCTACTTGAACATCTTTTTCATCTTCTTGCCCATCTTTTTAAAGCCTTTATGCTTGAACCCTTTGTGCTTGTAGCCTTTGAACTTGTGTTTTCCATGTTTATGTTTTCCGTGCTTGTGCTTTCCATGCTTCATCATCGCGCCTGCCATCATGACCCCAGGCTGCGCCACGTAGGGGGGGTGGGCGTAGGCGTGGCCGAGATGCGATGCATTGTGACCGTGGGCAGGGTAGCCAGGTTGAGGCATATGATGACCGTGTGCGGGGTAAGCGGGCTGCGGAGGGTACTGCGGCGGCGGGTAACCCTGCGGTGGAGGGTAACTTTGTGGCGGCGGGTAACATTGCTGTGGTGGGTAACCTTGCTGCGGCGGGTAACCTTGCTGCGGTGGGTAACCTTGCTGTGGCGGGTAACCTTGCCCTGGTTGAGGCGGATAACCTGGCTGAGGTGGATAGCCCGGCTGCTGCTGGTAATTCTGGGAATGAGAACCTCCTCCTGGGTGCATTATAAGGTCGCAAGCAGTAGCGTGGTACGGAAGAAAATCTCAAAGTGAAGACGTTGGCGAACGAAACGACGAAAAGGCGCGCTGATTGGGTCGTTCGGTGGTAGTATAGCAATAATAGTACTCTACGACATTGCGAATAATTGTACATATGACTACTACAGAACATGCTTAGCATGTAATACATTTCGCGTGTTTTCTTGCCGCAAACTTGCGGATGAAGAAAACCAACAACGACTTTGTAGGCTCCACGTACGATACGAAAAGGACAACATGTAATATATTGTCTTGCATTCTCCTTTAGTATTATTTACGAGATCACTCGCGCTCGGTCCGAAGATTCATTTGAATATCCTTTCGCCACAGATCAATAAAAAGCCTATCTTGCAATTGAATGGATTTTGTGGGTACCAGATTTGACCGAGCTCGAGAGGTGTGTGAGCTTAGCGTACAATTTGCTAGCCTTGTGGATTGGAGTCATCTCACCTCATAACTTAAATATGGGGCTGAGATCGCAATTTCAAGCATAACTTTACCACAACAATCGGCTTAATGACCGCAAATTTCTTACGAAGCTTCCGTTAAACATCGCAATGATCATTTGTAGCAGCCAATTCAGCGGCTCCAGTGAGCTATGTAAAGCAAAAGAAACCACGACACTTTACAAATAGTGTTTGCGTCATTGGTAGCGTCTCATTCAAAAAACTGCGCTACTTTCGGTGGTTGAAATGCGCAAGAAGTGTCGATTGGCATTAAAGATGTGTTGGATACACCTTGGAACTCGTATGATATTCGAATTTAAATGATCGAAAGACGCCAACATCACTGCTGTGTGAGACGATGTTGTCAAATATTGATGGTGTACGTCAACCTGTGCCTTTGCAGGGCCGTGAAGGATTCGATATAATAATAATCTCCACGTTCGTATAGTGAATTCACATTCTCGTTAAATCCATAACAAGACTTTGTCTCCTCATCTTGGTGAATACGATCGCATCCCTTACCCTTCTGACTACGTACAACAAATTTCTGCGAAGTCATGTAAATGTTTTCGGCAGAACACTTGTAATAAGTTTAGGAGTTGAAAAGAACAACGCTTCGGTGTTTCTTTCCACTACTTGTATAAGACTTAAGGGTGTTCAAGATAAACTTGCTCATTATAAAATGATGGAAAGGCCGTGATACGTGTATCGCATTACTGAGTACACAAACCCAGCCATTGTTCGCAAGAACGTGGCGTCTCAGCGAGCATAAGACAGTTGACGCACCAACTGCAAGTTAATGTTAGGTAATTACAACAGCGTTTGCTAATGTGCAACAGTTAGTAAGGGGTCTCTTTCAAGCTCAATCGTGTTTTGAACCATTCAATGACCGTTTCCACAACTAGCCTTGCAGTTTGTTATCGAATTCTATAGCCATAGACGATCGCATGAATCCCACAATGCATATGTTGCCGATTACGTTCGGCAAACCGACAAATCGAACTTTCAACAGTCTGCAAGCATCATATGCCCTAAGCGGCAAAAGCTGCTTAATCTTTATCATTTTCTGCCAGATTTATCTTATATTGAAGTAGACCATCTGTCCGCTCACACCACTACAACTACAGTCGCTTCTAAAGATAGTTGGTTTCTTTGCTTGCAACAAAAACTCACACTTAGGGCTACAACATTATTTATGTAAGCACGACAAATTTATACGTTGGTTGAAGCCTTTTATTAAGCACCAACTCACAATCAGGCCTACGCAAAATTTCGTCGGCCAGAACTTTGAGTGATACCGAGGCTTGTGTTTAAGGCTCAAGTTTATTTTCGAGGGAACACAATTACCTTGCCACTCATTGGAAAACTTGAGGCGCAGTTGTTGCCATTTTAGAAACGCGTGTTGCGAAAAGACTACACAGGACTCCGGGATCAGAATGTATTATCATAACTTGACCTGTTCTTTTCCGACGTCATGACTGTAGATATTCCGTTTGGCAGGTTGGACCAGAAAAACATGAGTCGCTTACTAGCAAGTTTATTGAATTGCACCCACCTGCAATCGATGGCATAGTCAAAAGTGCTACGAAAGTCGCTAAACAGCTTGGTATCGTCATGCGACGCCAGTGCAGGCGTCTGCTAGGAGCTACCGCTGATGCTGTAAAAAGTACTTTCTCCTGTAATCACTTAATGCTCCTCATCAATAAGGTAGTCTAAAGCCTTGTACGTGCGAAAATAGCTGGCCTCTGCAAATGTTTGTACTAGTGGAGTAGGCCAAGGCTCAACAACTTTAACTTTCCGTAGACCTTGCAAGAAATCATAGTTGGTAATAGCCTCCGCCATTGTTAATGTATGCGTAAGGCTTATTGTTCCATATAAAAGTTTGCCTTTTGGGAAATTTAAAGTCAGCTAAACCCTCTTGGAGTGGCAATGGATATACATAGTATGTTTCGGCAAAAGAGCGTGATGATTAGAACAATTTGAGATCCGGCAATCAAACTTTGTCGTCTTGATTGTAGCATAAGTACCTATTCCATACGCTTGGCGTACCAACCGAGATTAAATGTGTTTTTTACTTTCTCATCGATAGCTGTCCACAGAAGCAAGTGAAATTCACAACCTACACCCAGACATGATACTCAGCCGCACATTCTTTTTTGGTAAAAGTGTTTGTCTATGTTACACTGCACAGCATTCTTAAGAAAGAACTAGTCATCACTTTTCCCTTTAATTAAACTACAGATTTTGGTGACAAGTGCGGACATTTATACTCTCACATTTAACGTTTTATTGCATTATCGATGAAGTAGGCATCAATGGGCTCCTAAAACTCACGAAGCATTACTTTATAACTAGACAAGGTTAGAACTAAGTCTCATTTCTCTCTTCGGTGGGTTTTGATATGGCGAACTGCATACACTTGTAACTCTGAGATCATCAGAATGTCGATATTTAAAAGGCCAGATAAGACGGATTTGTTGAGAATGAAGGGCACAGTAGGGAACAACCGGTCATCAACTCGAGTTATGATGCATTAAGCTAAACCGCAATTTTTGTGGGTAGGGTACGTCATTACTCTCGAAATCATACCTGACATCTAGGAACTGATTAATGATTGCATTCCCATTTGTTTCTTCTTTTCCGCTATTTATGATGTCGTGTTACTCGCCTCTAAAGCCATGGTACTCACTCTGTCTTGCGAGTCTATGCTACTCACGAAATCATACCTGACATCTAGAAACTTATTGATGATTGCATTCCCAATTACTTCTTCTTTTCCGCTAATTATGATGTCGTGTTACTCACCGGTAAAGCCATGTAACTCACTCTGTCTTGCGAGTCTATGCTATCCACACTTAGCGCTACCATCGAACAATCGCATTAACTATAGCCTCTTTTTAGCCAGCGCTGCCAGCGGAGCTTGGTTTAAGTAATTCCTCACGCCTACCTTTGCGAAGACATTAGCGCTATCGTTACTTCCCAAATTTAATCGAATGTGTAATTGTTCAGATCTGTTCTCCAAGAAAGGTATGACAAAAGCCCTGCCGAGCAGGATTGAACGCTGGTGTTGATGGACTTGCCACGCGGAATAGCCTCGGGCTCGTGCTTTTCTAGCTACGGCGCACCCAGAATTCATTAGTCTTGGTCATATCAAGTGCAACAAATGATTTTGTGCTGTCAAAATCCATTAAAATCATAGCCAAGTCTAAATTGATCCTAAAATCTTCCATTACTAAACCAAAATTGACTCGATCTCACTACTCTTTCAGAGCACAAATTGACTTCAAGCACCTAACGTAAAGAGCTTGGTCTTCTTCACTAGAGGTATCTACCTCAATGACTTCCTTGCACGATTTCTGCGAGTGACTCATTACGCTTTCAGGACGAGGCGATTTTTCTCTTGTTGACTCGATGCAGGGGACTATGCGACCTTGTATGCCGTAGCTTTAGCAGCAGATGATGCTTTGCTCAACAGCGCTCGAGTTCATTGGGATATGACTCAATTCAGCGGGTTCACAGACATCACTACTCGGATTTTTATATATCGAAGATCTACTGATTTGCGTTATTTGAAGGAGCGAGCCTGTCTGGAGCGGTTATCGTTTCGAAAAGCGATTTGAACCATTTCTTCCATCGCCGCTGTCATCACTCTTACAAATCGCGTGCGCGGCGTAGATCGTTGATGCAGTACTGTTGACTTTCTTGAGAAGTAGTAGCTCGCCGTAGCTCCTTTTTCAAACGTGAGCGCTGGAGGAAATGAAAGGCTCCGTTGCATTAATCGATCTCTTCTAGTGCTTAAGGTCACACAAAACATCGATTAAATTTGAGTTTAGAATGCTTAACTGCCACGTGCACCTTGGCGTTTGTGATCGTGGTCACTTAAGTGGGCGTCTCTAGCTACTTGATCCATAAGAGACAATCATATAAAGTATTTCCCATTATTTCTTTTGGAGCTATCAGCGTGTACCCCGAAACAAGCGCTACCGCCGAGGCAATCGGTATCTATCCTACATGATCCTTACGGCACAAATTTTGCTAAAAACAATTAAACACCGGACGCGCTTCATTGCTTAAGAACGCAAGTATAGCTGTCTCCTGTGGTCCGTTAAAGCCGGCAAGTCTTTTGAGCAACGCAAATTGCGCGATCAATAAATGCAACCCAGGACCTTTACGAGATTATAGGCAGACAAATTATCCGTGTATGTATTTCGGATATACCTTCACTTCTTGAATATGCAACTGAACTTGCTACTGCAATTCAGACAGGATTTATAAACTCAAAGTATTCTTTGAAATACTTCGGTGTGCAATCAGGTAGAAATACTGATTGGAACTCTGCGGAGCCACACATTTCGTTGTAGCTCTGGTTGTGCGATAAGAAACGGGTAGAATTTTCCAATGTCATAGTAAGTTGGGCTTCGCGTTTACAAAATTTTTGTTAGACAATCATGTATAAGAGCATAATAGAAAAATTTACGAGCCCAGAGTAATAAGAGAATAGTGAGAGTTTTCACCAAAAGTGGAAAGTCGTACTTAGAACATATAATCTTCTGCATTTAAATGGTAATCGGCAAATTTTGTGGCACGTGCTGAACAGGGCGCGAACAAGACAACGCGTAAGTTACATTCCTTAAGAAAGTTTTGGTTAGATTCTCGAGCTTCGTGCTTGCTCTTACTCGCTTATGCGTCAAGAAGTATTGGATTCAGGGATAGGCGCTAGCCAACAAACCGCAGCAGTTGCATGCTTTTGCGTAAGAGAACTCGCACATTTGCTCCGGGGAAAGCTCATTCTGGTATCCATTTCTAAAAAGACCGTGTTTCCTCTATTTTATTCATTCACCGACTGAGACAAGCCCCTACATTAGAAACAGTTTCTTCTCTTTTCCCGTTTCTCGACACATTATTGTGTTGACTCATTTCTCGATATAGCTTCTTAAAATGGAATCCTTGCATGCGTACAGTAAGTCCTCTCGCTCGTCGCGGCCTCAGCGAGCGCAGCGTCTACCTGCACTAACACCAGCCCCTTTGAGCTCCGTGTTGGCCACTGACACACCACACAAGGTAACACAGGTGCAAATGCAGGAGCTTACAGCCAATCCCAAAGCGTCTTCGCGCAAGAAGCCATTTATTGCGCACACTTTTTTTAATCGGCGGCCCTTAGACTTAATTCGCCAAACGACGAGCTCTTTAGTACTGACAAACAAGGCAACGTTATCTACTAGCGCTACCGTAACGCCAGTGGCTGTAGAGGAGCGTAAGTTCTGGCCGTCTTATCGTCCTGTAGATGCAAAGAGCGGCAGACAGAGGCCCTTGCACTTGCAGCACAAGCAAAAGCTGCAGCGAACAGTAAGAACAAATGGCAATACGGAAGCAATCGATAGAGAGCGAGAAAATGCAGTAGAAACAGTAAAGAGTTCGAATTTATGTACGACCGGCAAGCAATGTACGACGAAGGATCAGAAAGCAAGGGAACTTACAGCGTTTGAGCAAGTGGAAATTTTGCAGTACACTGCCATTTATTTTGTGTCAACATTGGCAATAAAACGCAAGCGATGTCATGGCAATTTTGAGATCAAGTTGCCGAATAACGGAGGCGAAGTTGTAGATGACCAGTTGAACAATGATGGGTACGATGACGAACATGGTATGTATTCAATGGTGATTGGGGATCACTTGGCGTACCGGTACGAAGTTCTGAGTGCATTAGGACAAGGATCGTTTGGTCACGTCGTGTCTTGTCTCGATCATCGGACACGCAACTTAGTTGCTATCAAGGTGATTTGCAATCGGCAAAGGTATCGCATTCCGGCGTTAGAGGAAGTGAAAGTATTGGCTCAACTTAATCAAGCAACAGCTGGAGATGAAGAGAGGGCACATGTTGTTTGTATGAAGGACTTTTTTGAGTTTCGCAACCATTTGTGTATTGTCTTTGAGGTTTTGGGGATGAATTTGTACGACTATCTGAAATTCCGTCACTTTCGCGGTTTGCCTATAGAGAGCGTGCGTACAATAGCCTTGCAGCTCGTACAGTCATTGGCACTTCTTAAGCGCGAGCAGATTATTCATTGCGACTTGAAGCCAGAGAATATTCTGCTTGATGCAGATACTGTAGCGGCGGATGGAATTGTCAAGAATGTGACCCTGATCGACTTTGGCAGCAGTTGTTTAAACTCTGCTCCAATATTTGCATACATTCAAAGCCGCTATTATCGGAGCCCAGAAGTGTTGCTTGGTCTCCCATACTCGAATGCTGTCGACATGTGGAGTTTTGCGTGCATTCTTGTCGAGATGCATACTGGCCATCCGATTTTTGCGGGTGAGAATGAACAAGAACAATTGGCTTGTATCATGGAGGTGCTTGACGTGCCTCCAGTTAAAATGGTGCGCAACAGCAAGCAATGTCTTAAATTGTTCGACAAAGTGGCCACTTCTCTAAACATGGAGCATGTTGACTATTTGCCAAAACCATACGTGAATTCACAAGATCGTCGACGCATTCCTGGATCGCAAAGCCTCGTGAGTGCAATCAAGTCGAATGATTTAGAATTTGTGGCTTTTATAACAAAGTGCCTTGTTTGGAATCCGACCGAACGTCTCACTCCTGACCAAGCACTTGAGGAACCTTGGCTACGCAATCTTGTAGAGGACATCAAATATAAATAAAGACAAAATCAAGTAATTCTTTTTCGGAATGCATTCTTTACAATCCGACGACACCATCGACATTCCACTCGTGTACCGTTTTATCCCAAGAACCGGTGATGAGTACCGTATCACAGGTCGGCAATGTTGACGTAAGCTGCGACCACGCAAGTGCGCGCACGTAGTCACAATGCGGTGCAGAGTGATTGTCATCCCGCAACACTTCACAAACGTTATAGTCTGTCTTTTGCTGCGATGCGAAACACTTCGTCACAAACACCCTGCCGTCGTCGCCTCCTGAGGCCAGCAAGTCCTCATGGTATGGTGAATATTTGACTGCGTGCACTGCAGCGCTGTGCGTCTTACGTCGAGCCAATGGCGTGTGCGGAGACCGTACGTCATACGTACACACCAAACCGTCGTCCAGTCCAACAGACAAGACAGTTGGCTGCTTAGGATGCCAATCCACTGACATTGCAGGTAGCGACGTCGATATAGACAAGGCTGCGCGCTGAGGTCGACGAGCATCCCACACTTGTACTGTCGAGTCTTGTGACGCTGAGCATAGCACATGCGCGTGCATGGGATTCATTGCTACGCACCATACTAAATCCGTGTGTCCTGCAGACAAGAACCAGTTTAGAGGTAAGTAAAATGTCGCTACGTGTTGATATACTTTACGCACCACCAAATGTGGCGATTGTTTGGTCCATGACGGTGATATCCCACAATTTCACCCTACCGCACCCACCAAAAGTTAGTGTCAAATACAACATTAGCAATTCATTGTCGTACGTAAGATCCCAACTGCACGTGGCCAGCTGTGTCTTCTCGATAGTAGAGCTGCTGACGCCAGTGACAACATCGTCATGTCCCCATCCCGTCACAGTGTCTTCGTCCTCGATGCCACCGCCAAAAGGTACGAAAGTCAGCGTCTCACCCGTCAAAAGCTTGGCCAAACGTACGTCACCATCGTCACAACCCAGTGCCAGCACGTCACCATCTGCACTGCACCAGGCCAGCGATGCAACACCCGTCTCCAACTGCAACTCGCATAGTCGCTCGCTCGTCCGTAAGTTTAGCAACGCCACTCCACCGCTCCAGACATTACCCTCAAGCTGTGATTGTGCCACAGCCAAAAGTCCTCCTTTAGATGCATCGCTTTCTGAGCACAGCACATTCTCCAGAGAGCACGTGGCCACCGCGTCTACTTGCGCAGATGACGAAAAAGTGAGCTTAGACGCCATCAATTACTATTCACTGGTCCACGATTATGTAACGAATGTGTCAATGATAGTGTGGTGCACCCCATGTTGAAGTGAATTCTAGCACCGTTAGAGCTAATTTCTTCTCCCTTCTCTCTCGTGTCTCGACGTGAGACTTGCCTATACTAGGTGATGAAATACACCCGTTGTTAGCCATCTTTTTTTTCTCCATCATCCCGTCCCAGCATCCTTCGCATCGTGGTCTCAATGACACTTTACAATAGGCGTCTCAACTCGCACACCAAGCAATTTTACAAAACCCAGAACCATGGCGCGCATGCCCACAAGTATGACAAAGAATCAACCCAAAGAACATGCCAAAGAAGCAGCGTCCGAGACAGTGGACGAAATGATATCGGAAGCAGAGCAAATGCGTCAACGTGCCGACGTGAGTGGCCGCGGGCGTCGTACGTTGGAGCAGTTGCAAGACGAAGCGCGGAACCTGGGCGACAAAGCGCGCAGTAAGATGGAGGAAATGAATGAAGCCGTTCGTGACGCAGCGGCTTCGACGCGTGACAATATGAAGTTACCTGAGGCTGCTCCAGTGTCGACTGAGGCGATGAGTGACTCGGTAATGAATTCGCTCAAAACTGCAAGCGAGAAGCTTAGTGCCGAAATTAGCGACCTTGGTGAGCGTGTGGAAAGCGTCAAAGCGCGTGTAGCGGAGTCAGTGCAAGCGGCGGGCGGCAAGGCGAAGGAATCAATGCAAGCGGCGGGTGGTAAGGCAAAAGATTCAATGCACGCCGCTAGCGGAAAAGCGAAAGAGTCGTGGCATCAGGGCTCGGAGACGGCGATGAATGTGGGTGCACGGGAATATTGTTTACCGATGCCGATGGAGCGCATTTGTGCGCGACATGTTGCGCTTGTTGGCCTTCCATTAGTGGCGTTATTTTTGTTGATGATGTTTCGTCGTCGCTACCCAAAGAAGTGGAATGCCAGTGTAAATAAGATGAAGCAGCCAGGAAGAATGTTCGAAGTGCCGTCGAATGACCAGCTGAAGGCCAAGCTGCAAGGTGCGGCCGACAGTCTTGAAGACACGGTGGAGTATAGCAAGCAACGTGGCAGTGCGAAGATGGACGAAGTGCGCAGCAAGTTTGGAAGTTCGGAAAATAAGAAGGAGCAGTAGGCGACGTCAAGAATGACTGTATACGTCTTTTGAAGCGCAATTTTATGATCGTGAATACATAAATTTTATCTGCGAATTGTGTTTTGTTCCGTGTTTTTACTGTTATAAGTAGTGAGGAAAAAGTATTACTGAATATGCTGCAGAAAAAGTGGTAATTCTATATTTTGGCATCCAGAAGTTGGCCAAACCTCAACGAGGTTGAAAAAATAATTTAAGCAACTTTTTGCCGCTTGGCAATCTCTGTCCCAATCCCATCGGTCTCTCGTTTCACTATCGCTGAATCCTCCGGCACAGTGGCTACAGCTGTACCATTATTGTTCTCCAGCTTTTCAGCAATCTCCGGTGCGTGTTTTTTCATGAGCTGGATCAAAATTGCGTCTACACGCGCCGAGTTCTCACGTTGTTTTTCCAACTTTTCGTATTTCTGCTTGAGCTTCAATTGCAGCTCTAAGCAATCACACAAAATTATATTTGTCAAATAAAAGTAAGAAATAAGCTTTATCTTACGCTCGGATGGAATTACAGGCTCTTTCTTGTCCTTGGAGCTAAAATCCCATGCATAGCCTTCTGTTGGACTGAAGCGCACACCCGCCGCCAGTCCGTGGAAGGCCTTATTTATCCGATAACTGCATTTTTTCTGACAAATCTCAATAAAAAGTCAGTGCTGTTAAATACTTTAAATGACCACCTTTCTTTGCGTACAAGACGGGAAGTAAGCATGGCGTGTATATTGGGCGCTTGGTACACCGTACCATCCAGGACGTAATAGATGGCCAATGGCTCTACCTGTGTACGTCCATTGCGACGCTGCTTACGAATGATATAAAGCTGTTGTGGCAATTGTCGAGCCACGTTCGGTAGCAGCTCGTACTCGACACCACGAAGATTCTTCAGTTGGTCAAGTCCCAAGCGCTGCATCTTAAGACGCTCGTTGTTACACGAGCGGTCATAGAACGGGGAGAGTGCAAAATAGTGCAACACGGTCTGTGCATTCAGTGGGAAGGACTGCAGCCACACGGTGTCGCGAAATGACGCGTTGTAGTCGTCTACGTGAGCCGCTACTTCCATCTTTGCCACTTGCAAAAAAAAATAATATTGATTAAACAATTATTGATAAGTTATTGATAAAAAAAAGACACTATAATGACTTCTGTGTACGTGACGTATCGGACGACGCTCGATAGCGAGCTGCGCGTGTGCATGACAGTGCAGCTGATGAAGCATTTGCTCTTTATGCGTGGTCAAATCCCTTGGTACAATAATTATACGGAAATTGCTATTGTTCAAGCCACTAAAGTACAAGATAATCACTGTTCTGCAGTCTGTACGACGAGCTGCTGAAGGTCGTACAACAATATCAGCATAAAGTCGATCACGGACTTAGACGGAGACGGTGAGCGGTATTGTACCATGAGGACATAATTGTTTATTGTGAACATTGTCGTTTCTTGCCAGACTATCAACGAGTGGAGGGATCAAGAAGGCGATCAAGTGTGTGGAAGCAACTGAGCTGTTGTTTACCGAGCAGCTTCATGCCGTCTTTTCTTTTAGTGTACAGAGGGGTAAGTGGTTTGGCAATACTATGGTGGCTGAATCTCTTGTTGACTGTATGCAAGTGGCTTTGGTGTTTGGCGCGTCGATCATGAGTCCACGGGAAGTCGTCATTGTGGACTTTAACGAGACAATGACAATAGGGAAGGAGGATGCTTTAGAGAACGGTGGTATCAGTACTTCACCCGCAATGGAACTATCACAGATGACGTCGACAATCTCGAGGACGAAGTTGATGCAATTATGTACGCAGAAACTCATGCGTGCAGTCTTCACGCATGCAATGGAGCATTTCGCGAGGTAAACCTGTCGTAGTGCATATATTGTACGCATCCAAGTCTGATCGTGCAGGTATTGTAGTGCCTTAGCTGCTACAAAGCTGCACGTTGCGGTGCTTGCCAAACGCCAACCTGCTCGTCTTCCAGGATTTATTCCAAAACAGCACTTTAAACTTCGCCTGCCGAAAAAAAAGTGGACGCCCAGGATCGTGATCTGCGATGGCGTCAAGAGTCTGACCATAAAGGATCGGATGAGTGACAATAATTTTGCACCTGGCACCGGAAAAGCGCAGTTGCCAACTTTTGTAGCAACCCACGATCCAGAATATATGTGGTATGTGCTAGAAAAGCCCGTTCCCGGCTTTTCCAACGTACTTGACGCGTAAACTTACAGAGTAAATTACAGCAAAAAAAGGCAAAAAATTGGATCAGAATTGAAGACGGTATTATATTTCCTCGTTTATTTTTCTTGCACGTCTCGCAATTGCAAATGCACCCTATAATGGCTATGGCCTCTTTGGAAACGCAAATTGCGTATTTGCACTGGAGAAAAGTATGCAACGAGCAAAAGCTTCATAGCACGTTGCAACTTTCTAAGCAACTTCAAGAACGAGACATTTGTCTTCGTGACACAAGAAAAGGGGATACGTTGCATCGAGAGCGCATGCAACAAGTACTCAAGGACGAGTTTGCCAAGCCGTTTCAAGTCACAGCTCACTTTTATGCAGAACTAACAGCGCAACAGCGTCAAGAGGAAGCAAAAGCACAACAAGTGTCCGAAAAGCACTTGACTCAGTTGCACAAGATTCAAGCAAAACTCGATGCTCGAGAGGCAACATTGTTGCGTAAAGTCGAATTTGCACGAAAGAAAAAAGAATTGTTTGCAAGTACAAGATAGCCCAATTCGATTAACGAAATGTAAGCAATTCAATGTCAAAGATGAGATTTGTGTCGGGTGGCACTAACCCTGGAAACCCTTTTCGACCGTAAGCTTTGTCGGCAGGAATAAACACTTTCGCCCGCTCTTTCATGCACAACCTCTCGACACCTTCGTCGAGCCCAGGAATCACTTGCTCTGCGCCAAGTTTAAACTTGAATGGCTTGTTGCGGTCGCGAGATGAATCGAACTTTTTGCCATCTTGAAGCTACAACCGATACTGTGTAAATTGTGGCGAAAAGTGTAAATAGGCTCAAGACGTACATAACCCGTGTAATGGACAACTACGGTTTGACCCTTTTGCGGATACTTGACACCATCGCCTGCAACAAACACTTCCACTTGAATCTCTCCAGGTTGCTAAGAGACAGATAATAAGGTTCAATCTTTCAAAAAATCGATGGATAAACCTACTGCGTTCGAGATTACAAAGTCCTCGGCTTCCATTTGCATAGTCTCTATACTTGAGAGTTTTACCACTAAATTTCTAAAAATAAGCAAAGTCATAACGGAAATATCTGCTATTCATAACCACAGGAATTTTAAAGTTCTCTTCCTTAAACTCAATCATCGTTCTTCTCCTTCATCGTCTCTGTCTTTGATTGTTTTGTCAACGATGACAACCCAGTCATTCGATCAATGGGATCGTCGCCTTTTTTGCCAGGATAACGCAGCGCGAGCGCGACTTGGATGATTCCCATGGTCAGCGCAAAGAGATTTGGGCACATCACCAGGGGGTCCCCCAACATAATGCCATAAGTGGACCAAATGGTCCCACCGATGACGTTCATCACCGACATGCCAAATGGAATCCCGGACGCATCTTTTCGACGCAAAATGCTCTTGAGTTGCAGCAAGGGCGACGCGGCCGTAAACACCGACAAGATATTTGCCGGTATACCAATCAGCAGCTGCGTCTCCTCCGACGGGCGTGTCATGACCTGATGCGAGAGCAAAAGGAGAACCACCATGGCGGTCGATAACATCCGCGTAGCCTGGGTACGGTCACGGGCGTACTTGTAGTAGACGAGCACGTAATACGAGCCCAGGACAACGCCAAGCAACGAGGTGCCGCCTACGACAGGGTTACTAGTTGTCCAGCCATACAACGTGTAGATGATGCTCTGGACAAAGTAAAAGAAGAACGGAGCAAAGGGAAACTGGAGGGTCGTCCGTTCTCGGCGGATAATGGCGATTGTGGGCCTAGATAGTGAGAAAAAAGACGACGTGAGAGAGGGAAAGAACGCGAGAAGAAGCGCGTACCGACCATGGAGAGAAGGAGAAGACGACGGCCGAGCCTACGGCCACAATGGGCACGGCCTTTACCGCGAGGAAGTACGTCATGTACGCAGCATTAGTGACCGACTGCATCGACATGGTGGGAGGAAATCTGGCCTTTTTTCCAATCCTGTTTGGATAATTGTTGGATAATTTGCAGTGGTTTCTCAGAACCTTTTTTTTTTCTTTTCTATTATTACATAAATTAGCCTCTAAGTGGTATTTTATTGCAAATTTCACTAAAAGCATTGTCAATTTTCCCCTCCTCGTCACTACTTATCTTTAACTTCATTGAGCATCGATTTACCTTTGCGCGATGCGATTTCTTAGCACTACAAGCTCTGTTTACAGTTAGCCATTAGCAGTGCATGCGTTTATTGATCCACAAGGCCGGTCAAAGATGCTAGTAAGGGCAGTCGATTGGAGCTCTTGGGGATTGTGCAAGTTGTTCTTTCGTATGTTTTAACGTTAGCATGTTCTTGGAGCACGAGTCCCAATCAGCTGCTTGAGCATACAGATAATTACTTGTCATAAGATTGCGAACTGCTGACCTATGCCACCCGCTTGTGGGGCTATGCTGCTCACAGTTAATGGTGATATCTCAACTCATTTGTGGAACTGTGTTTCCCATCTTTTTATTTATGATACCGCTTGCGAATCGCAATATGTGATTCTATGTTACTCATTCGCAGAAGTATGACAATTACTTCTTTAATAGCCGAGGCTAGTGTCTTCGACAGCCAATACTGCCAACGGAGATCGATTACTCGCTAAAGAAGGATTTCAAGACATCCACTTGTCTCCCTTTTGGAAGATAACGGTGCCATCAAAACTTTCCATATTATGTACCAAATGCGTAATTTTTCAGCATTCTGTTAGAAGAACAAAAGGATCGGTACATTACTTGCTAAGACCCCTTTGTACAAAATTAAAATGCTTGTATTTATGGCCTTGCCACGCTTTTCGATTAAAAGCTTGCCGCAGCGTTCCGAGGATAGAGTTACCTTGTCCGTATCGAAGACAGGAATTGGAGATGAGTTGTTGGTATCCTCAAAATCTATAGCAAGGTCAATTCTGACCCTGAAAATATCAAGAGCCATGATTCGAGTCAATTACTCAATCAATTTATCCTTGTAAGAATCCTTTTTTGCTGATAGCAACTGCTAGCAGCTTTACGATGCGCTGGAGTCTACATGGCCGAAAATGATTCATCAAAGTCTGTACAACGAGTTGTTTACTTCAGTTGAAGTGTTTTTCGAGAAATTCCAAGCACCTAGGGCTAGGTACATGGTATATGGGGAATTAGTTACCTCACATTAAGATGGTGACTGACGTTTTGCTGACTGTTGACTGCACGGCTTCTGCCAGCAGTCCTTGAGAAACCTTGGACAAGATAAATTACTACTAGGTTGGCTTATCTTGGAAACACACAGATCATTTGCTCTTGCTTGTCGAAGCCACAGCAGTATCATTTTTGCTCAGTAGCATCTGAGTCCAAAGAGCCTGGACTCATGTCCGTGATATCACGGACACCACTTCTCAAGATTATGTAAGTCGAGATATCGACAAATTACTGAAGCTTTATTTGCATTTTCCATTGTCACTGCCTGCACTATATGTGGTGTGTGGCTTGGACCGTCCATGAAAGCAATCATCTTAACTTGTTCGGGGAGTGGCGCCTCAGAAAGTCCGTCAACTCTTGAGCTCGTGGCTATATTTACGGAGTCTGCATTTTTTTGCTTGTTAGCACAAAAAAATAAGCGCTGGTAGTACTTAAAATCTATTCAAAGATGCGCTGCTTTCGAATATTTCTTTGTACGTTGCCAGGATACAAATACTTCGGTAAAGTGGCTTTACGAGGAAATCCCTAGCTATCGGCCCGATCTCCCTCGTACGACAATGAGAACGCAACGCGCATCGATCGTAGCTCCTTTTGCTTGAACTTGACCTCTTTCATCGGGAAGAGCAGTTTTATATTTGCTTTATGCAAATTGAAACCTTAAAATCAAACAGGCCTTATCGCCGAGGTCAACAAAATGTGCACTTTCCAGTCTCTAATGAAATACTGTGGTTGTACAGTTTGAACACCGTGGTGTACTCAAGCTATTTAGCTGTGGTAATGCCGTTAATGCAGCCACCTGCTCGGAACCATAAACGTTAGAAAGTTTTTTTAAGTAGCGCAAATTGCGCGTCCAACGGACGGAGGAAGGTTGTTTGATGGCACAGCCACCATCGCTCAAGTGTGCGTCATTAAACTGCTCGATGTACTGATAATAATTTGCTTCGTACAAGATGCTAGTGTCGTGAACGCCCGCATGGCCAACAAAATCCTTTGTCGCAAGGAAATCAATGGTCGATGTGTCGCATCAGCTGCCAGAGGTAATACATCTACTGAATCTCGATAAACCCGATTTCACTGAGTGGGAGCGTTGATTTTAAAAAGGAAAGTCCTAATGACGAAAGTATAACATTTACTCTTTTTGACGAGGATGCCTCGAATTAGCCTTATAGGCAGCGTACGTTGCGCCTGGTCTCTAAGATCGTGACGTATACCTTAAATCTATTTTTTCTTACATGATCAGATGTTCAAGATGAAGCGGAAAGCGAATCTTCATACCCATTATCGCCTATTCATTTTCAAAGACAAACGGTGTGTGGCGACTTGTTTACACTTGTAATGAGCTGTGCACTCCAAATTATCTGCACTAATGCCCTTCAAAAAACGGAGGCATTGCAGCATCATCGGCTATATTGCACTAGATTGGATAGATGTTGACCACCAAGCCCAAATGAGTTGCGTTCAACAGGATCGGTACATATTATGAGAGCAGACAGCTGCTATCAAACATCTTATGACGTTAAACTGACTGGTCCCACAGCAATTTCGAACAACACGGTCTTGTGCCAGTATACTTTAGCAATATTTTAGTCCATGGCCGCTCTGAAAAATACCAGTCGGCTCGGAAGACTTCTTTGATCCATTCGAGGAAGAAATTGATGCCATGAGAAGCAATTGGCAATAAAACAAGCACTGACAGCTGTTTTTTAAGCCTACACCACGAACCCACAAAGTTCTACAAAAATGTTTGCCTAGCTGTTAATTTGCACGAGTATATGCGGGCTTTACATAGCTTCTGTTCGATCACTAGTTAAAAAGCTTCTAAGTTTTAATTTCTATAGCAGCATGAAGAATATTTAAGAGGCTACCAGTAATGATACGACACAATTCTTAGCCGTTATTCTACGACGCTTGATATTAGTCTATGTATAATACCAAGTGTACTGTGAGCCATCAGAAGCACAGAAACTTCTAGGTTAAGTGAAGTAAGACTTTCTTTATGGTCTTGAAATGGTCATTTTTTTGCATAAAATAGCTATTTGACGTTTTTGCGTTCAGCCAGCCGATCGTCTTTACGATGAAATAGAAGAATGCGATAGCATATGCCCGAAATGAACAAAAAGTGAATGTTAGTAATTGCAAAACAGACAATCCTTATGTGAATGCTAGATGTGGCAAGGTATTACCAAAAAAAAGCTTGGTTATCACGAACAAGATAAACAAGATTCTATGTTTTTAGAAAAGCGTGAATCGGTCAAGACCTTCGACCTTCCAAAAGCAATTCGTCCAACTAGTACTTAATGTCGACGGAATTATCCTCAGGACATTGAGTCCTAAATGAGCCTTGAGGTGTCTTTCAGAACCTTTCGCGCTCGATCTTGTTAATAAGGTAAGTGCACTTGTCGGTGTCCATGCCCACTGCCACATTAGTCGGGAATCGGAGAGGCCGTTACCCAGATGACGGTGCGCTTTGAGCTGATCAATTATAGAATTTACTGTAAAAAGACGCAGCACCCTGACGTAGGTCGGACACCTTGCCCCGAGATGAGTAGCAATAAACACGTCACAGTTCTCGCATCCAAGACAAACCTCATCATCATCAAGGGTCCACAGTCGTCTCGAATACGCGCGGTTCATATGCCAAGGTCAATTTTTGAAGCAAGTTTAAGGGTGAAAGATCGGTCACGCAGTTGCTATTACTTCTCATGAAGAACACGTTAAGCCGAAAAAACGGTGTCCTTCTTTGGATCTTTTCGGCCGCCAGTCTCACCTTCGTAAATACTTTAATTTACTATGTGAGCCTATTGTGAGGTAGTGAGGCTATTCCGTTTGAAGATGTTCTCAGAGCCGTTTACCGTTTCTGGCAGGGTTGTTGAAAAGCGCTCGATCTGGGATCAAAAGCAACAAAACTTTATGCGTATTTGCAATCTTTTGGCTGTACGTTTGAGCTGATGAGATAAATTTTGCAGCAGGGTTGACATAGCTATCTACTTAAAGGAGGCGTGGGCCAATTCCTTTGCGCTATAATGTATACTAAGACTGAATGCGTGTTTTAAAGAGTTTAGTATTAGTCCTAGTACCAAACTTTGCAATGCGAGCTTGACCACAACCGCAGTTAGTATCACCACTAAAGTTCGATCAAGTTAAAGTTTTCTTTAAGGATTTTGTCTATAAGCTATCACGTTGTGTCTATCAAGCATCATACTTATGGATTAATGGCTTATCTGAAGACCGCAAAACAAAGCAAAAGTTCGTCAAAGTTCATCGAAACACACTCCCTAGGTCAAATGACTATCTAATCGTCCGCACCATATACATCGTCAGGATCTGAGATAGATAAATTATATAAAGCACGGGTCATGAGTACTACCACGCGTCATTCCGGCTTAAGTATGCTTTGCCGTCGAATGACGATCCGGTTGCTCGCAGAGCACACACGTACCGCACGCATCGGTCACCTTCTATTCAGCGAGATCTAGACCTATGCCCCATGGTCGATTACACTCTGCCAACTCAGCAACTGATTGTAAGTGCTTTCCTCGAAAAGTTAGGCTTTGTTTGTGAACCTGCGGCCCATATCTTCAGGCCTGAAATTTCGGGAAATGTTTTAATGGTGCTCCGCACTACCCGAGCCACACGCTTTTAAGCTCGTACATCGCACAATGTGTTCTTACCAGCAGCCAGTGCTCTCACTGCGTCCCTTGCCGGTCTTTTATTAGATAGCTATTTCCAATTCTGTTAAATCTGTAATTTTTAAGCCTAAGAGAAAAAAACAATCTAGAAAAATTGAAACTTGGTCCATTCTAGATCTGCGGTTAAAGTACAAGATTGTGTGGCTGTGGTCGCCCAAGGCTACTTCATTTTATATGGCCTTGTGGATTCAGCCTCTCCGAGCACATAAGAAATGATAACCGGAGCACTCTAAAATGCCGGCTGTCAGTAATTCCCATACGATCAACCGCGCTACTTTGGTGGCTCAAGAAAGAGGATGATCAATGCTGGCACTACAAGCCGCACCGGTCCGTCTCGTAGCTTGCATCGACCTTTCTACGCAATGTATATAAGGCCGCATATAGCTTTGATCTGTGGCTGCACTTTGCAATATCTTCGAATAATTTAATGTGTGAAGCAAAATATACCTTCGGTACAAATTTGCTCGGCTAAAGACTTGTCGTACTAAGATCAGTGGGCCGCAAGATCACGCTCATATAAACTTTTCTTCCACGGCGGTCATCAGGGACCATGAGTTAAGTCGTCGGCTCAACTGCATTTCCACTGCCAGAATCGATGGCGCTTAGATTACAAGCAAAAACTGATCATGATGATAAGTGTCAACGACGTCAGGGCAATTTTGCCGAAGTCAGACCAAGAACTCATATAAATCTGGAGCTTAAATATTACAAAATGCTGAGTTTGATCCTTGCGGTACTTTCGTGCGATTGAGGAGAATAGAATAGTAGGATCATGCGATTTTGTGAGTTCTCTGCTATGAGGATTTGTGTCTGACTGCTAGTAAAGGTGACCCAAATTCTGGCAAATAGTAGCGCTAGCAACGTCGACTGTCATTGTTTATATATACACTCAGGGCTGCAGATACGAGATCTACGGGTGTTGTCCGACTGGCTCTCAATCTTGAAGGGTGTGGTTAAATTGATCCGCAAGAATTGTACTTTTTTGGACATTTCCTGGAGCGTCATACTATTTTTATTTTGCTTCCTTTTCCCCGCTTATCGGCCTCTGTTTGGAACACTCGACACACGAGTCATGAGGCTTTGCGCCTAAAACTAAATTTTGATTTTCTTGACGGGCCGGCCTTCTGTCGTTGTGCCTATGACGTCGACACCCTCATGTTATCCTAGTCCGGGTCATGCCTCGGCTTACGTAGATCCACATAGAGCACTGCGTGTGTTTGCATCCTATCATGCTAATCAAGCGTGTACACTAAGCCTCGATAGCCTTAAATGGCCAATTCTGGCAGTATCTACATTTTTAGGTAAGATCGGTTACTTTTGAAATGATATCAGATCTCAAATTTCAAAACTAGGTCCCGTCGCTGGCCATACTATTTTAGCCATTTGGTCCTTAAGACCCTCAGTCTCTTATACACAAAATCTTCGACTTGCTTACGCATTTCGGGAGTGCTGACATCAGCAAGTTGCTCCGCTATTTCTTCTTTATCCATCCTGGACCAGCGTTGTGGCGCATACGTATCACTTCTTCGATTACGCAATTTATTCGCTCAGTTTGGCCACCGGTATGTAAGTGCCCACTGTAAACAACTTTAGTTTGAAGCCAAGCATCCAAATAGCTGTTTTATAAATATCTGAAATAGGTGTGATGCATTGAGGCCAATAAGTGTGGGACTCCGTGACAGGGTTGAGATTTGCGCTGCTATTTTGACCTCGTCAACCGTCTCTGACACCGCAACTATTTAGCCAATGCGCTCATATGGACAACGAAGGCAACAAAATTAGTGCTGCCTGCCAAGTCCTTCGGCGGGCCGAACTTGATTTACATATTGATGGACTGTGAGTAACGCTATGGCGTTAGCAACCTTGTCAATGTTGTGGCAGCCTTCGGCAAGGATATCACCCGCTGACGAATTCTGAATGTGTGCACAAATGTCTCGACAAACGTAGACATCTTGAGCCTGCTTGCCAGCCAATCGACTAAGCTAATCGTCTAGCAGTTAAACTTGGTCTAATCGAGAGTGCAGTATTTGCACCTGACCGCTTAAGGTAGTGGATCACGTTGATCGATTATATAATACGTCAGCCCGGCTTTTATCGAGACTGCAAACTTCTTCAAGCCATCGAAATTATTGCTTCATTTTAGCCTTAAGCGGAGCTACGCACAAGTCATATCGCACATACGCTATAAACATCAGATCCGATACTGACGAGGGCACAATTGTAAACATGTTCCAAGCAACGCAACGATGCATCAGCCGAAGATTTTGGTTTTTCATTTCAACTTCATTCGAGGTTAACCTCCGCTGAACGAAATGCCACCTGATCATATACTGTATTAGTTGAAGAGACTGCGTAGTGACGCATGATCCGTATAGATCACAAATGGCTCAAAGTCTAGCAGCGAATTTTAAATTTGACGAGAGTATGTATCATCACGAGTAGCTCATTGTCACAAACAGGATCAATACTCTTGGCGGCTTAAGGCTGCCGAGACCCAGAGATAATCACCTAATCGTGCCTTTCAGCGAGATATGTGGTGCCGATGATGCGTCGTAGACATCCGTGCTTAATTCGGCAAAATCAGCTTCGGCGCCATTAATAGGCATTGCTGACGCTGCAAACGCCATTAGTTGCTGTACTTAATTTGTGGCTTTTGAATAAGTTCAGATAGTGATCTAGCCAACTGTGTGTACTTCGCACTATACTTGAACTTTTAATCGGACAAGCCATACCACTTATTAAGTCGTATTGAGAATCTGCCATCCCCCAATGCCCTCATTCTGAGCAAAAAATGTCCGTAGACCGTGCTTTTCAATAAAGTATCCGAAAATAGGGTTTTAATCTACCAAAGATGCATTCATCTTCTTATAGCACGAAGCTTATTTGTGCACACGCGCAATCAATTTTCTAAGGTGAACAGTGTATGTTTTTACGTCCGTCCTACTGTGATCTGCATGACAAGAGATATTTGAATTTGTCAAATGTAGATGTGTGTGCGCGCTTTGTGTGGCAAACAAATGCGTCACCACATTTCGAAGTCTTGGGAGATAATAAGCCACTCCCAATATACATGACTTGGATGCTGACTACGATTAATTGTATGTCTTTCTCTCGCATGGCGATTCTATAATACAGGTCGACAAAGTAGATTTTAGTGTGCATTGAATTTCCACCATGTTGTTTTGTGGTGCACCCCTGGTCACCATTTTGGCACAGATTTTAGTTCTATAGAAATTGAAGTTTGTGCCAAAATCGTGACCGCATTTGTCGTATTGCAAGCGTGTACTATGCATCGCGTGCTGTTTGGCTTTCTGACAGAAAGTTTTGCCACTTTTCAAAGCATTTTAATCTTAAGCTTTGCAGAAAAATGCGTTTGTGTTGTCACACTATTCTTTTGGTAAAGACTACAGCCGTTTCACTCAGTATCTGGCTTCTGGAACCAAGTCAATAGTTTGACATACACCCCTTTCGAGTAGTAAGGCCGAAAGCTAGTCTCGTGCAACCGCATATTTGCACCATTAAGCCAAAGGATGGTATGGAGCCGATGAATTATCTAGGCTCGAGGATCCACTTCGTGCATTTGATATCTTCTTTACGACCGTTTCAGTTAATAAGACAAAACTGATTTCTTCAGGTCGTATTATATTAACATTAGAAAAACCTCGTTTGTCTTGACGGCTTTGCAAACCTCTTCAGGCTCTGCCATAGAATTCTCATGTAGCTGGATATCTTTTTTATTGTGTGTTCGACCGTACATATTTGCCTTGATAAAATCTTATAGCCAAGCGCTATAGTTGGTTACCGATATGTCTATCTTAGACTCTCCTCACCCAAAATAAGTTGCATAACGCTGCTCAATGAGCGTTAAGTTTTGCTGCTTTCGTCTTAACAAATTTGAATGTCTCAAAGTGCCGTGATCATGCTTCCGCGGTAAACTTTGGCACACACACATCCACAATGGCGTCCAGCAAAATCTCTGATCATACGGATCCCAGATCTGCAAAAGTAGGGCCGCTCTACATGCAGTGTACCTAAGATCCTCGACCTCAGCTCTTGTGATTCCGCGGAAAAATATTGAATGCTGCGCACGATAAACATTGCTTAGTTGGCTACGAGAATAAGCGTAGGCCAGATTAGCAAAATTAATCTCTTCTGTCGCTCGTATCACATCAGCAAGTCTGATTCGCGTAGCGCATGCGCGAAATGACATTTCATAGCTCTGATACAAACATTTAGCGAAAATTTAAAAAAATGTCCAAAGTATCGTCGGTGTGACTAAGTTGGGTCCTTAACAAATCTCGTGGAAGCCCTTCACGGTATAACCCCACGAAGTGATGTGACCTTCCGCAGGGATTGGTTTTACTGATAAAGTCTTGATGTATAGGATGCACTATGATGCTCATAATACGTCGAGTAACAACCATTTCAATCGAGAATAGACATATGGCTTGTTGAGCACTAATCAGTGGCCCACGATGTAAAAAGTGTCTACTCGTGAGTGTGCAAATGCGATACGTGCCACCAAAGTGATCCAGCAAATGTAGTTACAGCTTGGTTACGCCGTTACTTTACTGGTAGTTCACTTATATTTATCTAAGATAAGCTTTCGGAAAGAGTTTACAGACAGCATGAGTATTTTGATTTCTAGTGAAATTACCTCAGCAGCTGCTGTGCTAGATGGATGACGCAAGGTCGCAAAGCTCATACTCTCAGACCGAAATTTATTTTTGGTTTTAAAAAAGTGTCGGTACTTGGTACTAGACTTGAAGCATCGAAAGCGGATCATCCTCAGACCGAAAAATATACGGAACCAGTAATGAAAGCTCCCGAGAATACAATGTGCTGGATGTCTGCAATTGTGAGAAGTTACCAATTCAACACAATTGTCAAAACAATGAAAATAATGTTTTCACAACTGTCATGGTTTCACGTTAATGTGTGCGCCAGCACCTTCTCACTACCACATTAAACTTTGAGGTCTATAACTTATAATTTACCGACTCCTCGCAGACATCTATCATTTCACAATGAGTAACAAAGTGGAAGGGTTAATGTTACTGGGCACGTGCGCAATAAATTATTCTGAAAGCTTAGACTAAAAAGTGGCATGTCTTACCCGAAAAAAAGATGCAATACTTGAAAGCCAAAATTTAAAATTTGACATTGATGTAAGCGAAAACTCAATTAACAAATCCACTTAGTGCCATCTCGGAGACCTGACGGCGTTCACAGCTCTCCCATCCATTCATGAAAGAAACTCAGCGCGCATCTTTATACGATGCAAACGCATCTGGTGCTTTACAAGAGCTTTCACCGGTTGATTAATGGATTGTTCCAGCTAAAGTTAGGAGGGTTGGAGCCAAACTATACGCAAACTCAGCCACGGAAGACCGAAGCAATTTTTATTTTACTTAATCAGTCGCTAGCTGACTTGCTTGCGGATAGATTGCGACTATACGGCATATAATGTACATCTTGGCTAATAAGGTCGAGGTCGTCAGTATTACACTTCTATGACCCTCGAGGTAAAGCCGACAAGCGCCGATTAGAGCGACATCAAAGCTAATAGCACTCAGAGGTTGACATAACACTGGGATATCTTCCTTCTCCCGCTCTCTTCAGTGAAGAGTTTGAGCGCCACTGTCACGTAAAAATTAATCTTGTCTGACGTCACTGCCCGGTTTGAAGCCAACGTCTTGTGATGTAAAGAGGGTTCTCTCACTCCGAAGTTAGTTGAAGCTACAACTTTTTGTCGAGACTGTTTGTACATTGTGGACGCTTCAAACATACATCAGGAATCGCTTCATTGCATTTGCTGAAATGTATTAAAGTACTATAAGAGAAGGCAACTTTAAGTTTTTTTGCTCTCAACGCTTTAAACGATTTTCATCGGCCGCGAAAGTCTCATTCGACGTAGAATGTATTCGTATGGTTGGCATTGCCGGCAAGCCCTGGTTCTTGAGCTGCTAATTGAGATCAATAAAATATCTTTCCGACTAAGCATCATGCTTCCGAGAGCCACCAGTAATCCAAGCAAAGCATTCAAAAAAAAGGCATTCAATTGACTTGATGCATTTATAAGCTGGTGCAGATTAAACTCACAAATTTTACTGGCTTATCATCGTCAATAGTCTGTTGCGTCATGCATCCTTGTCCGCACACAAATTAAAGATAAGACGAGTCTCAGCGCACTTTGATATAATTACTTTTGGGCTTCATCAAGGCCATTTGCGATATATTTAGTCTCGTTGTAAACCGATTTAAAATGCGAGGACGTAAGCCAAGTAAAAATATTTTTGCTCACTGCAGTGAGGGGCTTGGCTCAAATCATTTTCTTGATGAATGGGATGGAATAAAGAGAATTTGGCTGACTCAATCGACGAGTAAATGAAAAAAATTATCAACCCAATTAGTCCGTGGCATGTTCGGCATTACAATTGGCCTTTTGTTATGCAAGTATAGGAATAACGGTCAGGATAACTTGATTTGTCCTGATTGAGAGGGTGCACTCAACTAATTATAGGCGAAGTCCTTAATGTAGTCTTTCGTGACAAACGAAATGAATGTTATGTTCAAATCGCACCGATTATTTATGATTTAATCGCACGACAAAGTAAAATTGTCGATGCAGCTCCGCTTTGTCTGATAAATCAGCCGCAATAAATTGCTTGATCAGTAAGTTGCAAATAAGAAAGTGTGCGCTTTCACCAAACATGTCATTAGTCATCAAACCTTTCAAGTGCTTACTATATTTGTAAGGCTCAAAGAAGGGGGTGCAAGCCGGCTACAGCATTGCGCAGATAAACAAAATTTTGAAGCTTTACAAGGAGCAGTATATACATGGTAAAAAAAATTTCTTCTCACATAGCTGCGCATCTGAAAAGTGGAGATAAGCTTGCTGGACAGCGGATCATCATCAATTACCTTCCTCTGCTTAATTAAGTAGTCAGGCCATAAAATACAAAGATGTATACCAAAGGCATAAAGACCATGCATCGCACACTGCAACCGATCACGTACCTGGCGCGCTATTTAAATTTTTCACATGGTATTATTCACCCGCCATGACAGACCCAGAAGCACAACCACGTCAAGAGCCATTACACGGAGAGGAACTCCTCCAAGAATCATCAATCCTGGGCGCAGTGTGACTTTATAATCTATTTAAGAGCCCCTCTACCAGCTACGAGCGCAATGCCACGTGACCTTTGGGAAATGTAGCGTGCGTGGAGTCGGAAATTGACACCGTGAATTATAGGTACGAGCTACAGACTCCCGAGAAGAGCTCGAACTCCGTCTGAAAAAGCATTCACCCACTTTGTCTTCTGACGTCGATGTTGGCAAGTCGCGATTGACCATAAATTTGGGTCCTATCATCAAAGGGTGATCAACACGAGCGCATGCTATAAGTAATCAAACCGTCATCAGATATCAAAGCGCAGACAGCTAATGTGCCGTGTAATACTTCGACCACATGAGCTTGGCTCGTGTCTTTAGAGGATGACCAATACACTAGGTGTGGACACGAAGCAGTTAAGCGACCAACTGTTTATGTGACGGAATGTAACTTTGCATCGATCTGATATTAACACGCTTCTGGAAATTGACACAAGTCACCGACAATAATGTAGGTCTATGGTACGTATGGACTCAGGAAGAATTGTTACATGCACCCAATGTTGTCACGTCATTACGACATTGAGCGACACAAATCGAATAGATTATCGAACAGAGAAATTCGACCAGAGATAAAAAAAAATGTTGAATCTTAATTCCCTTTCAAATAAGCAGGTATATACATAAAGAATTACTTTCAAAACTAATACTAGGTATCGGAGTGTGAGAAGTCAGAGCCGGTTCCTTTAACGCAAAGAGATGCGGCAGCTCCACTATCTTTCAAGTGACGATCCTTTGTTTTCTGTCGCTGCTGCCGGGACCGCATGCCTACTTGGTCACCGCTAATGATCCGGCCACCTTCTCGATTGAAAGCCGACAAAGCTGATGAGACCATCGAGCTCTATCCTGTTCACCATCAGGCTTCGATCCTAACGGGCACCTTCCGGATATTCATACCGGTGAGGCTCCGAAGATCAAGCAACAAAGCTCAAAAAGAATGATTTGTAACGATGGCAAACACTAGAGGGATGAAAAACATAGAATTACTCTATGTATTCAATAGGGTCAATCCCTTACCATTTTTCCCCATATGATCCTTTGGCGCGGTGTCCGGGTTTATGCGAGCTTTCTCTTCGGATGGGGCGCAGACTGCCGGACGCGCTGAATACACAGGCAGCCGTCCCAGAACCAGGCGAAGGTACGCTGGATCCGGATGCTAGAGGACGCAGCTCAAGAAATACCAAGCTTGTCAAAAGTGAGGCACAGGGCGTCCGCTTTTGCCCAATGGAAAAAACAAGAGCGTTCACCGGAAGATTTGTATATATACGTTTAGATCTTCCTGCGCACTTGGTTTAAATCAAGAGTATGACTCCGTCACACAAACATATGTCGCGTCAGTTGACTATGTAATGCTGGCCCATCTTCGTGTCGTACTAAGTCGGCCAAAACCGGGCCAGTCGCACTTTAATACGGCATATAGCAAGGGCACTGCGAGGTGCTCGACGCGTGGCCCGTTGCCCATACTTTATTGCCTTGGCCTTTTGTGTTGCCGGCATTGTACATTTATTGTCAAGTTCTTTTCGACAATGTACTGAGATACCAAGATCGCAGCCATTACTAGTGCCAATGGCCAGCATATGATTCAACACTCGCGCGTACAGTAGCAGGGCATGGCGCGTCCTACATGTAGGACACAAACGCGACCGGGTGGCATAGTGGTCGGTTAGGCACGGCAGTAGTCGGGACCGGTCGGCAACCCTAAGACCAAAATCAAGCGCAAGGACTTGTCTGAAAATCTCGCTATTCTCGGCATCTTATTTGCACGTGCGCGTATTCTTCTCGACTCCTCGCCTCGTTTCCTCGCTGTGGGAAAGAGTACAAAGGGCACTGAAGTCGAACGTCAAGTCCTCCTTCCTCTAGGAACACGAGCAAATACTTAACTTGAGCCATTTGTACTTATAATTTTGCTTTTAAACATGCGCATCAAGGTGAAGGATGATTATACCACTACTATACTGATTGATATGCATATGCTTCCGGTGACGGGTGAAGACGCAACGACAGCACTCTATTGTTCCTCACACACCCTTTTGTCCGCACGAGGGCAGCCGTGACTTCCACGATCACGGCGCTGTTGCGCAAGCACCTCTTGTTGAAGTAGTTTATACTGCTCGGCACCCTCCCCTACGCATGGGAATGGTCTCTTCTCTCTCTCGCAATGCAGTCCTTCCGTTCGTTCTACACTAGACCCGCACGCGTTCCCAACGCACTCGCTGCCGAGAACTCCCTATCTAGCTCGTGGTGCTAGTCCGCGCGACGGCTACGCGGTCAGAAAATCCGGCAGCTGAAAGTCCTCGCCGGCGTCGTTCTCTGGATTTCGGTCCCGCGTACTCACTTGAATGTAGTCGGCCGTGACGGTCTCGTAGCTGCTTAATCGCAGAGTGAGCTCACAGAAACAACAGTCACATCCGGGCTCGTGCGTCTCGGCGTCTTCGGCCGACGCAATCTCTTTTGTGTTGTCAAATACACGCTCCATGAGCTTTGCGCGCCAGTCTTGATAGATTTTGAGACGCAACTGATGTGCCACCACGCGCGCTTCCGGACTCATGCTCAGGGCTTGTTCAGACACTTGCGTGGAAAAGTTATCCATAATATTAAGGTACCGCTCGTGGAGATTCTGCAAGCTTGATAGCAGCTGGTCCTCTTCCGGAGATAACGACTCTTTCATCCCGACGAGGAAGTCGCGGACGTTTTTAGCAATTTCCATGATTACTCGGCTCTCTCTCTCTCTCCCTGTCACTCGTGCTCAGTTTGCACGCCCGCGATGAGACTGATTTTGCTGCAGCACGGGTTAATGCTTGCTCGCTTCCCTGACCGGACTAGCAGCAGTCGTCCCGAGCGGAAAGTTGCGAGGCGGCTAGAGGGCTCAGTTGCTTAAGTGTGTTGTGGCCAGCAAGATGGCGAATGGTACTGGCCCGGCGCTGGGCTGTGGTGTACGCGAGGCTTGCATGTGTCATGGAGTGTACCACTCCAATTTACTCCCTTCTACATTTAAGGATGCGTCAGGCAACGACAACAACGTCAAGCAGTTTTCAGCTTTAAAAGATTAAGTATAACGCAAAATCTAGCAGATAAGCTGAGCTTTAAGCGCAAGATCAAGTAAACTTTTAGCTCAGATGGCAATATCCAGGCCAATGTCCGTGCCTGTACAATATGACCGAGAAGAAACCGTCGCGAAGTGATTGTCACCCGCGCGGCTGCCTTGTCGGGGTGTCTTTGAAACAGTAACGCGTGGAGTTAGGCGGGCAGGTTACGGGCAAGTAGCAAGGCCGCACGAAACAATCTAGTATTGTAATATACGGGGCATTTGCTCGACATACGGGGCTCTTGTCTGATCTCCTCGCCGAGGGCGAACACCGAGACAAGAAGTTGCTTTCTTCGTCACTCTATCGCCCGTCTAACTTTGTAACTCTTTCGGCAGAGCCACGGTTCGGGCATTTAGCATCGCCGGCGCTGTTAATTAAAGCGTCTCCCCTGCTCGTCTGCCGCAACAAACAAGCGCCGAATTGTGCAATCGCCACACAAGTTTCGTCAGCAATACCTTCCAGCTGCGTAGGCTCGGGAAAAAAGCCCTCACAGAAATACCTCTAAGCCAGCACTAAACCGGCGATCATTGATAGTGGCGACAGCAGTAATCGAAGCAGGGACAGATACAGTGTGTACAAGATCAGGCCGCGGTTGAAGCACGTTCACGTGCGCTTCTGACCGTAAAGCAGCGCCTTTGCCTCGGCAATGCACTAGGGCGAGTGCAGCTTTGCATGCAAGGGAGGAAAGTGCATAATCCAGGCGTTTTGGGGAGGCACGGGAGTGGAAAGCATGAGAAAGACATATCACATTCTTACCGGTTAAAGTTGGAAGATTAGAGTAACATCACCCACCACTTCTTGCCCCCGCCTCCCTCCCCACTTGAAAATCCATATCTTCTTTCGATGCTTTTCTGATACTTCGTCTTGGGAAAGCGCTCGTCTCTGCTAGGTAAATCCGACACCGTAGCAACAGTACTGTAAGGTTTTTGCCATTATGCATTCTTTCTTCGTATACACGCGTATACATACACTCGCAAAGAGATATATTCGGTTCTCAAGATTTCTTTTATTGCGACAAGTCGAGACGCCAACCAAGGTGCTTGTCTTGTTCAAAGTGACTTTAGAACTACGCTGCAGAAAAACTCGAGCGGTACTGAAATATGATAAGTTCTAGCTGCGTTATCTTGCGCTGATACGGTGCAGTCATTGTCGAGCAGCTGCTAGCTCTGAGCATGCCACTGGTCCAAGCAGACTGGGCTTCCGGGTACGCGAGTGCGGATAGTGACAAGAAACCTGCGAGGATGATATCGCGGCAGAGCATTGTGAATTGCAGGTGACAGACACTGCTGACGTGCGTCACGACAAATAACACTGCGCCGATACCTTGGCGCAATGCAACTGGACTGTGAGCATCCAGTCTTGCACCAATGTAGCCGCCACGCTCCGACTCCCAAGCAGGTCGAAGAGAGGCTAGTGTCCCGGCACATGCATCGTTGATTCGCTAAATTACCCATTCCATGTTGCAAAAGACAATTCGGCGGTAGACATTCCTGCCTGTTTGACCAGCACTGGTTTTGTCAGCTACATGTACAGTGCTGTTCTCCTGCATCACATTGTACAGTAGATTTCACTCCAGTCCATTAATCTTCACTGCTGCAAGCGTCAGGATTAAAACCGCTGCTGTTTTGCCAGGTTGGGGCCGCTACCTCCACGCTCGGTGATGAAAAGAAGTCGCATGTAAGGCCAATCATGGCAAAAGCTTTGCTGAGGCCGCAAGAAATGGGGTTTGCCCACGTTTTGCGTATTCCTTGTACATGTACGACGACATTGGGAGTGCATGCGATCAGCCCCTTGAGAGCGGGACTCGCGTATACTGTACGTAGGAAGGACTATCCTCTACCGTACAGTCTATCCGAGCGCCTTACTCTGTTTAGTACTGCACTAATCATAAAGACCGTTTTGTCACAATGTCGTTTTGATTGTACAGTACAATCTTGCTTTGTCATATAAGAACACGACTACATTGCTTGAGTATCGAGCCTAATATGAGTATCGAGCCTAATATGCCAGATATCATTTTAAAAATTAACCAATCGTCATTGAGCATGGAAGGATAGTATGCGCTAATTGACAGAATTTTAAGGCTATGACGCAAGTGTTCTATTAGAAAAAAATATAAAGCACTGACATTTTTGTTGCGGTGTAAGGCAGCTCTTATGAACGTCAGTAGTGGCACGACTGCTACGCTTGTGCTCGGTGTGTTGCCTCGCGCGAACTTTTAACTACTTCTGTAGATCTTACTACTGTGTAAGTGTGCGTTATGTATTGTTGCTTTTGCAACCTTAATTACCTTATTAATCCAGGCAGTTAGCGTAATTAGGGTCTCATCGGAACACTTTGTGTTTTGAATATAGTATAACTGTGGATTACATCATTCTCGTATAGCGACTCAATTCGCTGTTGCTTAGATGAAAGACAAGGCCACCTTTGTTGGATGAATGACCTACTAGCTTTCAATAGAGAAGCTTGGTCTTATGTAACGGTCCGTCACGTCGACGAGTAGAGAAATGAGTTTCACCCATCACTCTGCCGACTTTTCTACGAAAATTTGGTTTGGTCATACAATACTAATTAATGAGACAGTAAGAAATGCTCCCTATCGGCCAGATGAAGAAAAAAGAATGATAGCTTTAAGGATGGTTGCAGAAGACCATTCTTAGGTTGTAGCAAAGGCTTCCAAAAGCGGCTTGAAACTGCGAGATCGTGGCGACAATCAGGACGAACAAGGTCACAGTTGCTTAATTCGCAAACACGATGTATGCGTGGAATAGAGACCTACAGTGCATCATCAAGAAGCTGAAAAAAGAAGATGGTGTGTCGAAGTACTCATTGCAGTTAAGTATTTCGTATTACCAAACTGGCGAAGATGAAACGTCACGACTGTATATTCCGGACGACAAAGATCGGAAAAATCGCGTCATGTGTAAGAATCATGATTCTCTATCGGCAGGCCATCCAGGATTCTACAAGACGTAACTGGCCGTGCGTCAAAGGCGCTGATAACTCTATGTCAACACATGCGAAATGCGTCAGCGCAACAAGGCTAGGCAGACTTAACCGCCAGAATCACTCCAGTCCTTCGATATTCCGAGGGGTAGATGGGTTGACATTTCGGGTTTCGTAGGGGCATATGGGTTGACATTTCGATTCATCGTGTCTTTACCGGAGACCAAAGGTAGTTCCAAGGCCGTCATGGTGATTGTTAATCGCTGAACAAAATAGGCGTGTTTATCGCTACCATGGCAATGGACGAAACTGCAGATATCGCAAAGGTCTTTTTGGAGAAACATATGAAGGACCATGGCATAGCAAAGACCATTGGGTCCGACCGAGGCATCAAATTCACATTCGAATTATGGCAAGTAGTCGTGTCTGCTGCTTGAACGCAACACAATTCGGCTTCGAGTTTTAGGCCGCAAACGGATGGACAACCGGCAAGAACTAATAGCTTTATTGGAGACTACCTCCGAGGCACAGCACAGAATGATCGGATTGAATTTTTGCATTCAGCCGAGATACCTTATAATCGACGCGTACACTTTAATATTGCAATGTCACATTTCAATGCGGATCTAGGATATGTTTCTTATATGCCGGATGATGTGGCATCAGATCCAGAATTTCACATTTTGGAAAAATCAACACAAGAGTTCCTTCTATGTCAAGAAACGTTATTTAAGGTTGCGCGGGACCGAATGAGTGAAGCCCAAGAGCGCATGAAGTACTATTATGACAAAAAAGCCTTGTCCAAGACTTTCAAGTCGGCGGTATGGTGCTTTTGAACGGCGAGAATTTGGATGTCCGTCACAAGGGTGTTGCCCAGTCGAAGCAAATCGCGCCAAGATATATTGGCCCATTCCCGATCGTGAAGAGAGTTCTGCGATATCCCTATGAATTAAAATTATCGAAGTGATTGAAGCTGCACCCAGTGTTTCACACTTCGATATTGATGCCGAATCGCAAGTACACTAAGCGTCGGCAAAAGTAGGGTGAGATCATGTCGGTCGATGGCTCCGAGGGACAGAATTTGCATCCAGTTATCCACAATACACTGTTAGAGCCACGCCACGTATTGGAAAAAATTGACTTAAGTCATGTTGGCCGATATTTGCGAGGGACAACTCATTGAAGACGTTATTGGACATTGTAAGTGCAAGAGAAACATACAATACAAAGTTTGGTGGCTTGGTGAAAGCAAGAAGGAGGCCACTTAGGAACCCGCGGAGAATCTAAAGCAAATTTTCGGATCATTCTGCCTCTACTAAATATTCAAAAAAAGATTAGCCCTATCTCTCAAACCAGGCCTATTTTCTAAGGGGTATCATGTGACCCTCGTCATCGGCAGGATTGCTACAACGATATACAATTAGATATTCTCAAAATTTATGCGCATTAGTACGTCCATAGGATTGGGCGATTATACAATCTAGACCAGAAGAAAGCTCCAGATGTCTCATAAATATTGGATATCAAGAGACCTTATTGTGTAAAAAGCCAGATGGAGTAGTAGATGACTGGTAGCCATTAATTAGGCTGCATCAAGAAAAAAATCAGTAAGAGCTTCCCATTTAATACTTCTCATTTTTTAAAGTAATCAAAACTCTCTTTCCTTCACCAGCTGTACCCCGCTTGACCCAAAGCCTTGTCCGACGACCTTCCTTTGCGACTGTGTTGCGTTGATAGTAAGAAAAAGTTGAGAATTTTGTTTCTTTTGCCACGCGTTGCTTTTGACGGTAGATCATGCGTCGATAAATGAAAGCAAAAACATCGCGAGCTTAGCAAAAATGATAAGACTAGTGGCTCTCATTTCTGGGTAAGCGAGGCAGAAATATCTGGCTCCAAAGAGCTTAGAATACGCTCGCCTCGCACGCAAATTTTTTTAGGCAGGCGATGTGAACTCCTCGTTCTTCGAAAACTTCGTACATTCGGCGTCCTCCATATCAAAGCTTCTCTCACTCGAGCTAAAAGAAGCTAATATTGCAACATCAAAAATCAGCAATAGACCATGCAGGCCAGCACCAAATACATCTAATATATATTCGGGCAGATGCAATTTTGTTTGCTTTGCGGTGACCGTGTCAGGTTGGGCCTTTTTTCGACTTTTGTTCGCGCATGAAATTGGCGCACAATACGAGGAAATTACAATTTTGATTCACGCCATTCCACAAAGCAATCTCGTCAACAATCTCAATTTACAGAAACCTCGCAAAACTTTCTCTACTATCAGAAATGGGCCAATATACCTTGGCGCGAGTTCCTTCGACTGGACAAAAGCGTTTAACGGACTGCGAAATTGTTGATATCCAAATACACCATATCATCAGCTCGGAAGTCTTGGACAAGATATGCTCTCGTGCTCTGCCTACCCTGTCTAACGCTGAGTAACGTTTATTGACGTAGTAAAGCTCTTGTGCAGATTTTTCCAACTTGTGATATTCTGGATCAAATGCTACATCATTCGGTATTTAAGGAATATATTCTAGACTCCCTTCGATTCAATTGTAGAGTGTACGCGTCGATTGTCGGCTATCTCAGCCAAATGCAAAAAATTCCTTCCACTTCTTCTGTGGACTCCTTGGAGTGTTTATTATCGCCAATAAAATGGTTGGTTAATTTCGTTTGTTCATCTGTTTGTGGCCTTATAGTCAAAGCCATATTTGTGTTGCGTTACCACACCAGACACGATTACTTGCCATAAATTATAAAAGAAACTGGTGTCTAAGTGTTACACGATGGTCTTTAGTATGCCATGATCCTACATATAAATTGTCGTGAAGACCCTACAATTTCTGCAATATCGTCCGTTGTCTTCGCAGCAATAAAGTTGGCCCTTTTTGTTAAGCGATCAGCAACCACCATGACAGCATTAGAGCCACTTAAGGTCTTTGACAAAGACACAATGAAGTCTATTCAAAAAATCGAACCATCTGCCTCTTGAAACCTTCAGAGATTGAACTTATCTTAATGTCTAGCCGCGCTGACCATTTTGCAGTCTTAGAATAGCACTGGATGTACTTTGTCCCTTTTGGCCATTTGTATTTTTGACGTACGGCCAGATAGGTCCAGAAAATTCCTGGGTGGAATGCCGATACAGAATCAAAGTTCTTACAGATGACGCAAATTTTTTAACATCTTCGTGCTCTGCCTGTTTGGTATTAGAAAATACCATCATGCATTGAGTACTTTGGCACATTATCTACTTCTTGAAGATGTCCTTTTGGTCTTTATTCCATCTTTGCGGATTGGACAACTTTGTGCTTTTTGTGATTTTCGCCACGATCTCGCGGATCTTAGCCGCTTACAAGCTTACTCGAGCTGCTTTACCCTCTAATATCGGATTGCGTGACAGTACATCAGCCACGATGTTAATTTCACTGAGAATCCACTTAACAAAGGCTAAAATTCAGCAAACTCATTGCACCGTCGATCTACTCTGCGATTTGTAAACAGCTGCGTTGGGATCATCTCGATACTTTTGTGACTGCGAATGGCATATCGAGAAGATACAAACGGGATGCTTTTAACGCATGCATAATTGCAAGTACCTCTTGCTCACGAGCAAGTAATTCGGTTCGGCCGGCTTAATTTTTCGACCAGTGAAAGCAATGGAATGCACTTGCTTCCTGTCCTCTTGAGACAAGACTCCCCGATCGCAGCGTCGATCCGTTTACCAAATGATTTAAGATGTCTGGAAGACTCAAAATAGCAAGCGACGATTATGTTCGGTAAAGCAGCATGATTGATCGTCCGAGAGCTCGATCGCTTCTTGAGAACATTTCTCACTTAATAGTCATAGATTGATTCTGCAAATCGCGCAAAGTCATTGTTGAACTCTTAAATATGAATTGAAGTGCCTAAGAAGCACTCCATTTGCCTCTTTGTCATGGGCGCAGGCCACTCTGCGATGATTTTAATCTTGTTGAGGT
The DNA here is from genome assembly GCA_001695595.3 of Plasmopara viticola. Lineage (NCBI taxonomy): Eukaryota > Oomycota > Peronosporomycetes > Peronosporales > Peronosporaceae > Plasmopara > Plasmopara viticola. The sequence goes on from MBPM02000058.1 coordinate 203,484, forward strand.
CCATTCGGATGTCTTTTAGTCCGGAAAATTCTCTCAAGCATGGAATATCATCTATGCAAAACTGAAAGTTCGATAGCTTGATGTTCTTCAAATTGTTGAAGGACAACTGTTGGTGGTCTGCGATATCCCTTTTAGTATACTCATAGTTACCGTCAAAGTAAATTCCCATTACGTCCCTTCATTCCTTGAATCTTGAAAGATGTTTTGCAAAAGCCGGTCAGCCGTACCTGAGCTTCGGCTTAGTCCCAAGGGAGTGATTAGATACTCAAAAGTTCATCTTTGAGTCGAAAAAACGGTGAATGGGATATCCGTATCACCCAATTTATCTGATAGTAACACATGCACGAAAACCAATGCATAGCATCAAAAATAGCTTCTTTTTGCGGCGTCGGTATCGCTGGCACAATTCTCTTTATAAAACTGACGATGATCATGCACTATGCGCTAAGTTACAGGCTTTTTGACACATACGTTGGTGCCGAGAAGGCAAACGTACTTGATCCGATAATGCCTATTTGAAACATCACTAGGGTCCATTTTTGGATTGTTCTGCTTGTACAGGACATTAGCTCCATAGTGTGTACGGATTTCGGCTTAAGATCAGGCCTAAGACAAGTTTCATGGTCAATTCCTTTCCGCATTGGAGGTGTCTTGCTAGAGAGGTTTGCGCAAAATACTGTGTCCGCATACTTGCGTAGTGTTTCATACGCCGAATTGCCTTTAAGTGAGCACCATGCAAGATTCTTGAAGCACTTTGCCTTGTCATAGTCATGTAGGCTGATGACAAAGACCACTTTTAAGGACTTTGTTGAACAGAAATGTTCTCAAGAAACTGAAAAGAAGAAGTTAGCTGCGTCCTTCCTTGACGGCCATGGTGGCCTCGTTGCTAATAATGATTAATAATTTCGCGGCTCTAATTTGTGCAAGCCTTGCGTTGTTCAGCAGCCCACCTGGCCGGACATATTTTGGGGATTTAGTTGAATTGCTGCGTGGTGTCCCGTGTTAATGCGATGATTCAAACGCCCAGTATATCAGTTGGTTTCTGTATTTGCTCCTGGAGCTGCATTATGTCGATGATGACATCCTAATTTCAAAAACAGGCATGACTTGTATTATGTAAAAAAGTAGGTATCTGCAAGGTTCTGTGCACTGTTGATATATGCCAAAAAACTTAAACTTGACCGCTCTGGAGGGGAAAAAAGTAAATGTAAATTGCCTACTGCACACTTAAGTGTTCGTGGTCCCGCAAAGATAAATGTGAGTTTTATTATATGATGTCGCATCGAGAAGTATTGCGGACCCATTATCGACTGTGATCAATTAGAACCACTTTGATTGGTGTTTTAGAGAGACCAGAGGAAGTATGACTTAATTGTGTGGCTTTAACATCACGATCGCTGGATTTATTGGTGGAGCAAAGCCAAAGGGGCTAGTTGCTGGTAATAGGAGCCTTGACCGGCAGCGATATATCGGTGAGACCATTAGAAATATTAGTAGGAAATCGATCCGTGAGTATGTGACAATTGTGAAATCACGACTGTTCGAAATCGGTTTTTCAACGGCGCAAATCGAAAATGATGAAAGCCAGGATAGAGTCATAAAATGGTGCACGCAAGATGTTTATGCCCGGATAGTAACGCTCTCTAATTTGCTTGAAAATATGATTGGCTCAGTAAGTGTGCAGAAAAAGCTTCATAAATAATAACTCCACGCATTTTGCTTCAAACACCTCAAGTCGTATTGAGTTGCCCGGATTCGCACGACACTGTTTGGGCAAGTCCTTTTCAAGCCATTTTTTTGCGTACGGCTCATCTGAAAGGAAGTTTGAGCAGGCAGTCAACCGGAATAGATTCTGCAAGTATCAAATGTTTTTTTTCTTTAATCGCAGGCAGAACGTCGTCTTTGAATCCTTTTGAGCGAGTAGCCGAAATTTTCTTGCATCGCTGGCTGTCAAACACGCTGGAAAAAGGATGTGCCTTAAATGCGTGCCACCAACTGTGGGTGGCAAAATTGTGCAAGCGGACTGAATTGGTCTGCGAGACACTGTGAGTGACTTAGGTTTATAGGTGGGATATACTGCGGGTAGCAAATCTCCGCAAGCGGGTAGCAAAACTCCGCAAGTGGGTAGCATAGGTCTGCACGACACAGTGAGTAACACAAGTCCACACATGGCCTATGCTAAGTGAGACGATAGCTCCAATTAAGACTTGTACGATCCGATATCTATCTTTTGGTGTCACTCACATCTTTGTAGCTGACAAAGAAACTTTACTCGCATGAATAATTTTAACAGTTCAACGAGTGGTCGTGTTACGACATGCGTCCTCCAATTGAAAAAAGTGCACGAGCAACTAAAAGTACTGAACATTGATGAGCTCAAAGCTTTTGAGCTTTCAAAAATACAGAAGACCGGAAATGTTTGAAAAGTCGTGGCACTAGGATATTGTCTCCTTTTAAGGTTTATGTATAAATTTTATTTCTTCGAGAATGTCTTAGATCAGCCCACAGGTAGCGTTTGTTGTGCTAGGGCGTAGATATACTTAAAACTGCGAGAAGCTTTCTATCCTAAAAAATATTTAGATGTGATACACTATCAGAACGCCACCAAATGTAACACAGTAAGCTAGTCGATCCCTCCTTCGTCGATAAGGCAAAGCTTGGTATTGTTCGGGTGTCGAAGTCTCCGCACTTGTGACCGACATTCTGTGTTGAGTAACAAATGAAAAGTGGCGACAAGACCAAATATGTAATAAGTGGTGTAGTATCTGCGCAAATGCCTGCTCAAAGAAGAATCGTTCCTTTAAGCAACATGGTTGGGTGCAATTTGTATAATGCGCTGGATATGATATCCAGCTCCGAATTCGAGTATCAAAGCTAGCTCACACGGTAATTAAGGGGCTTAGTGGCATGCTATGGCGGCGGCTTATTATGTCACATCGTAGTTAAGCGTCCAAAGTTGTTGAGTATTCTGACTGCACAATTGATTCAGCCATGATGGGCTTTACCTCAGCCATTCTCAACGATTGTACATGTGAAGGGTTTCATTTGCTTTAAAATCGACGCAGCGGTCGCCTTATCGTCACTCAAAAAGCCCCTAGTCGACCGACTAAAGTTTTTTTGCTGCATAAACATCACGCATGTCTCCGAAACACTAGCTAATGCAATCCAAGCAGCTTCAGACTCTTCATAAATTTCGTTTCTTCTTTTTATTCGAGGTGCTTCCGATAAGAAGAAGGAACGAAAATTTATGCACCTACTGCTTTTGCACCGAGGAAGCGTCTTGTCGGCTTGACATACCTAACAAAAGAGTCATCTTTGCCGATGTGAACTATACTCGCGTTGATACTTGCAGCAAGCTTCGCATTGTACGTCAGACGTAGGTGCCAGAGCATTGCCAATGGAGGTACAAACACCTACGCAGCGATCCTCTCGCTCTACGCTTTTGAATGATGGAAGCCACCATCATTTGCTCTATTGATTGGTCCATCAAGGAGTGTCAAAGTGGTAGGCATCGCAACCTTTTAAAAGAGTGTTTCTTACAGAGACAAGTGACGTCGAGCATTTGCGACAAGCAGCATATTTACTCTATCAATCAAAGACAAATGGAAAAGCATATAGAGTATAGTAGACGTATGCTGACAACTTACTAATTAGTGCTTTTAAATGCCTTCGTTGTTTACCATCGCGAGCCACGACCATGATATAAGTGTCACGTTCCAACACGATAAGGATCGAGTGACTATCATCTCAACCAGGCTGAGAAGGATCTACATACAAGGTACGATGAAAGAGGCCGCAAACACTTTGGGAGTGTTCCCTGCAGCTCTTTGGACCGTAGACCACAAGAAGAAAAACTTCATCTATTCTGCGTAAGAAAAGGCTCAAATCCAACAAACTCGCCATTTCTGCAAAACTTTAAAGCACAAGAGTCTGACTAGTCGCACGCACTGACTCGTTTTCATCATCATCTCCCCTACGCCTTCACATGCCAGCACTGGCGCTGAATGACGTGTCCTCCGTCCACACCTTCCCGTCTACGACACCTACCGACGCAATGGACGACCATGGCGCAATGTTTCGCCCCGGATCGTCTGTGGCCATGCTCCGACCTCAGCGCTTGTCGGACCAAGTCGGTTACGTTTCGTGGTACGAAGAGACCCCGCCCAAGCGGCTGAGTTGCTGTCAACTCGTTCGCAGGGCCTTTGACTCGCTGCTGCTTCTTGGAGTTGCCACGAGCGTCGTGCTCGCTGCGTACGTGCCTGTGAACGTCGAGTTTAACGAACGGCAGGGCGGCGCGCTGCCGTACCTCTTTGCCGTGTTTGTGGCTCTAGCAGGCCACGAATTCTCGTGGCTTGCGTACCGAGTGCATTTAAAGCTCTATATGCCGCTCAAATTGCACGAAAAGCAGACATCGAGGGAATTGTATCGCCATATTATTGCCTACGTCGTGGACGAAGAGACCGTAGCGGTCACGGCACTGGCCGATAAAGTGTGTTGTCGCAGTAATATGCTGGCAGCGACGGTACTGTCGGTACTCGCTGCGGGCGTCTCGGTATTTCTGTGCACGTTACCGGCAAGCACCGGTATGCCCTTACTTTATGTCGGGGGAAGTACGTTTGTCGGGATGCTTTCGGCCGCATTGGCGCCCAATGTGTCGTCGGCGGTATGCGTGTTGATCCGGTACGGGTATTTCTTTCTGTCGTCTCTAAAGGTCATGGCACGCATTAATGTCGAGACCCAAGCCATGGAATCCAATGACAATGTTGACACTCCGAACGTTCTTCTCGCGCATCTCGCCGCGATCGCCGAGTCGTCTTCGTTGCTGCTACTCAGTGTGTGTCTATTGCTGATAGTGCGGGCTCTGACCGGCAAAGATGCCGTCGAATCGGCTTTGATGATCGTGTTGGATGTTGCTGGAATCCTCTACTTGAACGGCCCGGCGATCGTGCTTGGCCACTTTGAGCAAGCGACTCGCGTGCGCGAGAGCGGGGCATTGGCCGGTTTTTTCGTCATTGTGTGGAGTGCCGAACTCGGCGCGTTCGTGACGGTACAGTTTCTAAAGACCGTCCAGTTTCCGTGGGTACACCCGCTTTCAAAGCACGTGTCGTCACAACAAAATGTCGAAAAAGTGCTCGGAGCGGTCACGTTTGCTGTCGGAGGGGCCTTTCTAGTGTCTCGGTACGTCGACTTTGACATGCCCATTACCTTTGTTGCACTGCTGAGTGCCGGGGCGGTCGTGTGCGCCCACATTGGCAAACTCTTTCTCGTGAGTCTGAAAAAGATTGCCCGACTTGCGTCCACGGGCTCGTATCTCCAAGTGGGTGGTGGCGTCTTAGACCGGCTCGATACGCTTCTCTACATGGTCCTCGTGTTTGCGCCCTTCTTTCAGCGTGCAGTCTACAACCAAGCTGCGTGAAGATCCATGTCAAGCAGGACAAGAGCTTATTTAACACTTAAAAGAGGTCGTTTTGGGGTACAATGGGAGACCGTGTTATATAACCACGCAGCCCTTTTCGTCTTTGTGAACGTCCGTCGCGTCAATCTCTTCATCACTGTCGTCGTTTGCATCCTCGTGCACTTGATCCTTTGCCTCCACGTCTCGACCTTGCTGCTTCGTGATCGCTTGGCGCAATCGCTCGACATCCTGCATCGTCAACACGGTACTGTTCCGAATGACGAGCTGATCGTCGACCCCGAGCGTTTTGCACTGGACTTCCAGCTTCTTTTGTTCGTGCGGACGCTCGTCTACGCCCAGTAATTCCTCAATCGTCTCTTGCATAAACAACGGGTGATTCCCCACGACTTCAATCTGCGCATTCAATGCTCGTGTCAACCACGCGAGTTCCGTCACGTCCGGGACACTCGGGTCTCCTTTTCGAAACACGACTGCAGACGGGTACAATGCCTCCTCCTTGACTGTCGCAATCGGTAGCGCATACTTTGTAATCTGATCCAAGTCATCGAACGGCACGGAAGTCAGCGGACCGTACAGAATGGACATTTCCTTGGCGCCCCATGCAATCGTGTGGTCGCCCGTCGCCCGACCAGGAGGCGTGCAGCTGATTTTATGGTCTTTCCAATGCCCCCGTTGGCACTGGGCATCGCAGTAGAACGTGCATTGGCAGCGGGTACACCGTTTCAGGTCCTGGTCGACCGTGGCCCGCTTGTCGCACTTGGCACATCGACGCAATGCCGGGTTTTCCATGAGGGCGAGCCGTTCTCCAGGTGGCAACACGCGCCGTTCGAGGTCAGCGCGCGTGTAAAACACGGCCAAGCCACGAATGTGTTCGCTGTCTTCGCCACTGCCCGTGTGGGTACTAATCACCGACGAAAAGATCGTGCCGCGACCGACGTGGTGGTGGGCGTCAAAATGGACTTCGTCGTCCCCGACCGCGTCCACTTGAATGGCTTGGCGCTCTGCCAAGCGATGCCATGGCTCGAGGTTGGCATACTGGGCACACGCAGCGTAAAACGCACTCAATACTTCCAGTGTGACGCCAGCCCCCGAGATCAAACCAGGACGTTCGCTTACTTCAGCAACCGAAGCCAGGTCTTTCCGGATCAAGTGGTGCGACAATTCTCTAGTAGTTCATATCAGCAACGACAGTGTTAGCTACTTGAGCGTGACAGATCAAGCACGGCACAGACGATCGTACTGGATATAGGCATCAATGCCCTCGGATTCCGAGAGGTACGAACACTCAATGCCAAGCGCTGCGTAGCTCTTGCGCAAGTGGCCCACGTACTGCTTGTCGGGAAACACAATCTTGTCGGGACGATGTTGCGGCGTGTGCGTGGGTGGATCGACCATTGCTTCGAGCGTCAAGAGCAAGATTGTCAAAGACGACGGGTACACTTCCGGGGGCTCGCAAATCTTTTTCGACACGACTTGACCGAGAGGGTACAGATTGTTGACGAGAATGCAGTAGGGGCGACACGGCACGGCGTCGTGTCCTGCGTCGGCCCCCGTGCTTGACGCCGACCAGACACGCAGCTGGCGCACGACGACTTGCCACACTTCGAGCTGGTTCTGCTCGAGTTTGCGGTACCGCTCGACTTGCTGAGGTGTGAGCAGCATCTCGGTGCTAATGACAATATTGGCTACAGGATAGAAGGATATGAGACGGTAGTACGAGGTTAAAGAGGGTGTACAGTGGCTCCAAACCATCGCCTTCTCCATCGAATTGCGTCGGTACACGAGGCAAATCGTCATTGTCAGAGTCGGACTCGTCCTGTACAGGCATACGCTGTATAGCAACTGGATCATGGAAGAGATGGCGGAGACGACGCGGCGTACCTGGAACTTGTGCCACTTCTCGTACTTCTTGGTCAAAAACTGCTCCCCCGACGCCATACCTGTGCTTAAGGACACGAGTCTCTAAGAATTTAGAAATGATGGTGTGGCAAGAAACACTAATCGGAAGATCCAGAATGCGCGGATGGAATGAATACATTATTGTTATTGTTTGCGTCATGAACAATCTAGTCGAGTCGCTCGCGACGCAGCGCAATGAGCTGCTGGCAGCCTACGCCGCCACGCGTGACCGTGAGACAGCGGGCCAGCTCGTGCATCAGCTCAAACGCGTTTCAGAGGAGCTGGAGCTCGTGGCAGCGGCCTCTGCGCCCGCTCTCCACCCCGCTGCTCTCTCGTCCGACGTTTACGCGAGCTATTTACTGATCGTATTGCTGTCCAAGAACCTCAACGACGCACGGTTTTTATGGAAACGTATTCCAATTGAAACTAAACAAGGATCCGAGGAACTGTGCAATGTCTGGGAGGTTGGGAAGGCGCTGTGGCAGCGGTGAGCACTTGGTCTAATCAAGAGTATCGTCAAGTGAAGAGGGTTTACTTGTTTAGTGCTATGTACGCTAGGAACCTCGGTGGTGCTTATACAGCCATGGATTATGACTGGTCGCCTTCATTGCAAGGACTGGTAGAGGCGCTTAAACGTGTGTAAACAGCTCATTGTTCGGGACCTTCATGTTCTTGATTTGATACTTTGTATTGCACTTGCTCTCTAGTTTCGACGCGTGAAGACGCAGCCGAGTTACTCAGTCGAGCGTACTCAACAATCTCGATTGGTGACGTGGCACTAGCACTCGGCTTTGCACGACACGAAGACGCAGTGCAGTGTAAGTCCTCTTGCATGTTGACGGAATGGAGTGTTAAACTCACTGGCTGCTATAGACTGCTTGTCACTAGGGTGGGAAGTCTCGACTGTGGACCTGTTAGTCCTGCCAAAGCCGTTGGCCAACGCACGTCGAACAGCTTTGACGCCAGATCTCGACCAATTGGACACATTGGCCAAGGCCGTGTTGCATCTGGAACAGAATACGGTGGCAAAATTACCGTGAAGATTTACAGTAGACACCAAAATGTTATGTCCAAGGCACTAATTTGAAATATCCTTTTTTGGCGTATCTTTTACACCAATATCTTAAAAGGACGCGAATGGAAAAGCTCAAGATTGGGCTCACGTCAGCCAGCGATGCTGAGTCCACAAGCAGCACACGCAGTAGCAATAGCGATAGTAGTAGCTCGTCGTGGAAACACAAACAGGGACGATCGCAATCCAATACTAGCGAGGATTTCGCCAAAAAACAATGGAAAGACGACCACGACGACATCAAGTCACTTGCATTCCGACTGCAAGCTCATTTAAACGGCCCCGAAGCGCAATTGATTCTGATTCTACTCATTGCTTTCGACATTTGCGGCACTGCAATTGAGATACATCTACGCAACCTCCAACAACTCAAGCCAATCGATCCAAACTCTGGGATTGTGGCGACTTTGCTCGTGCAAGTACTTACTCGATTACTCGAGTCCTTTACGGGTTTCACGCTCTTTCTCTTTGTGATTGAACTGGCCATTCTCCTCGCGGCGTTTCGACTACGCTTTTTCTCTCGAGCAGGATATGTACTGGATTTCGCGATCGTGAGTACCTCACTTGTTGTAGAGATGTACGCACAAACCAAAGGTGAGTGGTTTGTACGACCAGGTCGGATAGTGTACTTACTCTTGATGTCCTAGTCGTACGCCTCTTTGGCGTTTTGCGTGTTTGGCGAGTGTTGCGTCTAGTCCGAAAGCTTGTTGACCAGGAACGGAAGACGCATGATACAACACGGCAACTACTGGAGCAAACCGAATTGGTAAAACTTGTTGCACCAAGAAAAAGTAGCACGTGTACGACTAAATTCTTGTTGGCGTACAGAAATTGCATTATGAAGAAATGCAAAAGAGTGCCGCCCATAAATCACTTAAACTAGAGTATGAGTCGCGAGCTGGACTGGAAAACCTCTTGCACAGCTATAAAGATGAGATTGTGACGCTCAAAGAGGCACTGCAGATCGCTGCGCAGGCTGTCGCTGAGGCGACACTAGGTAAAAGTCATTTGGCTGACCATGTATACTCAGAAGTTGAGGAAACAGATGCTCAAGCGGCGGAAATCGGCTACTTTGAGGAGTCATTTCATCCTGAAAATACTGCTGGTGAACCTTTCATAGGATATTGGCAAGAAGGCGAAAATAGCGAATGGTTTGACCAAGAAGCAGTTGAAGGCCACCTGCCTGAAGTACAACAATCGATTAAAAGACGATGGCAAGACGATCAGGGACAACACGAAGCGGCGGGTTTCGATCCAATGGAGGCGCAGATTGAAGCACAAGCTGCAATGAGCGAGACGGAATTTCAAGACGCTGTTGATGAGTACACCTGAGTGTGAAGAGTCGATTCTATGCATTGAAGCAATCCGTTTACTCGGCGCGCTTCTTGTCCCACGCCACGACGTCTTCATATCGAATATCGCCGCCAAAAATGTCCAGCGCACTACCAATGGAGAGATCCACCTACACCCAATCAGCTAGATTTGTATTCTTTTAACGACAAGAGCTTTAATGTCCAACTTACCTTGCCATTGCCAATACGCTCGACAAAGTTTAAATCATCCTGGAAGCAGCAAATTCCATCAGCTCACTCGATTTAAAACACTACATAATATTGCTCATTATTAATAAATACGAAGAGCTCCTTACCAAAGATTTAGCTCCGCCAGCGTACGTAACAGGGAGTGGGCTCCACTGTGCCAACAACTCGACCAGTTCGTGCTGTGCCATTGACTATCAGATACAAGTCCGCACAAATAAAAACAACACAACGGTGCACCTGTATGCCGCATTGCTTGCCTTCAACATCGACAGCATGGACTAGAAACTCATCGCAGTATTCTGCTAAACGGTGAAATAGCGCCGCACTTTTCATACGAAAAAGTCAGTGGGCCTTTTTCATCAAAAGCGAAATGACAATACAACGCACTCGATCGAAGTCGTCGTGAACGTTTGCCAGCGATCGGTCATGACGTAAAATTGGCCATCTTCGGGCCTTTTGCGGCAACTTAGATCGAGTACCAAATGGTCTTTGCCGATAAGTCGCACGAGCTTCTGAAGTCGCTCAAAGTCGATTTGACCGTTACGGAACACGTACGACGTCACGATGACGTGACTCGCGCCCTCGGCTATAAAGAACTGGCAATTCTCGGCGGTGATTCCACCTAGTTTAAGGTACAAGACCATCATTTAGTTGTACAAAAGCTACTGAAGGCGTCCGAGTCACTTGTACCGCCGACTTGGAGGCCTCCAGGATAATTGTGGAGTGCATCCAATGCTGCGTTTGTATTGGCCTCCGATGTGCCCAGCATGATGACGTGACCGCCAAGCAGTCCATCTTTCTTGTACATTCTGTTTAAGAAGAATGGTCAATTCACATGCTCAATCATGCAGCAATAGGCGGTTATAAACGTCAAATCGACTAGAAAATGTAGCACGTACCGCGCAAACTCACCGGCGCTTTGTGAAGCTACGAAGTTGGTAATCGGACCTGCACTTTCGCTATCGGTGAGCGTAGAGCCTACGATCTGCTTCACTTCACCAGCGTGGATGTCGATGCACGGCCGAAAGCGCATGGTCCGAAGAAGTGATGAATTTCTGTTGAGACAGTGTTACAGTCATGCTCAAAAATATTAATTGTGACTTTTACCTATAATATTGTAAAATAGGGGATGTTGGTCCACGACACATTATTTACGCTGAAGTCAATGGCCTGTATATTTCATTTAACTAATAGTTGTATCCCGGCTACTAGTCGACCGGATTTATAGTGCAGCGGGGTTGCCGTAGCTGTTTACACTTGGTATTAGTCTTTTACCAACATTTAGTATACCTTCTAAATTTAATTCCAAATTGAAGTAATCTGATGGGATTTTAATGGTAAGATCATCCTACAATTTAATCAGCTTACTTAATTCCATTTGGCACATATTTTGTATATTTTTGAGGGCAAAAGTAGTTTTTATGATTCTTAAAGGTACCTGAGCCCTAGCACGGCGGACGCTATGATCTAGACATTCTCGTCGAGAAAGAGGTTGCAATTAATATCTCAAGAAAAACTACAATGTTTTGAGACTTCATCTTGAAATATCTTCGATCTTTACAAATGCTCAGTAATTCGAGCTCTTCAAATTTAGTAACTCTGACAGCTCTGGTAGCTCTTTTAATTGGAAAGCACATGTCAATTTGCGATAGTCCGCGGGGCTGTGAAACAATTGTTCCTGCGGACATGGCTTCTTTTTCCGCTATAAAGTCGTAAGTGACACATTTCCTCATCTTTTCTCAAAGCTGCTTTTCCGGCTGTTTGTTACCAATATGTGAGGTTGTGTTACCCATTGTGTCTCGCAGGCCTATTTAATAGCTTGCGTAATTTTGTTACCCGTAGTTAGTAGCACGCATTAAAAACAGCAAGTCGTTTTACTTGATGCGTTAACGTCGCGCAAGCTGGCAATTATTCCATGGCAGAGCTTTTGAGAGGCTTGCGAGGTCAACAGTTATGATCGTTTGACCTAACGAAGAGATCAACATCCCATTACTACTGAATGAAGAGGTACACTAAGAAGTAGCGACGTACAGTGAGTGAAAAGCTGATCCGGAAAGATTTTATTGAATTCGAATAATCCTTTAAAATTAAGATATTGGGAGGTGACCAAATACTTTTGATAAAGGTGTACGCATAAAAGATTATGGACTTAATTCTAGAAACCAAAGACTGCAATAGCTTACAAAACAGGATAAGTGTGGTGACGTCAATGCATTTTTTCTTGCAAAATATATGGCTTAATTTTTCATGGCAGTTACTTTCTCATTTCACGCCGACACCATTGTCCCGGATCTTGCCGCAGAATAACATTGCGGGATGTACAATGTACCGACTTTTTCAGGAATTAACATCTTTACATGCGAGAGATATGAAATTAGCTGGTAGCGCAACGACCTGTATGCACCAAAGGTGTCTATTTGGCTATGCCCTGAGAGCTCTCAGGATATAGCCAAATAGAGCGCCTGCATTGTTGTAACGTTGGTTGACTTCATTGGTTATCCCCACAGAGCATATGCATCGACATACCTAATACATGGCCATTTAGAGCACAAAAACATGGACGTATTCACCAAGTTGTCTACTTGAAAGCAGTGCTGGAGTGCATGTGCGCGATAAGATATACACGAATGCAAATAAGTTCATATTCGTGCATTTCCTTTTGGTAAGTTTTAAAAGTTGGGCAAACCCCGCAAAAGTCGAGGTCATTTTGACCGGTTCAATAAGGTCAAAAGCACTTAGGGTATGGCTTGACCTTGTTGCTTAATTTATGCGGACATACCGATGTCACCAATCAATCGCCTTACAAAATATACGAAAGAAGTTCGAGACATGTAAGGCTAGAGAGATTCAAAAGACGAGGAGAGGCGTTAATTCAGAAATTGCATGACACAAGCAGCGACCGTATAGTGTCGTAAAAGACGTCTTCAATTTGGCATCGGCAACGCACTTTTGCAGAGACGAGAAATGAAGCGACTGTGCTAGAGTCAAAGCTACTTAAGGCTACCAATAAAAGCATATTAACCAAGCTTAAGATGTATTCGCGATGAAGTACGTTCTTGTCATATGCATACATAAGTTTCTAATCTTCAATCCATTTGTGATTCATGCAAATCATGCATCCCTACGCACTGCAACATAGTCACCTCACCTGTTCCTAAGAGCGACCAGGTGGCTCTCCGTCTATGCGGAGTATAATTTGAGGTGCAGTATAAGCTACAAAAGGCAAACTGCCATGGCTGACACGCTTCTGCGTCGCACGAACCATGAACAAGCTTACGTCCCAATTTTGATCTTGAATGTATAAAATTTTTATTGCCGGCACGTATATGCAAGGCGACATGTGCGTAACTTGACTCCGACAAAATAATTTTGATTTAGCGTGGGGCAAGAACGCACTGAGTGAAACTATGTTTCACAACACGACTCATCAAATATAAAGGCTCTAATGATGAGAATCCAATATATTGTATCCTTTAAAGAATTATAATCCACCGCATCGAGGTCATTTCGGTCGAGAGAAGAGGTATGTCTTAACCGGCACACAACATAGATGACCTATGTAGTATCAGCAAATCGTCACAAATGCGCTTATATGGAGCATACCAACAAGTAGACCCACGCCGAATGAAGCCGCTTCATTGGCTTGTCTATCGATGCAATTACGCTGCTGACAGTTTAAGGCTATATTTTGTGCTCGACCTCGCGAAAGAGTCGGCAAGCAACACTGGCAGTGCAATCGTTCTTGATTGGTTATGCAGGATATACATTTCGTTAATACAAGGTCGAGAAGCATGAGTGTTTCCCATCACTCGTATCATTAGACAGTAACATGGACTTTTAGAGTCAACCAAACCAGGCTCTCTTTAACCGAGTATTTACAAAAACTAATTGTTGTCTACAGTGAAATTTTGTCGAAGACGTGTTGAGTATTGTGTGCACGGACACGTCTCGGTGTTAGAGTAGCATCACCCCACTAATTTAGTTTTTATCGATCAAAATTGGCTTTGTCAAACAGGCTATGCGCCGTCTAATATGAGTGGGTCTGTAAATCCTAGTGTTCCACCTACGCTACCACATTGTGGCTTTATACTGAATGGGGGGAATATTGTCACGGCTTTGTCAAGGACTTGACTACACCCAAACTTCGTCTAACCAATAAAAGACATTGTAAAAAGTGGCTAAGCATATATGCTCGATATTCAATAAAAGATACGAACACGCCTAGTCCTTAAGACCCAGGCCACGTGAATTCGGTAGCGCAGGCATCGAATTTTATGCAGACACAGTCATCGGGGGCCGACCGCTAAAATTTGATAATAGTACATTTTCTGTCTCGAAAAGCGTGAATCGAGTGGTTTGCTTGTGGAGGAATACAAAAAAGCGCTCAAGGCTCAATTACGGGTTGAGAAAACCCAAATTTTTGAAGGTGCGGTACTCAAGGCATATTTGGACGAAAATAGTCGAAATCGTCGGAGTCACGATTCGTCAATTCATGGAGAGCGTGCGCTTGACGTCAAGTGCGAGTGTCATTGAATTATGAGCACACAGTGCGCCACTCAATACTGGGCATCATCGACCTTCTTCTCTATTTTGTAAAGGATCAAGCGCCACCAACATGTGAAAAGCATTTTTGCGCGACGCCGCCATTAGAATTGAATCATTTAAAGTGGAGGGGTTGTCCTCACAATCAATAGCTGTCAGAAGACACGAACCAAACTCACAGTGTCCGATTTGTACGTAACACACAAGTTTAAGTACGTTATGCCGTTAAATGACGACTTGTGTACACAATCTGCTTGTCACATCTGGATCATTTTTTTCTGCTATGAAACTATATTGCTTACGATCTTGTTGATACCCCAGTGTGTCATACTAGTGAACGTTACTGCTATATTTGTGACACAAGCCAAATGATGCTTTAAACATTGAAAAAGACCTATGCTTTGTTTAGAAATTAGCAGATAAGCATTTAGCAAAGAACTATTGTGCCAGATAGTAGCTGTAGGATAATTGCTTCACGAAGAGTATTTTCAAAAACTTTGATAGATCAATTACTATTTTGAGGCGTAGAAGTTAAGTAAGTCTAAGCATTTAAGACTTATAGTAGCTCTTACAGTCAGGTATATAGCGATGAGCGATGCGTATTGCTCAAGGTATAGAATGAAGGCTAGAGACCTGAATTGCGCTTCCCTATAGCAATCAATACAAGAGCCCCACTACAGGACTGGTGAGTATGATCATTTGGCCCAGCAGCATACTTGGTCAATAAAGAAAGCTCAGCCGGTTCACAGCATACACTACGTGTGTGCATTGCAACTCTTCATGTGGTTATTTTAAAGGCAAGTGACAAGACCAGGACGTTAAAAGAGAAAAGCTTAATTGTGCAACGGTATCATGCTCGCACAGCAATCAAATTGATCATACGTCTCGCAGCAGAATGGAAAGGTGGACGATGTTAATCGTTTTGACGTGGAAACGGCGCAGTTGATGATATATGCAATGGGTATGGGTCCACAATGTTCAAGTAACGTGCTCCTAGCCGTAGCGTACACTCAATGTCCCAGTCCATTCAAAGCTCTTGCTGGATTTTTTTTTTCAAAAGGCAAAATAAGGCCATTAATTCAAGCGTAGCGCTTATGTATGTGATGCTTAATTGGTGTTGTTAAAAGTAAAGCGTCGCTGAGACAGCAAAAGACGCGTCAAGTGGGCAAGAATGATGCCAGAAATCAGGGCATGAGCTCGCGTCCCATATGGCAGCGCTCTTTGAGTAACAAAATCCAAAATAAAGATTTGTCATGCCGGACGGAGGGATTCCGCAGCAACACAGCCCAAACCATTCCGCAAAAGTGTACTAGAACTATACCGGAAGATGGTACCGTGAATACTTCTAAAGTATCGGGACTAGCGATGAAAAAGTATACAAAGCAGCATCTTGCTGCCGTCGGTTTGACAAACAGATTGCTCATCGAAGTCCATGCTTTAATAGGATTAGCATTTGCAGGCTTGCATTTGAGGAGTTGCATAATGCATAAGCAACATCATTTAGCCATCGAGTTTCAAAACTCACTGACGCTATATTGAGACTAGATGTAGACCAGTGACGTGAAGCTATCTATGGTCACTGTTTATACAACTCAAGACGCAATGGCGCGTTTGGGATAAATTTTTAACCAGCTAAAGTGCGTGCTGCTTAAATCAGTTGAGTGCTACAATAAGTAGGACGCTTACGATAGCGGCAAGTAGAGCTATGAGTAGACTCCAGTCTTGCCTTTGCTGGACGAGACGAGAGTTTCAAACCGGTTTCGACGCTTCTGCCGCAGCTCGATGAGGACGAACGTGATCCATTTATCTCGAGATAGCCAAAGTAGCTTTAGGCTACCCTGGCCATGACCAGGAGTTTCTTGTCATGAAGTCGTACTGCTGTGCATCTTTCGGTCTTTCAGCCTTTTTTATAATTTATTCAGTCCACTTATTCCGAAGACAACGTTAAGTGTCCTACTTGCTCCAAAAAACGGTAAGACTGCTGTCATTTCTAATACAGATTTTGTACTCGATACAATACATGCATAACGCATTTTCCTCGGCAAATTTGCGCAGGCTACTTCATGAGCTGATGCGTTAAGAGGAAATTAAGAGTCAGAGAAATACGAATTTGTTAGGCATGTACGGAGAGCCTTTGGTATCAAATTTCATCTCAGGAGAATGCGCAAATGCTATGCGTTCAAATGTCCGACAGCGATCACAGTAGCGTCACTCAAAGTGGTAAACGGTGGAATCTACTATAGGTTAACCCGGCGCATCGTTGCTATAATCTCAAATGCGTTATATGTCTGGAAGCAAATAATGCTTTTATTTGTGGTCATTTGGGCCGAGAGGAATTGCCCCAAAACATACGTCCCTCGACAAAGTCGAGGTTTTTGGATTCAAAGCCTCGACTTTGTCTTTGGTTTGCCGGAAGCAAATGACAACACGGAAATAGTGTAGCTTGTGTGGCACCTACGCAAGATAGCGAATTCGATGTCTGTTCCAGCTGTAATAAACAGCAAACAGCCAGGCTGTGTATAGATACGTACTTAACACTATGACATTCTAGACGCGATGGTGTCGAATTAGAGCACTCAATATAGCGCTGCAATTTCTTCGACGCCGTTCCAGCAACTGTAAATAGTTTACTAATGTCAGACAGAAAACTAGACCATCTGCTAGAGGACACTCTGCACAGTATGTGCACTGCAATACCACGCTCGTACAAGTACAACAAGCCATCTATGACTGAGTTTGCACCTAGCAATGCGGTTAATGCTACAAAGAGTTTTGCATTCATTTGTATAAATGAACTATATTGACTACTTCTTTAAAGTACAAAGCTTCTGGAACAAGTAAGGAAAATTCTTGATAGTCTATCCTTTTAGGTCCGTAATGTAAAGCCAGTTCCCTCATGAAAATATTTATTAGAGTTAGCAAAAAGCTGGCTGAGCGTAATCAGCAAGGTAAGGGATGCAAACGTTCACATCTGACCAGGCTACACCATAGAAATACGCTTATAATGACGGGAGAGACAGGGATACTAATTTCATCGAAGGTGACAAAGCTACTAATACAAAGTGCGGGCTCGATAGATTTAAGTGAACAAATCATTGATTCATCAGATCATCAGCGATGCTAATATGCATATGTTGGTGAGCACAATCGACATCCTAAGACGATGTTGGTGCATCGGATTATATTTAAAGCGTCTTAAAATGTATCAAATTACGAGCCTCATGCGAGACCTAAGATGCCTCTGCCTTTTCTTCGAGGAATTCCTTCTACCAACTTGTTGATAAACCGAGTACGGATGGCAGTACGCCTGACGGTAGTAAGACTGTATTGATCATAAGACTGAGGGGCTGAACAGTCATAAGACTGTTTGTCACGAGCGGCTTGACAAGCCTGAAGCTCATTGCAAAGGAATGCAACTTTCTGGTCCAATTCGGAGACTTACGCGCGGCGGTCGATCCTACTGGTCACATGGCAAAAAGAGTGCGTGTCCCCCTTGAAAGTCTCAACGCTCCGGAATTCCTTAGAAATAGCCGCTATCTAACGTCCAGGACCGGTCCTGTGAGCAATCTTAAGCGCATTCACACGGTGCCACAGATACTGTTACACCTTATATAAAAGGTTTAGGGTCAATGCGGGAGCGGACAAGGAAACGCTTCATGGGCGTCAGATATTATTGCATATGACAAGATTATTCCGCTTCATTCAGTTTGTGTGATACGCCAAAACGGCGTCGGAGCGACTGCCTAAAGCCTGTTGCGATTAGGATTAGAAGTAAAGAATGCTTTGTATGTAAGCCGCGGTCTTTCGGTAGTTTTTTAAGAGTGTACTGTGTAGCCGTGCACGAAACTCTCGTATCCAGCGCATATGCTGAGGCCGATCATGTCGAAGGTGAGTTTTCTAAGTGAAACCTTTAAGCTTGCGCACGCGAAGTGCTACGCTGAAATTGGCATAGCTCCAAAGCTTTACCCAGGATTAATTGGACAAATCGAGGGCATTCCCACACTACCATTGTCCTCAGACTTCGTATGGCGCTGAGTGACTATTTTAAAGGTGTTAATGCTATGCTAAGAGACGCTTGTATCTGCCGTAAGGCCGCGCAAAAACAAGATTGCAAGTGATTTTCACTGATGCCACGGAGAGTGTCCTCCAGAGAGCCCCTGTGGAGCGCAAAGTATGTATACGTACTGCTCGATGCTATGACCTGTGAGTCCACCTCGTCTTTGTCGAACCCGCTCATCAGAAAATGAATAGACTCTTTACTAAGCCGCAAATCGCATTTTTAATCAGCATTAAGTAAGTCGCATAGCTTCTTGTCTACTGCGTTGATGTTAGCTATGTTCGAGAGACCTAGCGTGTGGATTCCAGTAGCTTTTTTCCTCACGGCATTGGTGACCAATTCTATGGCTCGATTGGTTAGTCGCTCGACCCGGGACTAAAAGGTACACTCGTGGGATCCAAATCAAAGCAGTCGGAGATAGGTCACTAACGGGGATAAGCATCTGCACCTAAAGATGTGACGCACTCAATTGGGTGTTACAGTTGGGTAGTCAGAACGCCCAGCTCAGCAAAAATGCTCGTTGGATACGGGATTATGTCTCAAAATTTATCGGTTAAAAAGAGCAGAGTGAGATTTCGGTAGCTTGAATCTTTCGACTGCGTTGGTGACTTCAGCCTTCGACGAGGGCCACCATCTTTGACTTTTGCTCTCTTTCTCCTGGTCACCGATTGCGGTGGCCTCAGCAACAAGACTCTCCAAATTGGGTGATTGCCCAAAGAGAGCACATTTCCCCCTGTCCGCAATTTTTCATCACCGGTGAGTCGGACGTCGAGTCAAATAGCTAAATGTTGTACCTACGAGCGACGAGGCTGTTTTAGATAACTTAAGGCTAAATTGTGGACTAATCGGGCAAAAAATCAGGCGAGGGCTTTCCATATTTATAGCTCGATGGTGGAGGCTTTTGTAAGCTTAGACAGTAAACGAGCATTTCCCGCTACGCTGAATGAAAGGCTCTTTTGAGGCCTTTCTTGCCCTAGCGGCTCTCTGGAAAGCAAACTCATCACAGCTCGCCGCCAATGGTACAGGCCTAACTTTTGTACAGCCTTTGCTCTTGCTGCCTACATGATAGCCTTTATATATTTCCGGTGTCGGCTTAGTCATCGAGATATCACCCGACCCTCTTTGCCGCTTGTTTGAACATCGTTATGACGAAGGTAAGCTTCTATACAAATGTCAAGTTCGGAAGCCGAGACTAAAAGAGGCAAAAATAATCTTCCATCTTCTGTTTTTTTGACACTGATTGATTTGCTCAAATTTTGTTGTCATTCTTAAGTGCGATGGTAATTTAATCTTGTAAGAAAGAAGTATTTGAGCTCAATGATCGCGTTTTTTTTTTAATTTACTTGCTTGCAATTTACAAATCTGAGATCCCAAACTTTGGTTTTGCTTGACCCTAGTGAAAGAATTTCATTTTGTCTTATAGCTCATCGCGATGATCACCATCCGCTGCGCCGTCGTCGTCAAATTCATCAACGACTCGGCTGTATTGCAGCGCCTCCTCGATATCGCTTTCAATTTCCAACGGCGACGTTGAGGTCCCGTACCGCTTCAATGGTTCGTGATTCACGATCAAAAATTTAGTAAAGTTCCACTTGATGTCATTGGTGACAAATCCATCCAATTGCTTTTTCAGGTACGTAAACAGCGGATGTGCGTTTTCTCCATTTACGTCCACCTTAACAACAACCAAATAGCCTTTCAGAACCCTTTTATATCAAAATTTATTATCTTTACGAACCTTACTAAACAGCGGGAATGTCACGTGGTATTTTTCCTGGGTAAACTTTAGAATATCGTCAGGCGTTCCCGGCTCCTGATTGCCAAATTGATTGCACGGGAAGCCCAGTATCATTAATCCTTCGTCGTGGTATCTTTCGTACAATTCCTTTGTTACCACGTCAGAAGCATTTCATAATTGTAAGTTGGTGACGTTAGTGCGTAAAAAGTAATAAGTAAATCGTGCGGCACCTGTAGCTCGCGGTAGTTCTTGTCAGTGTACCCACACTGACTAGCTACATTGACAACGAGGATCACTGGAAAGGCATCATACTCGCGCATGGACACTTGACGTCCCTGCAAATCCGGCACCGAGAAGTCTAAAAACGATGGTGTCTCTCCATTCAAGCCATCAAACAGCCCAAGAATTACCGTCACCGCCAGTATCAACAGCGACATCCCTCACAATGCGTCGAGTGTTCCACACCAACATTCAATTGAAATATCTACTATCAACCAATGAGAATCAAGCTTGAAAATGGCGGGCTCAAAAGCGCAAGCAATTAGCATCGACATGGCGTCGCAGGCTAACGATCATCATTCTTCCCATTCAACTCCGCATCCATCAGTACCTAATTTGCTGAGTACTACAAAGACGGCGTCGCGAAGCAATGACCAGGCACGACTCAATCGCTTGAACATGGAGAAAATGATCATGAAAAACGTTGCAGCCGCGCGCAACAGCACCAAAAACCGTGCGCAGCAGATCTTAGAGGCTCTCAAGAGAAAACGCCAGCAGCAAGACGATATAATAAATACGAACGCAGATGAAGCTGAGCGCGGTGCTAAGCGCAAGAAGACGTCACCAGCGCACAGCGACAAGGTAGCCAAAAGTGCTGTCGCGGCGGGCATCTTGTCTCCCGCTCGACGCGCCACTGGACCCAGTTTTGCGAGCCCTACGCGGCGTCAGAATCCTCCTTTACATCCAAAAAGTCCAACACCACTGATGGCGAGTCCAGCACAAGCAAAGAACGTGAATGCATTGCACCTGTCGAGTCCAATGCGTCCACCACGGAGCTCGGTGACAGCCAGTCCAGCAAGACCGACGCGCAACAGACACACAGCAAGTCCGCTTCGACGCAATGAGTTTCTTACGAGTCCGCTGAGACATAGAGCTTCAGCATCGCCGAAGAGACCACTAGTATTTGATGACAACAAGTCGAGTGATGCAGCTGCTCCATCGACGAGGATTAATGGACATCCACCAATGCTCTTTTCCGCATTGGATCAGGTGGAAGTTGCACCTGCAGCTCAAGCAGCCAAGGCGGTGAAAGCATCCAAGTCGCCATTTCAATCGTTTCAGGCCAAGTTCAATAGATCACCAGCTAAGCCTTACGAAATGAAGAATAGTCCAGAAGCCAGCGGAGACTCAATTCAAGTGAAAGCGCCTCGAAGTGGCCCCTTGATGGTGGATCTAACGCCTTCGATTACTTCAAGTGCACAAAGAATTGCACCAGCTATTGCAGCAGCATTTGACTCCACCACCCCATTAATTACTTCAAGTCATGGTACTTCTGCTCTGGACAGTGCTTCATCGACGCTTGCGGCTCCATTTAAGGCTGTTGATGTGTCTGTTAACCCTTTGGCACCGCCTCAGAAGGCTGTGTGCAAGTTATTTCCTTCGACTCGCCAAGTTATTGCTCAGCGGTCGATTTGTTTTTCAACAGAAAGCGTCGCTACAGCTGTAGACGCGACTCCAGATGGTGAATTTATTGTCGTTGGTTTCTTAGATGGCTCTGTAAGACTTTATGAAATGGATAGCAGTATTCCAAGCGACCGGTATGGGTACCTGCTGGGCCATCTTGATGAACAGTCATCACAGGGCTCTGGAAATGTGCACATGCGGGTAAAAATTTCTTCTGATGGCCGCTATATATTTGCTGGCGACCGACAACGCAAGCGTGTTGTCATGAGTATTAATTTGGACCATTATCGAAACGGAAAGGGTGCGGTACTTGTTTTGAATACATGGTGATGCTGCTGCGTGCATACTTATTGTAGTATGTTTCTTAGACGGTGATGACGAAGACTTCCAACAATTTAAAAAGCATTTCTGCTCTAATGCAAAACTTCGGGTGAGTCATCGTCTGTCGATGTGACAAATGTCTAGATAGCTCACGATTTAAGCTGTAAAATGTTTGTAGGGCTTTGCAGATGTGACAACTTATAAACGGCCCATCGAATCATTGCTCCAGGAGGACCAACAAACTAGAATCACGAGGTATCCACAAGTCGTAAATATTGAATATCTCTTTTGATCATTGCATTTCTCTAATCTGCTTTGCTCGCTATTCAACAGGTCTGCATACTATATTTTAACCGGGCTTGGTGTTGGCAACCTGAATATATGGCGATTTGTTGAGCCTGAACAATACCACCAAGATCCTACGTGGGAACTTCTGCAAAGCTTTGTGACTGGTGGGAACACAGCAATGCTGGCAGCTTTTCTTCCGTCAAGAGTGTCTCCTGGAGTAATAACGATTGCAGCATCCTGTCGAGACAAAAACCTTCGGGTATGGCCGATGGAGTATACCAGCGCGTCATCTAGTTCTGGTGAAAAAAATTCGAATGAACAATTAACGCAAGAGCAAGACACAAGCTTTCTTGGAGGAGTTCACACTGTTAATACTCACTTCAGTATTCAAAATACAACAGATGTCGTCGCCATCCATGGCCAGTATGTATATGGCATATCACTCATGGGCGATGCGTATCGATTCTGCTTTCCAGACACGACGAACTTGAACTCCCGATCTTGTGAACGGTTGCCTCGCCAGGTATTTGAGCTAGAAAAACTTGGTGGCGGAGGTAACAGCAAGTCGCGCCGATCTAACATCATGCTTGAATCACTTGCAGCAAGTGACGATGGAAAAACATTGGTTGCCGTGTCGAGTGAGGGTATTTTCTACTATTCAAACAAACTTCCCGACGTGGGTTCAGATGAGACAGCTGATCTTCGCGTTATTGGCAAAAATGCCTCAGAAAACATGCTGTTTAAGGCGCCAATGAAGGTGTATACACCGATTAGCACGATGAAGGAGAACACAGTCAAATCAGAAGCGATGATGGCTATAGTCACGAATCCAAGAGGCGAAGACAGTGAAAAACAGAGTGGGTACATCAACGTCGATCCAACCGAGGCGTTTGCGGCAAGATGGATGGTGCCAAGCCGAGGTCAAAATTGCTGGGTGTGTGAAGTGCGTAATGTTTGTCACTGGGTTGGCCCGCCCGAATTAATAGTCAAGGAGTCAAATCGTGCACAATTGGCTGCTGAGCAGAATGAAAGGACAAAGGCCCAGCACCAACGAGAGCGGACATTAAATAGAGCTAGTGGTGCCGCGGTAAAACATCTAACAGGTAATAGCGAGCGTGTATCGGAGAATGAAGTAGCAAAGACCAAAGTGAAGCCCCAGTTGAGCGCGAAAAAGACTGCTCAGAAATTACAATTTGATGATGCAAATTGCGGGTCTGAAGCTGTAAAGTCATCGTCGCGTGGGATGAGTAAAAGTTCTGGTGCTGTTGGTGATGATGACGAGGAAAATACGGGTAGTGACGAGGATGCTTTTACTACTGCGTCGCTGATGAGTGAACTCGAGCATTTTAGAAGGCGTAATGCAGAAATTAAAACGGAATGGCAGCGACGATTGCAAGGCGAGCGGCAGCTTCGTCGGAAGTGGAAGCAGCGTGAGGAGGAGTTTCTCAGTCAACTTAATGAATCTCTAACAAAGCTGGATGCTGCAGAGGTGGAAGTGGCAAGACTACGCGTACTGCTGCGCGATGCAGAAAAACGATTTGCTTTCGAGAAAGTCCGTGTTGAGCAGGAAAACTCGGTTAAGTCGCGGTATGAACAACTGTGTGAGCACATGAACGATAAGATGGCACTGGTTGCTGATCAAAAGCGCTTGTTGGAGCAAACAACGCGCAGCCTGCTCGCTGAAGTGGACCGCAACGTTCACGCATTAAAAAATGCTGTAGTTTTGGAAAAGTCAGAGTGTGTGATATGCAAAGACCAGCAAGCTGTAACAGCCGTCGTGCCTTGCGGTCATTTGTGTTTTTGTGAGAAAGATGCTGAGGCCTATCGCCACAACTGCACGACAGAGTACCCGACGTGCCCCATTTGTCAACAGGAAATTGTGTCGATGCTGCGAATTTACACTTAAATACTACCGACTAGATTATAATCTTCATTGGTTTCAGTTGCAATTAGCAAATCCAAATGACAAAGCTTGAACGTACGATACACTACTATAGGCACATGATGGTCCAATTAGTAGTTATTTAGAACACGCGCCTGGCCGTTTGCGATTGGAATTTGACTTCATCATTTAATCGAACAACAAGATAAAATTTCCTCTCGTTCATTTCTTGCATTATGTGGCTAAAGCTTTGTAGAGCTCAAACGCCGTGATTTCTCTATTCAATCCGTAAATTCAGCATCTCTTGGTGCGGTGCACACTGCAGATAAGTGTGTAGGATTAATCCGGAGTCTTTAAAAAATTTTTTATCGACATTCTACTCGCATAGACGTAACCACGAGTGTTACCAAGTGTTTCTTTTGATTGGGTCACCGAGCACCCCCTAGTCTTGATAACGACCTAATTCGTAACACCTTAAAAATATTTTATTCCGCATGACTTTTGTATTATGCTTGTTGGTCTGATTGCTTTACTATGCATTATTCTTTGACAGAGGAATATCAATTTGCAGTCTTACGAGACCCACCTTCGACTTCGCCAATTCATAAAAGCGTACGCTTTACAACTGACATGAATTTAGATTTAATAATGGCCACCGGTAAGCCATTCACTCCTTCATGTAAAAAGAATTACAGCTTGTCGCCTCCTTCTATTGCTTGTGATAGAGTAAGCTCGAAGGTATGATTGCGCCAGTTATACATTCGTACCATTCCTAAAGCCTCACAGAATCAATTACAACCACAAATCTAGCCCTAGACACGCAACTTTTCCAATCTTTCAATGAATGGAAATCCATGTAGTAGCATTTGCTCAGTATCGTAATGCTTTGTTGCCTGCCAATCCAGTCGAACGACACGACAAGCGACCTGTTCTCATCCATCGATAGCATAAAAGAGGGATAGCTTCTACGGCTATTTCCAAGCAGGTTGGCCTCCTGGGAGGATGTCTCTTCGCTGGCTCGACTAAACGTGGGCAATACCAACCAACCATTCCCCAAATACTAGACTAGAAACACGAAGGTTTTATTCAAGGTCGACACACAGCTCGTGTTGCGAATTTTTGGTTTTTGCTTTGTTGAAAGGCTTAAAAATTTGCGCGTTCAAGCTCGACATGATAGATTTAGGGTCAAAACTGATTTTTCGAGGCTTTTGTCATAGTAGGATTGCAATACTAGCGCATCGATACTTTCGAGCTCATTGCTCTATCGCAAGCAACAGCGGAAGGCTAAAAGCTGAAATTTGCTTGGTCAAATCGCTAAACCGAAAGACTAATGTGGCTATCCTGGTGTCCTTAATGTAAGTGACTGCTTTCGAAGTAAGCTCGGCATTCGTTAGTACTATGATGCTCATTGTACGTCACCAGAAGTAACAATATTCGGCCTAAAGGAATGCGAGCTTACTGTTTAAAGTGAGATAAGGTGATCTTTTATAGCTACTCTAGTCTGCTCTACAAACTTTAGCTTTCTAATGCCTTTTCAAGACCACCCAGCAGTGGCATATACCAAAGGAACAATTTTTCTTTATTGGTCGTGCAACTCAATAGTTAAAACTGACTTAAGGGAGTAATGCACTGGTGTTTCGAGTCCGAGAATTAGACGGCAAATGACGCATCGAACACGCTTTCTAAAAGAATAAGTGCAGCCTTCATTTCGGCACAGACGCCGGTTCTTAGTAAGGACGAATTTTTATTCAACAAGGCGGGGTGTGCATTCTACAATCCATTTGACTCAGTCGACGGGCATTGTCAACTTCTCCTACGAGAGAGTGTTGACAAAGTCAGCAGTCCGAGCGGTACGCTTCGAGAGCGGAAGACAATTTTTCAAGGGCTCCTGAGCGCGCCTGCGACACTTAAGCGTCGAGTGACGCAATTAGTCTGTCCACACGGAGGATCTGCATAGACATACCTTGATTGATTCTCTCCATAGTCAAACAGACAACGGGAGTCAGACTTGAAAATTACATAGTTTCCGTACAACTAGTGCCCAATTGCATGAGCACAAAGAAGCTTTAGGTCGGTGCAAATACATGCAATCTCGATACAAGAGAAATACCCTCTTTAAGTAGCTTAACTAAAAAAGCTTAAAATCGAGCAAATTCTGCTATGATGATGGTCATTGGAGATTGGCCGGTTCCGTCAAGCCAAAACGACATAAGAAAAAGCCTGGCCTGGCCTATTTTTTGTAGAAGTGATACAGAAGGGCTAGACTACAGCTCGACCTTTGGAAAGGGACTCAAGAAACTTAGAACCAAGAAGCGGTCACGAAATTCAAATGAAGCCTATGATCTTGATTCATTATATCCAGAACAGTTTTATACGCGTCAGAATTTGCCATGGGCAATGAGCTGCTGCAAGTAGACTTCGAATGATAAGGTCCGGTTAAAGATTGGTAGTAAGCTGTCAAGAAGAGCTATTATATTATATTATATCTATGAGAACGAGTTTTTCTAACTATGCTCTCGGCAAATTCAGACATACCCTCTAGTCGTTAGATCAGTAGTGGTCGATACAGATTGTGCATTATTAGTGCCTCTCCATTGCTTCAGTGAATAATTTTGAGATAAGCATCAAATAATGTATTGGCTGATGCATTTTTGTCTTGAGACTACAAACTAGTACATGTCACAACTTTGACTTATCTATGTCGCATCAGATAAGCAGCGGGACCCTACCCAACACCGACAGACCATGAAATTTTGCATACTATATCGATATAAAACTTTGGTGTCTGGTCCTTAGTTATACTGGATCGAGCTGGTGTCAAATGCGCAATCTTGCTTAGGTGATTTACAAGCGCCACTATAATTGTGTTGCTAATCACCTTCAATAAAGCAACAACAAAGGCGGAATTTAAAGGTCCGCTGTTATATAGGATCTATATAAAAGCCGGCGCGTGAGCTGAAGATTTGACTCTTGCAGATCTTACCGGCTCTCATATCCATGACTGCATAGTTGTACTTGTAAGGCAACTAATAATTTGCGAATGCTATCAAAAGGAAAACTACCCGACTTTGGCCTTTCTATTGCATGTAAGCTCTCGACTATAATCCATTTCATACGCCAAACGGATTCTTCTGGTAGTTAGGCTTTCAAACCTAACAACACAATTAATAGTTGGTCTACGCAAAAGCGCGCCGGCAAGCACATCTTTGCTAGTTTCAAATTTGGACCAAAGTCCATGCTTGCAAAGTATAATTAATTACATTGCCAGCGTTTGAGATAAGTGGAGTATCCTTACGTTTACAAGAGCGCGTGATGTGCGTATGTTATATGTCTTGGTTAAAAAAGTCTGTTCTTCATCGCAACGCAGCCTGAACTAGTACAGAATGAATAGCTCCCTTCCGTCCACATCAAGTTGCTTTGGCGTACGAGTCTGGAGCATGCTAGACGCCTTCGCTTCGTCCAGCAAGGCAAGGACTGAAATTAGCTTAATGCTTTTTTTTTGGTCAAAAGCATCCCGGTTCTGTTATTTTAGCACATTTGATGCCTTCCTTAATTGATCAGACGTAAACTTTGTGAGACACACATAGCCAGCACTGTACTTACGCAAACAAATGTCTAAATGTTACCCTTTTGTCAACGTTTTTGAAAGATGTGGCTTAGGCCAAAGCGAGACGGCTTACACTTTCTCGGCCCCTGCTTGAAGCCCATGACTGCTTACAAGTAGCCGAAGCTTTTACTTGTGTCAATGATGACATAAAAGCTATAAGTCCTCATAATTTCAAAATTACCCCAGGTGGTATTCAAAGCTGACTGATTTTTTTTACAGCAGCTATGGACGAATCTTTCGCCGAAATATGTTGGGGTAAAAAGTCAACAATGCTTAAATCGATTGCGAGACCAAATGATTATACTTCATTAAAGCATTCAATAACCCTTGGGGCAATGATAATCACTCCCAAAGCATACCGCTAGACGTTCTAATATGGTCTTGATAACTAAATTTTCCTCCAAAAAGTAATCAAGGTAACTATGTTTATGGACAGTCTAAAGGTAGGCCCGCCTTGCACTCAACCTTTTTAAGCAGGAGCAACGAGTAAAAAAGCCAATTTCAATTGCTTTGGGGAGAAGTAAAGACACATATAGGCTTACCCCCATTAAAATATCAAGATTGAACGAATTCTCAAATAATTCTTCATCGAGGGTTAATCTCCTACGGCGGAGGTCTAAAATCAAGATAGATTTGTCACGAACAAGTATGTGTGTCATTCCGTGGCCAGTAAAGCACAAACTTTGACTCGATTGGCAGGAAAAGGAGCATTAGTATCTCCATAGGAAGGTATCAGAGGTGATGATGCCTCCACGGGGTAGACATGCCGGTGCCTTTAAAGGCTTCCCCAGTCAATAAACGAGCTCTGCTAGCACCATCGGATGCTAGATTTGCTAAAAGTCGCAACCAAACTCTGGTCCAACCAGCTGGTCGCCTTTCGTTGCTGCGTCTGTGTATATCCCGGTGTGGACGTTCCCTCCTCAAATTGGCCAAGGGTCATAATGCGGCTTGAAAATCTTGCGGGTGTGGCTGCGTTGTTTCAGTCGGCAAGGGTTAAGTGTAGCCTCTATTGGCCTGGGGCTTAGTCTCAAAACTTTAGGCGTAACTGAGTCTCAGGAACAGCAGTAGCGGCATTCATAGGTAGCTTACTAGCATTCAGAGTACCAATGTTTTGACAAAGCATTTTAACGACGTTGTTGTTTCCTTTCATTACGAATGTTCCTTTTCGATAACCTCGCTAACAATCAGATTGTTTTGTCTAGTCGTAGATCATCAAACCTGACTACAAGGTCTTTGACTAAATCTCTAATTGCAAAACAAGATGATATCAGCAAGACGCTTGCACGTCTAGAATGATTTGTATGGCCGTGCATCATCTCAGCACTTTCAAAGAGCGACTGTACGCTTGATTGCGACTCTATAGCGTCGCATTGTAGTGTTATAGAGTTCGATGATTTGCTCAGGTTGCCTATGAAATCAGAACGGCGTGTAGCTTGTTGCAGCATGAGAGTAAGTGCATGCGATTCATATACGCACACACTGCACGACATGTCTTCTGCGACACGATTTTCTTGCTATGTGTGATAATCGCGTCAGGGATAGAGGATCTGAGGCCATTAGCAGAGCTGATTTTGAGGCCTGCTTTACTCGCACATCGACTGGATTGAAGCTTTTGTGGAGTGCGAATAAAAGTACAGATTTTTGCTCATTTGTATTGTATGCGAAACAACATTTCATCGCTTCTGAGGCGAAAGTATCACCGGTCGGTCCGTATTGAAGACATCTAATTTCCGTTTCTTCGGGTCACCAGACGAGCGCTGAGTCCGCATAGGAAAATTTTGGCGGTGCGTTTCTTAAATTGCGCGTGCCTTACACCTTTTCTTCTTCAAGGCCCGACCCCAAAAGCCATGAGCACCCGAAAATTCTTCAAGGCAATCTTAGCCGGCTCGTAAGGAATAAATTTGCAGAATATTCGTACGTTCTTGTTTGGTTTGAATGCATCTCGTTCTCCCACTTCTTGTCAAAATGGTTGGCTACAAGCTTTGGCTTAATAAAACAAGTCCTTGGTACGGATGACGGGCACGGAGTGCAAGTGGTGCTCGGTTGGAGCACTAGCCGCTTGCAAGTGCGTGGTTCAGGTGACTGCGGCGTATGCAGGGTAACACCCAAAGATCCCTTACCCCCCGCAAGGGAAGCAATTACCCTTTCCATTTTATGATGTCGAGGCTGGTGGGTCGTAGTCCCCATGAAGCTTGAATTTGGTTTTTTGTGAGCAGAGAGTCATAAGCGCGGGCGCGAGTGCGACCTACGAGCGATCGCATGAATACCCGACAGCAAGATTTTCTTACGTGGGGATGTCGTGTGGTTTTCGGACATTTAAGCGTGGCCCTTGACGTTTGAATGTCGTCTGAAAGTATCCACGGCGATATACTAGTAGCGGATGACAAGGTAGTCGGTTGACGTACGGTCTATTCCTTACCATTAGCTTTATGGATTTCGTTCAGTTTGTTGTAAAGGCTATTTAGAAGCGTTTAAATGCACAACGGTGTTGTTTGATCGCAGGAAACTTTGTAAATCTGAGTTTAGAGACAAAAACTACTTTGTAAATCTGAGTGTAGAGACAAAAACTACTCGATCTGCAAGTCAAACACTTTATCTTAAGCTTCCGATATTTCAGCTACATATGCAACCAGACCCATAAATTTCAGCAAGTCTTGCGGGCAACGCGTACTGCGTGACTCATCACAGCGTTGCTGGTGCACTAAAGCGCATTTATTTAGTCCGAGTGCAGACCAAGAGGCATTGAAGTAGCTTGCGTGGCAACGCGTATAGCACCAATAGCAAACACCTCGCGGCGAGTGGCCTGGTGTACAATCTCGATGCGCTCGCCCGGACCAGCAAAGTGCACAGTGTGTTGGCCAACTTCGTCGCCGAGACGCAGCGAGTGTGTCGGGGCTTGACCAGTTTCACCCAAACACGGAGCACCAGTAGCAGCCAGTGACTTGACCAGCGTCTTGGCCGTGCCACTGGGAGCGTCCAGCTTCTTCGTGTGGTGCATCTCCATCACTTCGACGTTCCAACCCTGTGCGGGCAGTTTAAAAGCTGCCGCTTTGATCAACTCAGCCACAAGTGGCACACCCACGGAAAAGTTGGAGCGCAAGACAACAGGCGCCAGCTTCGAGTACGCTTCCAAGTCCTCCATGGGTAAAGCCCCCGTAGTGCCCACGACGAGCGCGGGCAGTCTGCTTACTTTACCCGTTTCCTTTTGTTCGCGTAAGTACGAAATCAAATTTTTGGTGCCAGTCGGCAGCGTCACGTCAATGACGACGTCGACGTGATTTAAATCCAAGGCCTGAACCTCCGTCGATCGAGTGACGATCGGACCTGCATAGCTTGCGCTATTGTTCGTGAGCTTATTCAGTTCAGCCACAATGAGCGATCCTAGGCGGCCGCCGTGGCCGTGCACTGCCACACGCACTCCCTTGCTTTCATTTTTACGTTCCTCAGCAACTGGCTTATGCTGCTCTGCAAATACTTTTTGGTAGTCACGAATGGCATCTGCGAGACGACGAGCACCGAGCTGCATGTCGGGCAAATCGTACCATGAAAAACTAAGACGCAAGTAGTTTTTCATACTGCTGCTAAACGAAGCACCAGGGAGAAACATGACCTTGTGCTTCTGGGCAATCGGTAGCAATTCATTGGCATTCATGCCGTCGGGCAAACGAACTAGGACAAAGTAGCCACCATCTGGAACCTCAAAGGACGCCCCTGCAGGTAGACAGGTCTTTAGCTCCTTCATCAAAGCATCAGCACGCCCCCAGAGCGTTTGTACCGTCGTATCAAGGTGCTCCTGTTGCAACCCCGAGGCAATGGCGGCGTGTACAATGCCCGAAATGACTGGGCTAATGCCACCGCTAGAGTCGAGTTGACCACATCCTTCAATCTTGCTCAAAAGTTTGTGTGAGCCTTGAATCCAGCCCAAACGAAGTGCAGGTGCCAAAATCTTAGAAAAACTACCGAGTGCAAGGACCGTGTCATGTGTATCGAAGGTAAACATGGGTGGAGGAGGCGTTACGTGCGGAAATGATAGCAGCTGGTACACTTCATCGGCAACTATGATAAAACCGTACTGAACACTGAGCTCAACAAGGCGTTTGCGCTTTTCGATCGAGAGTGTACGACCTGTCGGGTTGTGGCACGTCGGGATCGTATAGAGCATCTTAGGGACAATACCACGCTGTAGAAGACGCTCAAGCTCGTCAATGTCCAGACCGTCTTCGTCCATTCGAATCTGACGAACGTTAATCTTAAAATCCTTCATGATGCTTAACGCCAAGAAGTACGAGGGCTCCTCCATAAAGACGAGGTCACCCGATTGAAGGAACAATGAGCAGATGAGCGCAAGGCCGCCGGTTACGCCATTGGTCACGAAGAGCTTCTCCGGGTCCACGTCGTGCTGGTAGCCTTTGGTTAAAAAATCTGCCAGCGTCTTGCGGAACTTTGGGTAGCCTTTAATCACGCCATACTGTAGAAACATGGGGTCCGTTTCGGCAAACTTAAGCGTGGCTGCCTCGCGGATTTTGTCCAGTGGCAGCATAGCGGGGGCAGGCTGGCCCACCTTAAAATTGATCATCTCGTCCGCCTTGGGCACATCGTACTGGCCGTAGTCACCCATGATTGATCGTGGTCTTGCTTTGAAAGAGAAAGTGGCAACGTTGAGTGGCCATGCGATGAAAACCTGATTTTAGGTGGTAGACACTAACATCACAAATATTCCGAAGACGGTAGTTGAGCATCCGCTGTATATGGAGCCTTTTGACCTATGGCAGAAACTGGTTTAAGCTTGCGTGCAGCTAGATTTTAAAACCACTTTCAGCTTGACTCATGCTTGATATAGTAGGCGTATTTACGTTACTGCCAGCGACAAGACTCAAACATGCGCCCCCAGAACGCGATCCCCCATGCTATGGCTCCTTTCCCATTGCTACTGCCTTTTACCACTTTGTGTTGGACACACTATGAGTGAAGTAGCATGATAAATTCAAAAAACAGCTCGCAGCAGCAAAATAGCAAGGCGAGCCATACCCTGCATAAACTCTTTTATTTTCTAATAAATTGTAGCTGTCAACTTTACTGAACGGCAGCAGCAGTGCGGTGCCGCACTATAAGTAAGATAAAGACCAGCAACAGCACGACGAGGATCAACATAATTGCAAGTAGCCAAGCATTCCAGCGAATCATGTTTTCCCCCGCAAGTTCCTCGCGATACTTTTGTGCCCAATTCGGTACGATCATCAAATCTGGCCGCTGCCGATACAGCTCCTCTTTCTCATGTGGCGTCAGCCGTCGCATCATGGATCGGACAAGTTTTTTACGTTTCTTTCTACTCCGCGGTGTCAGCTGACCATCACTCTTGCTCCTGAAATTCAAATATTGTGGTCGAGGACTCCCACTATTGCTGCTATCACCCTCCGCGACCATGAGTGAGAGAGTCTCCTGCTCATCTCCAACGTCGTCGCAAAATTCTTCATCAGCATCCAGCACGTCCTCGTGCCATTGAATGCCCTTCTTCTTCTGATGTTCCAAACTCGATGTCTCAGAATTCAGTGCAACAGCTGCGCTCAATGCGGAAATACGCTTTAGCGCGGGTCGTAGTTTTGGCGCACGAAAGTTATTTCTATCATTTTGTATCGCATCAGGCGAGAGTTGTAACCCGTCTCCATCCGTATCAAGATCGTCCAGATTCGACATATCTGCTATCGGAGATGAGCCAGACAAGAGATCGTATTCCTTTGTTTCAGACTTGACGAGATTTGTGGCACGTTGTAAGGAGCTCACAAATGCTCCGCCAATAATACCCACAGCTTCTGCAGGCGACATTTTCGTCTTCATCGGGCTTTTCACTTCTTTCTCTAACTCTTTCATCTCCCTTACTTCAGTGGCAATTGCTTTTGCCCGGCGATGTGCAACTTCCATGGCATGTCGAGATACTTCTGGAGAGAACAAGGTAGGGTCGACGTAATCTCGCTCTTCGACGGATAACTTTTGCGTCATGACACGCAGCGGTGGCAGCACGTGCTTCTGGGTACCATTTGAAAGAGCATTACCGTCTTTTTGAGCCTTCGCCACGTCTTTTTTATTCTTATTGGCTTGCTTGCCATTCATAGACGCTGGTGTGGGTACATTCTGAAGGTCGTCGTCACTGTCGCTGTCGGACACGGGTACAGACACCTCGGTAGCACTCTTTGACGTCTTGAGCACCGCAGGCTGCACGAATTGAGACTCCAGTGATTCCACATCCACAACGGTAGAGCTGTAAGATGTAGTTGACACAGCAGGCGCGTCATCGTTTAGTGAGACCGTCTCCATGTACATAGTAGGCGAAGTCGTCGTAGGTCGTGTCCGCGGGATCAATTAAAGTCGTTAGAAGAAGATAAGGTAGTGCTGAGATAGAGTATGCTGTGTGCGTGTGAAACCTGACGCTACGACGACGCCGCAAGAGAAAAGAAGCGGATAACACTTAACTTTATGCCGTGCGGACTCCAGCTTGCAAAGAGTGGGAGAGTCTTGTACGAATAATAGAATATCCTGGGCATAGAATACCCTTGCTTTAGTGACAAGGTACCTGGAGCTATACTCGTAAATATATGTTTACGAACTGAAATAGTGTACAGCTTGGCGACCACGAACGTAACGCAAACGCGCCCGTCTGACTGACAAATTGGCAATCAGGTAGTTGTACGGGGATTACAAAGCAACAATTTCGCAATCATTGCCACTGTTGCTGGCAGAATGTAAGGAGTTCATTGTCAATGAGATTTGTCTATCCAACTTTATTGCATCTACAGCAAAATGTACGCGATAGAATCACCCAAAGTACCGCCGATCATCGTGCCAATACCTGGTTGCACCACCGTGCCCATAGCTGCGCCGAATCCGCCCGTGATGACAGCAAGCGCAGAACGAGATGCATTTAACCTCGTGGTGGACATGAACGCTGCGATAGAGTCCACTTCCTCGTTGCTGGTGCTTAAAATACCTTCTTCAAGCGAGCGTAAATACGTCTTGATTTTGGTACCATCTTTCTTGTTTGACACAAAGTGTTTATACAGAACGAACACGACGTGTTGTGTCTATGCCATTCAATCGCGTATTAGTATACAAAAATACTAAAGCAGACAAGAAAAGAATTCACCTCTTCAACCAAAAAGACCGCCAAATGGCTCAACATGTTGGCACGCATCCCCGTTTTAACCATCAACGCCGCGACCGTCATCCTGCTGGACGTACGTGCATATTTGCGCATAGCTGACCTACTAATGTCTACGTAGCAACAATGGCGGTAGAAAACACGAGAATTAGCGCCCTGCCATTTCTACAGCAAATGACGGCTTTCGGACCTTTGATTAGCTTGCTGACGGTCCGGGGGCGACAGAGGCGCAGCGCCACCTCTTCGAGAGAGCGCACGTACGTGGTAATACTCAGCGATTTAACAAACGATTTAGCGCTGGCGATGCTGAACTCTTCGACAGTAGGGAGAACGAAGTCCTCTTTTTTCTCAAGCGTAGGTTCTACGTCTGCGAACTCATTCTCGCTGGATTCCTCGTCAGATAACTCGAGATCCAATGTGGCCACGTATGCATTGAAAACCATAAGACCCTGCGTGGCTGCTGAGCGCACAGCGAGTATAGCCACATCTTTGGGGTAGAAGTGTTTGAAGAAAGGCTTCTTGTCCAACAATAAGTAGATTTTCTGTGGATGCTTGGCAGCGACGATACTCATGACTGCTGCAAGCTCTCCTCAATTGTGATGGCTGCAGCAATCGCATATAAAAGACGTAAGTAAGATCAGCGAATTTATGCTAATTAATAGGGCTCTCGCCCTACGCACAATGACTTCTGTCCAGACGTTCCCGTCAGTGTGCTCTTAAGCTACGAAACAGCTGTACACACTAAGCTTTAGCTTTTGTAATGATAAGTGCGTAAGATAACAATATCGGTATCTCTACCGGTACATATCTGCGATCAAGGCGGCTCCAATGTTGCAGTTTTGGTCTTGTAAAACCGCACTAAAAAGCAACCTTTGACATCATATAGCATGCTGAAGGGGACAAAATGATCGTACAGGGCGATGTACGCTTCACTAATCGCACAGAAAATGCAGCGGTGTAAGTGGTAGCGCACTTTGTCAAATTCAATGGCAAGCCGCCGGCAAATTTTGGCGTAAGATCAACTGGTGCTTAGCGCACGGTTATTAAGACCGAAACGCTTCTGACACTTTTAACATGATTTGTGTAACCTTGAAATCACTTGACTGCCATGGAGACGAATGCATTTTTAACATTACAGTGGCATATTATCTTATGCCAACTGCGGTATATCACCCCTCGCCTGCATTGAAGTAAGGGCGCTTTTAAATTGGGCGACCAATGTCACTTCGGGTTCATTTGCTGACACGCTTGATTTCTGAAGATTCTGAAAAAAGAAGTTCCTGATCAGTCATGTTCTAGTTGGCCCTACAGGTGCCAAGATTGCAGCGGCGGTGC
Source organism: Plasmopara viticola (assembly GCA_001695595.3). NCBI lineage: Eukaryota > Oomycota > Peronosporomycetes > Peronosporales > Peronosporaceae > Plasmopara > Plasmopara viticola. Next base: position 240,018 of record MBPM02000058.1, read on the forward strand.
TGTATTATTTGCGACGCCCGCAAGCAATTGTATCGGGTGGCGCTCCACGCGTTATAGCTAGCAGACATTGCAAATGGATGGTGACCTTGTGCATTTATATATTTGGAGCTCACGTTATGTCTTGGCTCCATTTTGCGATGAGCTGGTAGGAGGAATGTCTGTTCATCCATTGGCCTTGCTGGATCGCTTTTTTTCTCTTCGTGTATGGACAAACCTTGTTGCATCAGCTAAACACCCGAAGATGGCGATGTATGTCGATGAATTGAGTCAAAGCGTCCATCCGTAAGGCTATAAGTTTGCCGTTTGTATGGCAGGACCTTATGATGTGGTCATGTTCCTTGTTGCCTGAACAAATTACCTAATTTAAGTCGCGAGATTTCGATATTTTGAAGCAGGGCAATTTGTGGCGCCCTTCGCGCACCTTCTTTTCAAGTTACATGCAGCACAAAAATACTATAATTTTTATATGTTTGATGGTCATAGTTCGACCGCATGAATTTGAAAGGACATGAACCAACGAGTACGTTGAGTTTTGCCTTTCGTGCCACTTAGGAGGTCATTCTTATGCGTAGTAGCACCCTGTTGACTGCTCCTAGTCTTTTGTCTTGCTTAAATTGGATTACCAGCATATTAACATGAGCGCTTTTTCTGCGTCCATTACCAATTGTAAAAGCATTGCTGGAGATCGATTCAAATTGAACGTACGCATTTGATTAACGATCCGACCAATGACAAATCTAAAGATGAGCTCCAACTAAAAATTATGACACGTTAAAGTACTCGGAACACATGCGCGCATTCAGCGTATATTTGTGAAAATTTGTATCAATTTGTCACATTTGCCGTAGTATTGTTAGGCAATGAAAAGGTGATAGTTCCTGCCTTCCGTCCAATGAATTGGCACCTAATGGTGACTGTAGTCGAACTTGCCGTTGACGCGCTTCCAGTAATTGCTCTTCTCCTTGTCTTCCTGAGTTGCACCACGGGTGGGAAGAATTCCACAGATCACCCAAGCAGCACTGCAATAAATAATATGAAAATGAGCATATTAGGAGACCGCTTTGAGTACTCCATTATGGTTCACGTACACTCCAGCGATAAGAAATGGCTGGAAGTGGGCGCGCTTAGACTCATGCACCAAGAACTTGGTGTAGGGAAGCTTGTGCCATCTCACAGCTTTCTTAGCAACAACGTCAGTCATCAGTGATTTCAAAACCCTTGGGCGTATTGTTTGTGCTGGAATGGGGGGCGCCTCAGACGTGATACATTATTTCCTCCTAGACTCGTTACTTTTGGAATAGCAAATAAATAATATTTCAAAAATCTTAAAAACAGGCTATACTTTAAGGCTATATTATTGGCGCTAGTTTATTTGGCACGCTTATCCGTTTAAGGGCCAAGAAATGACGCGATTAAATACCAGTTTTATACCGTGCATCATATAGCCTATAAGTAAAGTCGACCTAGAACCCAATTGATAACCCGCTTAAGCTATATGAGCGACGTGAAGCTATTTCACATCAATGAAACTAGGCGGCCGAAACACCACGTCAGAGACATTAATATAAACGATCACCGATGTCATAGATGTACCGGAAGAATAGACGTGCAAGTCCATTACATATTTAATGCGAATCAGGCGGTCACAATGGTTGACAATATCTAATTACAACTCGCTAAAGCACAGTTTAATAGTCCTCGTCTCCGCCGAACATATCCATGCCACCTCCCAAGTCCTATATAAATCATACAGATCAGTGGCAATCGATTAAAGTGTCGAATGTAGCCTTTTGAATGTACAAATCGACTTACAGCCTCCTCTTCCTCCTCCTTGGGCTTCTCCTCTACCTTCTCAACCTCACCACCTACAGCTCCAGCAGCAGCACCAGGAGCGGCAGCCGAGCCTCCTGCAACAGCTCCACCCGTGGAGATCAACTCCAGCACCTTGCCTTCCTTCGACAGCAGCGACGAGAAGAGCGTAGGCCAGTACGGCTCGACTTCGTTGCCCGACGCTTGCACAACCTGATCAATAGCTTCGGACGTGATCTCGTGCTCCGCATCAAAAAGGATCATGGACGCGTACGCCACGCACAACTCGTCGTGCTGCTCCTTGGAGATCGTCGACATTCTTCCGCTTGTACTTTAATTTTCGGCAAAGTAGTACAAAGCTCGGCTTATTGGTTGGTAGCGAGCTACGTAAGTTCGAGTTGTGTAGTACACCAAAATTACGTACGTGCCCACAATACAAGCTCCAAAATAAGCTACGTGCGGCACACCATTTATGATCCAAGGCCACGCGCAAACGAAAGGCAGCGGCATGTATAGTAATAGCGACGCTAGCCGTAGCCAAAACAAACACGCATCTACCGCACCGTTCGGTGCCATTGAATCCTCACCTTTGAACTCTACAGCGGATCAAAACAGCTTTGAAACAGCCACATTCTCCACCGACCAAAATAGCGACGGCAAAGAGAACCGTGTGCCGCTCATTGGCGGGAATTGGGGCCATCCAAACATTACTATGAGGCGTCGAAGTCGAATCTCAGCTGCTCAGCTTCCTTCCACGCTCGACCTCGAGCTCCCTACTGCGCCAACGCTTCTCGGGAAACGGTTGACCAAAGATACACTATCGAAAACGTGGACAGAGACTCTGGAGGACGAGTCCAATGCAGACAGAAAGCAGCGCGACTCACTGGCCGTTTCCAGTGCTGTGACACATTTTGAAGCGCGAGCATTAGTACTACATGCTGAGTCATTGGGTCTCGAAAATAAGACTAGCGGATCAAATCTCGCTACAATGCTAGTGGACGATCACAGTCGCATTGGCGAGCTGCACTTTGGTTCTGTAGCTCTAGGTGACCGTAAGAGCAAACCTTTGACACTAGAGAATGCCAACGATAAAAGAAATGCTCGAGTCAAGTACGATGGGTACGTTCTGATGCACAGCGCATCCGAGTCGGGACAGACCAAGACAAGGTTCAAGTGTGATCTCCACGTCTGTGTCATCGATGCGCTAAAATCACTGACCCTACGAGTTACATTCGAGCCACTTCCATTGGACGTTGGACGACAGGTCACGGCTATGCTGAAATTCACAGTCAATGACAGATATAAGCTACAGTGTCGAGCGACGGGGAATGTAGTACCACGTATAGCAAAGATATCGGAAGTGAATCGAGGAAAATCGGGGCCTGCTACGGTAGTCATAGCCTCTAAAACCTCACAAGGTAAAAAATTGGACGAAAATACTAGAGATGCGAATGTTGATGCATCATTGATAGGTTCAGATAATGACCGTGCTTCGGAGCAGGAGGCTCAAGGTACAGAAATACTTAATGTTGGCAATAAAAGACGGTCGAGTGTGGCGATTGACATCTCACCGCCACGAAATGGATACAAGAGGAGAAAATGTGACCCACTGAAAGCTTTGGGTTCCGAGAAAAGCAATGGCAATTCGGTCTTTGCGGGGTCTTGGTGGAAACAACGCCAGAGTCTGAAAGATGAAGGCTGGATGGCGAAACAGACAGAGGGCTTTACGAAATGGATGAATTACGTGTTGTTGGATGGGACAGCCGAGCGACTGAGCGACGGTGACGCACGGGACGATCATGAGGGTCTAGATACTAAATCAAAGCACAGGTTTGATTTCTCATCATTGCGCGTGCTCGCTCAGAAGCGTATGGAGTCCAAGTGGACGCAAGCTGCTGTAGAACTGTACCAATCTCCTGGTATGGAAGACATTCTTTTCAATTTGCAGGATGAGATCGGAAACAAGGGGATTGTCTTTCGTGCCGATCGTCCAGTGTATGCTGACGTGGGATTGCAAGAAGAACTAATAAGTCTTTTGAACAATTACCACCCAGTGTGGCTCTGTTTGGGTCTCTATGCTGTACTTGGGAGCCAAATAATGCGAGACGAAAGGTGTTCGCTTCGAGCAATTTTCAGAGCGACAAGTACTCGGCTTCATAATGCAAAGAACGAGTCTACAAGTAACAGGAAAATGCCTCAAGTATTGAGACGAATTATCGTCAAACACCTGATCAAAGATGCGCATGTTGCTCGGAACTACCGCTTAGTGCAGCATTTGATGACTCCGATGGATGGTTCAACTGCTGACCGCAACGATGGTGGCAATGCTTTTATCAACCTGAAGAAAAACATCAACGGTCGCGAGTACTTTGACTCGCTGACGCAGTCATTTATGCTTAAATTCTTCATGCTCGTGCTGTTTCTGGACTGCGCAATTGAGCGCAAAATCGACACGTTTGCGCATTTCCCGTGTCTATTCCGAATTGCCCCTGCAACCCAAAAAAACGTGTCTACTCAAACGCAGCTTGGTAGTAGAACCAGTCAAGACGATAAAGTTTGGGTGAAGAACTCCCAGGTGTTTGTGACTGAGTTCTGTCGACTCTTTTTAGCAAGTGAAGGTCGCATTGACAAGCATTTGAAACTCTTGGGCTATACATTAAAGTACGAGCAGACTCCATTAGATGAGATTGATTTGGAGGTGACAAATCTCAAGACGGACTTGCGCGACGGCGTTCGGCTTGCGAAGCTCATGGAGGCGCTGACGACGCGGCCATCATCTTTTGACAAGAACAAAGAGGATAGCGGCAACACGCGGTGCTTGTCGACCTTTTTACGAGTGCCTGCGTTGTCACGCTTGCAGAAAGTGCACAACGTTGAGATTTGTCTGCATTTTCTGCAAGACAAATGTGGTGTGAGCGTTCTTGATGCACTTAAGAGCAGTGGCAATAGAGTCGATGAGAGGCGTAAAGTCAATGGTCGTGTTTGTGTATCTTCGTCTGGATTTGCTGGTTTACAGAGCAGAGTCAACGAAAAGGTGGTGGAATCGCTTGCTAAAGACATTGTGAATGGTCACCGTGAGAAAACGCTGGCATTGCTGTGGCAACTCATTAGTTGCTTCCAGTTGCAGTCTCTTGTGGACGCTTTCACCATGAAGCAGGAGATAGCGAACGTCATTAAGCGGATGAGCTACCGTGCAAAGGATTTCTTTGATACGCAACAACAGAGCGCACCACTACTCTGCACGACCGAGCATGAATGCTACACATTGTTGTTAGAGTGGTGTCGCGCTGTGTGTGCCAACTACGACGTCGAAGTACGTGACTTTTCTGAATCGTTTGCTGACGGCAAGGCGCTCTGCTACCTTCTTCACTACTATCATCCCATGTTACTCTCGAAGTCTGACGTGTTACCGACAACTCGCGACATACGAGAAGAAAGTATCGAGGCGATGAGGGAGAAACTTTTATTGGTGAATGAAGAGCGGCACTTTGCGACTGTAAATGATCGCATTAAGCAGCTTGGAGAAGTGCCCGTGCTCATGCCTCAGCAATACAATAGCAAGAACCCACCGGAAGAGAAGATGGTAGTCACATTTGTGTGCTACTTGCAGTCGCGTCTAATGGATTCGTACGGCGAAATCCATGCTGCGTCTCGATTAAAGCGGTGGTGGCAAAGTCCATGGATTCGACTGCGACTGTACCGACAAAAGAATCGCAGTGCTCGTGTGGTGCAGCGATTTTGGTATACTTCAAGTCAGAAACGGCTAGCGATTCGTCAGTGCCGCAAGCTTTTGCGAGCGGCACATATCGTCAAATGCACGGTGCAGATGTGGGCGACTAAATGGAGGTATCTGCGGCTCAGAAGATCTGTGATTGCGATTCAACGGGCTTTCCGTAAGCATCAGCAAATGCATAGCGACGGAGACATTCAAGAGGCAGCTACTGTGATTCAGTATTACTGGCGAAAGAAACTTGAAATGACACATGAGAAATCACGGCGTGCCTTGGAATTGAGACAACAGAAAGTTGTCGAACAAGTGCAAATGATAGCATGTTGTGCTGTGATCGAGAGAACCTGGTTGCAGTATTTGTCCAGAGAAGGAGCTCGTCTTGTTCGACAGCAATTGATTGCTGATCGCTGGGCCGCTGCCTCTATGTTTCAAGCAGCTTGGCGACAGCGTCACTGGCGTCATGTGGCACGAAAGCAGCGTCAGGGAATATGGCGGCAACAACGCCATGCAGCACGAGTTCTCCAGCAAGCGTGGAAATGTTTCCGACACCGTCGAGAAGAGACGCAACGTCTTGTTGCCTTGCAGCGTTTGAAGCAGATGATGAGGGACGAGGAGCTACAAACTAAGCGGTTTAAGCTGAAGCAAAAGGTAGAGACGCGTGCTGCCACGTGTGTGCAGAAAGGATTTCGTATGTTTACATTGCGTAAGCGAGAAGCGGCAGTGACTAAGGTGGCTAGTGTGTACCACGGTACGAAGCAGCGACGGCATTTTTTACAGCAAAAACAAGCCGTTGCAACTTTACAGCGGAATGTTCGTGTGTGGCGTCGAACGCGGCACTTTTTGGCGTTGACGCAGTTTTATAACATGCTGATGACTTACCAGCGGATGAAGATTAGTGAGGCGCAAGAACGTGCGTTGCGTTTGCACAAGTTAAAGCACAAGATAGAAACGCGAGCGGCTTGCCGTATTCAAAAACGATTTCGACGCTATCGATTCCAGACACGAACGCGTGCTGCGACTACGCTACAGACTTTGGCTCGTTGTTGGATACGAAAGAAATGTTATTGCTCTTTACGTCGGTGTGCCTGTCTGGTACAGAGGAATGTACGCGTGTGGCGTCGTAAGAATCAACTCCAGGCATTGTTGTTGTTTCGAAAAATGCTGCTAGACTATCGGCGATTCCAACGTGAGGAGGAGAGAAGGCTCGAACAGCTTCGTCAGAGTAGACTCAAACATTTACGAGAAAGAGTAGAACATCGGGCTGCCAACCGTGTTCAAGCTGTTTACCGTGTTCACGCTCATCAGAGGCGAATGATAGGCGCGACACTTTTTCAAGCAGCGTTCCGTGGTTATACAAACCGTCTTCGGTACGCCAGTACCTACATGAGTGTGGTCGTGATCCAACGTGCTGCTCACGCGTGGATTGCTCGGGCGAACTTTGAACGAGCGTTGCGTTCGCACCGTGCAGCTGTGAGTATCCAGAGACACGTACGCGGATGGAGTTCACGCCGCCTTCGGTTTGATTTTTATACGCTCAAGACGCATCTTCAGCGGCTGCGTATGCTCGTGTCATGCTGGCAGATTGAATTGTGGTTTAGAGAATGCACTAGGAAATACAGGAGGAAACGGACGTTAATGGTGCGCGCGCACTGGACGCGACTGAGCGCTGCTATTTTACGGAAGCGATCTACCCTAGTCAATCGAATCGCAGCTTGCTGGCGGTTGTTTTGCTTGAAGAGAGTAGTGGATGGACGAATTGAGCACAAACGCCTACGCGATGCTGCAGCACAGCGTATACAAGTGTGGTGGTTGGAGTTGTGTTGCAAGTGGTCAGAACGGAAGCAACGGATCGAGGAGAAGCGTCAGCGGGAGATGCTTGAGATGGCTTTGGCCATGGCCAAAGCACGCGCAGAGCGGATAGTTGCCGTGTGGCTCTGCCGAAATGTGGTAGCTCCTTACCGTGCCCGGAACGTGTACGTAGTGACGGTACGGAAACTTCAAGCCTGGTGGCGTGGCGTGATGGTTCGCTTGCATCACTGCACTGAGGAGGTTACTCGACAGCGGAAAAAGTTGTGTACGATGAAATTGGTTGAACACGAGTCGCATGCTAGTAGTAACCTGCCCTCGAGAAATCTGGAACATTTAAGAGTAGAGGTTCGAGGAGAGGCGAGTGCGAGGACTGAGCCGTCGCAAACGCTCGGTACACGATTGGATCAGGCTTTGCACATGCTCATGTATGGTGAGCGACTCCAAGATATGCTCTTTGCAAGCTACACGATTGAGGTATGCACGCGCTATTCGCGGGAATGCTGTCGCAAGTGCGTCCAGCTCCGGATCTCGTCGACCATTTTCGGTGCGATTCGTGGACTGAATCGAAGCCGTCCGCATGTCGAACTCTTGCATCAGCTGCTGCTTGTATTGAGAAATTTGACCATGTACCGACGCTCGGCGGACAAGCGCAAGAGCAAGACGAAGCCGGTGATGGCTCTGAAAGATGTCAAGAAACGACTCGAGGTAGATCTGCGCGCGTTGGACACCCTCGTGGACTTGTTGCACATTCATCGGGACATGCACCATGTCTTTGTTCTGTCCGCAAAGGTGATCACGTACTATTTGGAACAACTTCGGCCGCTTGTAAGCACAAACGAAGACGTGCATGAGAGCTGGAGCGGAGCGGAGAAGCGTCTAAGTGGTCTACAAGAATTGCTGGCGAGGAAATTGGCACTGTACAATGCAACAGCTTCCTTTCGACGCGTGAATCAGATGCCTGATCAATCCGTTGCAAACAATCTGATGCGAAAAATGAATCCAAAGACCGCCAACTCGATTATGGAACAGATTATGCAACTGCTGGAACGGTGAAGATTACCAGTGCTTTGTACTTTTTGGTCAGTCTTCGCAATATTTGCCGCTAAATTTAGCCCACGGTGCAAATTGAGGTTAATTTTAGTAAATAGTCATGGGCGGCAAGGAGACTGCGACGGCGTTGCAGCTCGTGCGGGCTAAGCAGAATGCTTACTATATCCAAGCTGTGAAGGGCGCAATTCAAGCAGAAGAACGTCGGCATGAAAAACTGCTTAAAGTTACGAGCAAGCAAGAAGCCATGCGGTTAGAAAAGCAATTTGTCCGTGAACGAAGTGCAGATCGCGAGCGGTTGCGCCAGATTCAAGAAGATCACGCGTTGTTGCTGAATGCGAAAATTGCGGAATGGAAGGCAGCAGGATACATGACCTGAGTCGATTTTGACGGCAAGAACTGACCGACAGCATCCAGCAGGAAGCGGATTGGAAATGCGACGGTGGAATTCCATTAGAATTTTAGTGTCGCTCACTAAATTTTAAGAGTTGCTAGACATTAATTCTGTGTTGAAGGTACATTAAAGAACGGCCAGAATGTCTGTCACTTGTCACTATTCGTCCTCCTTTTGAGGCGGAAGTCCACAGGGCTGGAGCATCTTCTCAAGCATATTGTACCGCACGCGACCGATCGATTCGTTTTCGGCTACAGCAAAGTACGCGAGCATATCTGAGTGGCCCAAGTGCGACGCCAGTGTATCGCGGTGCTGATTCACTGCCCACTCACTGCGATCAAGCAGGAATGGAGATTAGCACGTTTAATAAACAATTTCTCTCGGACTCTGTGGTAAAAAACGCACAACTTAGTCGTGTCAGCGTGGCCCGTACCCACGTACTTCGCCTGCAGGTGCTCCCACTGTCGATTGATGTTAAAGCGGTCCGCTGCCTGAGGAAAATAGCAGGCGGTGGACGAAATAGACGCGTTAGCATGAAATGGCGATACGAGAGACCTTTACACACCATTTGAGTCTTAAAACCAATATTTGAACTTAACTATAGTACAAAAGTAACAATAATGGTTGAAAACATTCATGTGCACCACAGGATAAGACTCGATCAACATATCCAGCAAGTTGCCTAGCTACTGTTGTGGTATCTTGAGGTATATCAAAGTAGGATAAGACTGTAAATCAAGGACGGCACGCATACAAACTTTCGATCAACATGTTTGTGCGAGCACGCCCTTGTTTGCTTCGCTGCACGGCATCGACTTCTCGGTCTCTGTCCGCTCTTGTTGACTCAAAATGGGTATGTAATGCGCCAAATTCCCTCGCTTCGGATCTTTTGATACTGGACTGTAATCATCCAAATTTGTACGATCGCGGCCACATTCCTACCGCCATCTCGTTCACTTTGGCCTCATCACTTTTTAAAGACCCGACTCCTCAATCTACTGGTGTCATTAGCAGGGATCAATTTATGAATGTGATAAAGGAGCTACCGATGTCTCAAGACACGACAATTGTGTTTTATGACGATGAATTAAGTCTTAAAGCGACGCGCATGTGGTGGGTCTTTCGTCATTACGGCTTTCCTCTCGAGCAACTCAAGGTGCTAGACGGAGGTCTTGAGCAGTGGTTCGATGATGGGAATGAAGTCGAAAGTGGGACATTGAATGAAAAAGCCAAACCTGTCGCGGCTTGGACTCAGGTTGTGGACTCACAGAAACTTGTAGGCTTTGATGTCGTTCAAAAAGGTATTGCTGACCCTGCCACGCAGTTTGTGGACACGAGATCTCCTGGTGAGTACTGGGGTGAGGACGCAAATGGCAACGCACGTACGGGCCATATACCAGGAGCAGTGAATTTCAATTGGATGGAAGGTGTGGATTTAAGTCGAAATGGAAAGTTTAAGACTAGAGATGAACTTGACAAGATTTTTACTAACCACTTCCGTCTCGACAAGACGAGGCCAGTGATTACGTACTGTCAGCGCGGGATTCGTGCGGCACATACGGCATTTGCCCTTGAGCAAGTGACGGGGTTTAAAGATGTGAAGATTTACGAAAACTCGATGTTGCAATATCTTAATCGGGAGGATTCTGAAGTGGTTTGACAGTAACGATTGCGTTCAGCAATCGAAATGTTCTCTAAGAAATGTATACGAAGCTGTTGCACAAGTGATAATGTATTAGTCAGTACTGGCTAGTACTCCTATTAGTACTTTTAGTGTCAATATTATCTTTTAATATTACTAATAAGTAATCAATCTACCAATTTCTGGAAGCAATGACCATACCTTACAAGAAGATTTAGTACTTTCGACCAAAGAGGCGCAACATTTAAAGCCAAGCTACTTTGAGCTCGATGTATCGAGGCAGTCATGCAGAATCGCGTGATCCCTCCCCGATTTTTTAATGTAGACCAAATGTCCAATTTCGGCAATTGCCATTGTGCTAATACTATATTGTGATAGAATGCTACCACAGGTTGCAAGTTGCGAAGGCTAATCTCACTTTGTATCTGAAAGGGCAGTAAGTGGAGCAGTAAAAAAATAAGCTCGCGCTGATTTGTGAATTATCAGTGGCTAGATTCTCAGGCACCTATACATTATGAATTTGCATTTGTTCAAGCAGAACATGCACGATAAAATTCCCATTCTCTCCTTTGGAAGCCCAGCACGACTTTTTGCTGACATCGTATAAACCCGTGATGGAGTTGGATATTTGTGCCATTAAGATGTTCAGTAACGGGACCACACGGAAAGTCGGTGACCAGTGCAGAAAATGTGACATTTATTCTTTGTTAAGCCAAAAAACATAAGTGAACTTACTTACTCTCGTGGCGGCGACCATTGCATTATAACACTAAACTTAGTGTTGGGTACGAGATCAATCATGTGACTCATTCCTTTATCCGGTAAGATTGTTTGGCGATAAGCCGTGCATAAGTAATTTTTTGCATATAGAATGATGCGCATCCTTGGGATGTCCGAGCTTTGATGCATTGTTTGGTGCTTGAGAAGTTGTTAATTTAGATCATTTGTGTTCAAATCTTATGACGAGTTTACTTTCATAGGGGTTTTGCCTTTTGAATTACCAAATAACTTTGTCAAAACCCAGTAGCTTCGAGCTCTTTAAGGTCAGGTTGCCTTCAATCAGAGCGCACTTGCTTTGCACGACGGCCTCAGTTATAAATGTGTGTGGAGTAACTTTGTCAACTACGGCATACCCAGATATTGGCTTAGTGTTGTGTCTCTACAATTAACTTTCGGGACAACTTTTTTTAACCTATGCTTCATGACCCACATATAAAGTTGTGCCACCCACTGTTTTGTGAAGCTCTCTTATTTGTTTGTGGGACATTGCAAGATGTAGTTGGTAGTGCTTTACTACCCACCTGGTATCACTATGTCTTGAGGTCCGACGTTACTCACTTAGAGCTTCTAATTACTTGCGGCTAGTGGCACTACGCGATTGGTGTGATGTTACTCACGCCTAGAGCGCTATACATAGCATCCTCGGATGCCGGTACTGCCAGTGAAGATTAGTTACGTGTTACAGATGTTCTGGAGACTCCGTCACGTCTACCTTTGTGAAATAATCAGTACCTTGAAAAATTTTCGTCTCAATTTCAGATGTGAATTGTCATTCTTAAGTATCTGCACCAACAAAAGGGGTACGAACATGGTGTTGCACAATTAATGAGAACCATGTGATCAAGCAGAGGCGGTGAGATTCCATTCCGCCACTCACTCGATAAAAGTTTAATGAAGGACGGGTTGTACTCGGAAAAGTAGTGGTACCATGTCCGGATCGTTGCATCGAGTAAAGAAATCCACTTGATTTTCAATGACCGCACATAGTTGAATTTCTTAACATTGCCTTGGTATACGGCTCCGTTCAATATTTGTTTGCTCACCTCAATACTGTCACAAAAAGACGCCATACGTTGAGGCGAGTTCATCCACTTTGTGATTTAACAATCAGATAAGCCCTCGCCGATTCACTCGTAGATGTAAGTCGAAAACGTAGACAGGAATTTACTTTGCGAGGGTTAGTGAAACCGTAATAACCACCACCGCAGTCACAAGAAAAATCATTTATTCTGCCCGAATAATGCACGCAGGCGATATATCAGCAGCTGCATTTGTTTTTGCCAAAAGTATAGGCTCTTCATGTGGCATACGGCACAGTTGCCAGTTCAATTTTTTTTTCTGTAGAAGCTGTATAATTTTCATATTTGGAATGATCCTATCTATATAGTCTACTCTTAATGTCAGAAACTTGAGTAATCACTGTGTCGTTATCATATTACATGCTGGCGGAAGGCTACCAGTACGATTTTGATGAGTTACACCGTAATTTATTAGAAACGGGATAGGCAGACGGTACCGGATCGTACATTTCGGAGAAACAATTGGACATAGCTTCAGCAAATTTGTATAAGCAATTGTGTAGAGTCGTCAAATCTTTTCTTACAGGAAAGTTTTGCTGGTCACTTAGCCAATTCGCTCGAATAAGTTCCTTCCGCATTCAAAATGAGTCAAATATGCATTCTCGTGTCAAGTAATAAAAACATTTCAGTAAAAATGTCCTAATTAGTAGTTATGTTTGGGTAGTGAGGTCTTTGGTCGAGCTAATTACTAACCATTATCACTTTCGAAGCCCTACGAGCAACTTTTGCAATCACTACGACGCGATGTAGTCTTCATTAATGAAAGTACTGACAATAGTTGATCCGACACAGATTTAAACCGCAAAAGCGATTCAACGCTTGTCGACAAGTTTGCCTCAGTAGGGACCGTTGTCGCAGCCCAGTAAGGTCAGTCACGCAGGCTTGCACGTTTGCTTCTTAAAGCGCGGCGAAACAATTTCGGGAAAATAGCAATGATAGCCCACGGTATATAAAAAGCTAGAGCTCTAATTATGAGACTTAAAGTATACAGACAACTATTAAAATGCTGTTATATCGAAGGGTTTTACATTTCAACTAATCGACAAACAAGTCAAATCCCGAGAGACCAATCGACAATCAAAATTCATGCCAAAACTTAGCAGCTATATTGCATGCTTGTTGAAGTAGAAAAGGAAATTTGTCTGGAATCTTCTCGTCGATGAAAATTGTGCGAGAGTGTTTCAACAAGATGCAGTTATCGCAAATTTGCCAAAAATCAGTAAGACAAACACCCCTTTGTCGAACGCCTGACTCAGAAAAAGTGACCTTTTCTCATACTAAATCGTGGATCGCTTTGATACTTAGTGATCTGAGCATGAAAAGTAGTCCCGACCCCCCGTGCGTATGAATTCTCATCGTTAGTTTGCGCCAAAAGTTTTCGACTAGTGTCGAATAGACAATGAACGCGGCAAGGCCGATGGGCGTAGGGGGTCGGGACAGAAAAGAGAGACAAACGGTCGAGAAAAAAATACCTCGGCCGCTTTGATAGCATCATGGCGGCGACATCATTGACCACCAAGAAGTACTTTTGAATGGCTTCACCTACAGCGATTCTGGAAATATATTGTCTATTGCATTCTACGCAGACTAAGTTGGCGAGCGTGTTGATTGCGAAACGAGGACCGCGGCACCAAAATACTATGGTATTGACGAATTCCGAGGCGCTTCAAGGCTTGTAGTATCTTCATACGGCCTGAGGATAACTCGTTGCGGTGGAAGGAGTTGCAAAAAAAAGACGACGAGTGCGACGGTGGCGCGAATGAAGATAATGGAGAATCAGGGTGAAGGTGTGCCTTGCAAAAGGAGAATCAAAGAATAAAGAGTTAGGCTAACATTTGGTTCCAACGATTCCGCAGCATTTTCATCTCATGAACTCACAGTTTTCTCTCCTGCGATCACGAGCTGACAGTAAATTTTCTGAATCAATTATCGAAAATTTAAACATGTACATTGAACAGATAAATTTGAATATATGATCATTGGATGCAGTTGGGATACCGTCCATGGCTAGCATTGATGTGACTCTAATCGAATTAGGAGTTATGTTCGTTTCAAGTATGCAATACGAGAGAGTCAAAAGAATGCTTTAAGATACACTTAACATACCAATGACATGTTATTTCTATGTAGTAAACACAAGCTCCATAGCTGAATAAGTGGGGTAGCACAATAGCATTCTTAAATCGAATTTGTCGTGTTTCTGCTTTTCAATGCGAATGCACAATTACGAGAGTCTTCAAAAACTGATATTCGTACAATTTTTGTCTGAAATGGACCTTGTCTTAAAACATTGTAGGTGCTAGCTAGCTATACGCCTAGAAAGAAGTCAGTGTGTTCATATGAAGGCGAGTTTTGTTTTCTGGCAGAATCGCTAGCAGCAGCTGATTTATCGCTCGCACACATTCTTCATGCATACAATTGGTCTTTACTACCGTTTTGACTAATCTTGGCATTTACCTACCTTCAAAGGAATATCCACGTATTTTCTCTGTCACCACGTATAAGTGACATAGTGAGGGCACAATTGCTAGATATAAAAATTGTAATTCTGAACAAGTGTGTAACCTCGTCTCAGGCTGTAGAGGGTGAACGGGGACGTATACCAAGGCGACGTTATAGCACTCGTGACTGTACGACCAGTAAGATATTTTCTTAGCACTTCCACCCAATGCAACAATTCGGGCATGCTACAATCAGCGGTCTAAGCAACCAAGACGTGCCCAACGAGGATGACGCTGAGCTATGTAACGAGCTTTTTTTTCGGCCGGCCCAAAGTTGGCGGACTTTTAGAATCGGCTTTATCGCCGCTATGATGCTGGCTATCGGCAATATCAGTCGCCGTATTCTCACTCGTTATCGCCTTGTTAGCCAGGATGAGCGTGAAAACAGCACTTGTAGAGCTTCTTATTCGATCTCAAAGTCCATAGTATCGTCGTGCCGCCAAAGCCACGCGGCATATGATAACAGTGCGCTAAACAGTGTCCTTGGAAAATGGAGTGCGTCGACCCACGAATATGCGCTAACAGATCAGAACGTCCCCAAGCTTATGATTAAAGTTCTATCTCTGTATATCTGGTTTGCGGTTGACTTTAACGAGCGCGCTCCTGATAACAGCGGTTGTCAAAGCACGGTAAATAAAACAAGGTTTGCCCATTCGACACATTTGCGTCCAAAGGCGGTTATGTCCAAATACTGTATTTGTAAAATGGCTGGAATAGGTCTCAAATGCACCATCTTGCTCAGGCGATACATATGGTTGTGTTCTTGATTATTCTGACGAGTCAAAGTATAAGCTAAGGCTTATGTACTTTTAAGGACTCGAAGGCCGCGATAATGAGCCGATGTATGAGCCACCGATACAATCCAACGGTAGATATCCCAAAATCTAACATGATTGGCCTTTAATTTGTACCCAAACATGTTGTGAAAACCGAGAAGGAAATATTCTATCGTGGCTTTTTTCAAGCTTCTTCCAAGACCATATTGTACATTTAGACTTTGTCCATTGGCACAACGACTCAGCTTAATTCGCCAGATTCACTCTATTGTGATGCACTCCTATTACTTGCCGACAGTTAAAATAGCGAGTGCTTTTAGGAATTTCATACTTGACTTTAACATCCTCGTCTGCGATAGAGAATCGCACTAAGAGCCTCTTCGAATTGGCATTTTTTTCTATGCTTGTCAGGTTTCTTCGTCAATAATGCTAATAATCCTGCTGATACGTACCAATATATGATCTCACCAGTCCGAAAAAACGCATTGGCAAATAAGTTACTAGCACTTTATTTGTTGCGGAAAATATATTTGCAAAGAATGACATTTATTGGCCACTTTCTAGAATTATTAAGTTGAAGCGTGGCCCAAGTAGGCTACAAGAGGCATCTAACACGATTGATCACCATAATTCGCTTCATAGCAGGTACTTCCTAAGCTGATATGAAATTGCTTCGCTTATCAGCATATAGCTGCCAAAGTTGAGGCAAAATGACCTGCGCGTGAACATTCTGATTGAGTGCAGACGCACGAGAACGATGGCGTAGCCGAAACTGTCATAAACAATTCTGATGGCTTCGTCTCGTCCGGTAGATCCAGAGCAGGTGTTTTCTGAAGACTTTTATAATGCAAGTAGAAGCATAGTGGTATAGACACTTTATTTTTTTTTAAGTAAGACGGACAGAGACTTTGCGATACCTACTCTACTCATGCCTAAGATTAATCTCTTTCTCGTTAATTTTCCGGGGCGTTTTTGGAGCTCATGGCTGCTTAAAGCCATAATATACTATTCCGCGAAGGTTGACCCGAATAGTTGCCTTGGGGGTTTTTGGACCAAAAAGCTGTCTGATTATCCTCAGAGCAACTATGGCATTTGAACGGACGATCTAGCGTCTCCGAGGCGCTTATGGCATAACCGTTTACCTTGAATGCATGCTGCTGGGGGGATTAAATGCCGTAAGAGGTGTATCGACTCTCTCAATCGGATGTGGAACCTACTATCTGCCAAATTCACGTACATATTAAGTAGGACAAAAAATTGCCCATTTACGGCATCCAGAGTTGGCGCAATCGCCAAGGCTACTGGATTTTGCGCTGCCTGGCCCTTGTAGCAGAAGGATTTTTGTAGAGTTCAAAGTCATAATCCTTGGAGCAGGATGGGATTCAAATGCAGCCGTCTTCGGAAGCTTACATGTCGTCAGAGCAGCGCGAACCGCTTATTCTACATATGCAAAATGGTGGTCTTATCTATTCCGGAACCTCGCGAGGGTTCGGATGGTCAATCTGCGTAGGGTTGGAATCTGCTAACAGATGTGATAGTATCTTAGAATTTTCGTTGAACGAGCAGTCACCATCTCCGGTCGTTAGATGGTCGACGTAGGAAATAGGCTTAAGTTGAAAGACTGATTGATTAAATACCCATCTTTATCCTAATTTCATCTGACCTATTTCCCCTTAATTACAATAGCACCTGGTCAATTTGCGGGCTATTTCTTCGATGAGTGTATCTTTCGTTTTCGAACACGTCAGTCTGATTCTAGCAATCAGTCTACAGCTCGACATAATTAAATATTCGCAGAGATGCCGCGTATCGAAACTGAGGTCCGCTTGGACTTTAAGGATGTGCTTATCCGCCCCAAGCGCTCTACGCTAACGAGCCGCTCGCAAGTAGACGTCGAGCGTGAATATCATTTCCGAAACTCGAAGCGCACGTGGTCGGGCGTGGTACGTTCGCATCGTACTCAAAAGCGTGAGGTTCGTCCGTAACCTGACATTTATTTGCGCTACATATCTACAGCCCGTTATTGCGGCAAACATGGATACAGTTGGCACATTTGAGATGGCTGTCGAGTTGGCAAAGCAGCGCTTCATTACGTGTGTGCACAAGCACTATACGCCTCATGACTGGGCAGTCTTTGCTGCTCAGCACAGCAATGTACTTCCCACCGTGGCTGTGAGTGCTGGTTCTAGCACTGCGGACATTGAAAAGATCACGGTTATTCTGAAGAGCCACCCCGATATCCATTTTATCTGCTTAGACGTCGCCAATGGCTACTCTGAGTCCTTTGTGCAAGCTGTACGCAATGTCCGCTCGGCATTTCCTGATCACACAATCATTGCTGGTAATGTTGTGACTGGAGAGATGGTTGAGGAGCTGCTTTTGTCCGGCGCCGACATTATTAAAGTCGGCATTGGTCCAGGATCCGTGTGTACCACGCGAAAACAAACAGGAGTCGGATACCCACAACTTTCCGCTGTCCTCGAGTGCGCCGACGCTGCGCACGGATTAAACGGCCACGTGATCTCAGACGGAGGCTGTACATGTCCAGGTGACGTTGCAAAGGCATTTGGGGCTGGATCGGACTTTGTCATGCTTGGTGGCATGCTCGCTGGTCACGATGAGAGTGGTGGTGACAAGGTGGAGCTCAACGGAAAAATGTTTAAAAAGTTTTACGGCATGAGCTCATCCGAGGCCATGAAAAAGCATAGCGGAGGAGTGGCTGATTATCGAGCCTCGGAAGGAAAGTGCGTGACGGTACCCTATCGTGGCCCCGTCTCGGAAACGTGCAAGGAGATTTTGGGTGGCGTACGCTCTACTTGCACGTACGTCGGAGCCAGCAAGTTGAAGGAAATTAGCAAGGTACATTCGGCACATTTTATTTGTTGCTCGTGAGGAGACGATAAGTTGCAGAAGACGATTGACATTTGTATGTGTTTTATAGCGAACGACGTTTATTCGGGTCTCGCAGCAACTGAATGAAGTGTTTGGGCGCGCGCCGAACGAGCAAGAGGAACAGATTTCGAAGAAGCAGAAGATTGGATGACTTTCGAGCTACAGTGTTTGTTCCTCATAGCAATGTGAGGTCGGAAGTCTAAGTTGGTCGTTTTTTACCTTTAGACAAAGCGAATATCATTCTTTTTCGTTTTGTACTAAAAAGTAAGCGTATTGTTAATACCCTCCCATCTATGACGTATATCACAAGTTACTGCGCTTTAGCTCTTACGACGTAAACTGCATGGTCTTTTCATACACAAGAAATGTCATTGCACTAACTGGAAACGCACGAAGCATGATGGCACTAAACCCTTTGAAGAAAAAGCGAGGTCCTTCGTCTCGCACTCCTGTCTTTGCAATCTCCGCAATCGTCAGTTGTGTACCTTCTAGACTTTGACTCTGCACACAGCTTTTCACAACATCTTGCGGCATACTCACCATCCACGACAGCATTCCGGCAATACCGCCAGCCATCATGAGTCTCAAATCCGTCTCCTTCTCACTTTGTCCGTCAGTCAGCCATCGCTTCGACGCTTCGTAGCCGCAAAAGTACGCTCCAAAGGCAGGCACGTCTCTTAACAGACACATTTGCCAGCCTTTAAACAGGGTGCTCGCTCCATATCGCTTTAGTATAATGCGTCCTGCCATCACAGAGCTGTGCTCAGCCCCCATCGCTCCCGTCTGAAGCTGAATCTTGACATGCTCCGAAGGCGCCGCAAAGAGTACCTGGGCCAATCCAGCGCTTGAGCCAGCCAGAAAGTGCGAAAGACTAAACAGCGAATTGTCATCTTTCTGCAAGCCTCGGACTACTTGACCCTGTACACCAAAGACCACAGCGTTGATTGGCGCGTTGCTCAAAATGGGGGACACGAGCCCTCGGTATAGCCCAGCGGCGCCCTCGGAGCCTACGACCTTACGCAATGTGCGAACGACACTTGCGCTTGCCTCGTGACTGGTTTGGAGCTGGACCTTCACGGTGTCCAAAGGATGGCCAACCACGATGCCTGCTACACCGCCAATTGTACCAGCGTTCAGGTCCTTGGCAATGTCGAGCCACTCCATTATGTTGTGACCAAAGTCAAGAGGTGCGGTACACCCTCGTTTATTTATACTTTGACAGTCATTAGAAGGATAAGGCGACAGGACTATTGGTTTTCTCTACCACAAACACTGTAATTGCGATCGTTGAAAAACAAGCAAGTCGGACAACTGTCATGGCGCGGCAAGATTCGCGCAGCAAAGGACAGTATAGGTCGAGCGTTCTAGCCGCAAAAACGGTTTTAAACGAATTGTAAAAGTGTCACCCCGTATCAGGTCAAAACTTTACATATTTTTGACGTATGACGCATACGATATGACGCCATGTTGTGTCCATGCGAGCGTTACTTTTTGTATTAACAGCAAGGAAACATAAGTATCTGGATGCCAGTACCATGAGCGGCAACAGTTCTGGCTATCCATATCTATAGTGCAGCATCAGGCCAGTGACAAAGCCAGCGCAGACGTGTTCTCCACTTCGTGTGCTTAGATGGGGCTGCGGGTCCTTGGTCTCAATGATCGAATCGAAGGCGCCAATTGACGCTGCCGTCTTCTACGTATAAGGACAAGTAGTGTGGGTAGAGACACTGATAACGGGTAGTCGATGGAAAATATGATGTCTAGCGCTGACGAATGGGAAAAGAAAAAATGAGACAGACGATTTATTGTGAAGGATGATATCGATCAAGAGCTGTCAAAGATTACGAGTAACGCATGAAACGAGAAAGACCGATTCTTTTTTCAGGTTTCGGGACGCAACCTTTCCCGGCGTATTGATGTTTCTTTTATTAAAATATATATGGAGAAAGGGCAGGCACCTATAGTATTATTTTCTGTGGTAGAATGCCTGCCGTACATTCACGGCGCGTCCTCGGACGTCACGTTTAAAAAATACAATTGCAGTGAAAGTGAATGGAGTGAGAAAGCTTCTGTTGAGATATGGGGAAAGCAACGTCCATAATTCGACACTTTTAAGACGTCTGAAAAAGAAATAATGTCCTTGACCTCTACGCTAGCAGGTAGCACCAAGAGAGCCAACGTTTCATTTTTTGCCGGGTCGAGATAGCTCCGCCACGCAAGATCCTCACTGGAAGTTCCTGCAATATCGATCACCTGAAAGTTAGGCGAGATGCGCATCCCGGTTAAAAGAAAACGAGGTGGCATGTACGTCTTGGCAAATATCAGCGGTACGTCACCAATCATTTCAGGAGAAAAATCATCGATAGCATTAAAGGTGCAATAGGATGTCAGCCAATTCGTCGAGGGGTTAGCGACGGTGTCAACGTTTGCGATAGACGACAAAGACAGAAGCATCGGCACAACTCCACCTTGGTGCAAAACGCCAAAAAAAAGGGTTAGCGTGAGATTGAACGCCATCCAGAATCCTTTTCCAAATCTATTGTTCGTCAGGAAGCAAAAAGGTCCATTTGTACCGCTTGCTGCTGTAAACAAATGCAGCGGAACGATAAGAGGCAGCAGAAATCTTGGCTCTTGGTGCGGGGCAAGCGACAAGCAAATTAGCGGAAAGAAGACACAGGCCCTGCCAAAGAACGAGCGGTTCGGAAATCGAAGAAATCGAGTCAAGAAAATGAGAAACACTGGTCCAAACAGCATAGGCATATTGACGATCAAGTGGCTGAGTCTGGAATGTACGCCATGCAGCTCCAGATTGGCGTATTGGGTGTTGTACACCAAATTATTTAGAGGCGCGATAACAACATTTTCCGCAAATTTCTCAAAAAGTGTCAAGTCCAATTTACTAGTAAACAATTCCGGAAAATAGTACAGAGTATCCATGACAATAAATACTGTCGCCCAGCTCATAAACGCTAGAAACCCTTGTGCCACTACAGCAAACGTTGCTGTAAATCGAAGCAACAGCGACGGCAACTTGGTCATGTCTTTTTTTCGTGATGCAGCAATGAACATAGCATCTTGCTGTCGTACAAGTTCCACTCCAAGGGGAAAGAAAAAGACTGGAAATGTGAATCGTGTAAACACTCCAACTGCCAACAAAGTTCCAAGGAGCAGCGTTTGCACATGCAACATGCCGTTTACAATGTGTCGAGTCTAACAAAAACTTCAATTTTAGGCATTAAACAAGCTAAAAAATTAGAGAAACTTACCGGGTTGACAAGGTACAAAACACTGAAACAGAGAGCAAGCACCATTGTCTCTACCGTGTTGGAGAATGGTCGACACATAAACACAAGCGTTGGCCACGAGCTGGCAAAGACCAAAAGCGCTTTTTCCTGATTCTCTTGTTGGATTTTCAACCTGTGGTGGCGTTTGAATTTTCCTACTATGCGGTATACTATCACATCAATGACAAAAGACAAGACACATAGCAGCAGTCTGGGCGTCACGAGCAGTAGCCATCCTGTCACTTTAATGCCCAATAGCTCCAAAACCTTGTATGGAAGTCCCACGATTAGTGCGCTACAAAGTAGTAATTGATTAAATGTGTTAGAAGATCGTAACGATTTTAAATCAAGATATCATACACTTTACGGAAAGAGTACGGAGCGGTTGACATGAGGCAGCTGGAATTCCCAGGGAACAAAAAGTTCGCGGCGAACAATCGAGTCGTGGGGCAAAACATGACGCGCCATAACTTCCTGGCTTTGGAAAAATTCGTCCGGATGCACCATGCCGAGGAAGAGCACGCTCGCTACGAGTCGAAGCATCGCCAACGCAGCATACAGCTTCATTCTACCGTGCAATATCTATAAATCTGCTGATAATTGGTTGAATATACAACACTAATAAAACATATGAAAGATCGAATCTTTTTGAAATATTGACAAACACGGGAATAGAGAAGCACAAACGCGCTATTATATGCTACATCAACAAAAAAGTGCGTTCGAGTTTTTTATACTTTTGCTCACATGCTATTCGATTTATCTTCACTATAAATATAGTTTTCACCAAGTATGTAGTCCAAAATCGAAGTCTACCCCGCCGACCACTTCACCAAAATCACGCAAGCATATAAAAGAGCATGCATTTACTTTCCAGAGGAGCTGCTGACTGCACTTACGGACGATGCAATAAAGGTATTTAGGAATATAGTGGGGGAAGACGCAGAGGGCAAGCGGCCTCGTAAGCATATTTAAAGAGCCAAATAGAACAAGAACACATGCAATGGTCGCGATTGGCCAGTTAAACAGCGATAGGAAGACAAACGCCAAGCAACAAGCTAAGAGGTGAGTGGGGTGTGGCACCGAGGATGATGTATGCGTCTCGAAAAAGGTATGTAGTGATGGCACTGCTCTCAAGTAGTTACTGGCATCCTAAGATGTCATAAACAAAGCTTGATAAAAGGGACAGATAGCGCCACCACATGTGGGTAACAACTGGCTGCAAGCAGTTACATTGTTCCGCAGATGAACGGGTAGCAAAGAACCGCCAACTGTAAATAGGAAACCTCCACAGGCGGGTAGCGTATGTCCACAAGACAGATTGGGTGTCAAAGATCCAAACTATTACCGAAAGCGGAAGGCACAGCAACTAAGAGCGTAAAACACGGCTTCGCTGGAAGCCATCAAATATATTGTACATAAATCCAATATTAATTTTTGGTGTGAAAATTAACCTGCAGGTTGAAGAAAACAGCCTCATTTCGAAAGCTTAGACAATTTGACTGACCATCCTGTCACGACCGGTGCACTCAAATCATAGGCGCTGCTAGTCGTGTCAAAGTGGTTGGACCTCTAGCTGCTTAAGATCTTGGCTAATTGTTACTAAAAGAAATTTAAGGTGGCGTTCTTATGAAAATCGCTGTCTAGGCTATAAAAAAATCAGACATTCATTTATATGACGATATATTCGCTCATAGCCAGACCAGTCTGCTTAAAAGGCCCATTATCCTTCTGAGCTAAGTTTTCGAGGTCACGAGGATCAACAAATATCACACCAACATTGGCGCGTACTACCGAGGGCTCTTAGGACGAAAATCTGGAAATTTGAGTGACCGTTATTGATTTTAATTGATGAATATATTTCCTACGTCTATGTTTTCGTTGCTTTACGAAACTAGAGCGAGAGCGCTGGGGGAGCTCGAAGCTTATTCCAAAAACGCTGCTCTCAACCGACCCTTTGTATATTTCCAGAATATCACGCACCTTGGCATGTTAGGTTCACGGATAAGTGCCCAGCTTTTGGCTCATAGTGCTCGGACATCTTTGGCCATGTGACCCATAAGCTTCTCAAAAGATTGAGAAGTTCGATGTTTCTTATTTATTAAAAAACCTTACGGGTGACATGGCCAAATCCGTCCACCTCTAGCACAAGGTTCTTTAGTCTGAAGAAGTTCTAAAAGACGAAGCATGGACATAAGAGACGTACTATAAAGAGCGTATATTCGGTCGCGTGGGATTCGCTGCTCTTAACGAAGACGCAAGATCGAGAAAAGTACGGCCTCTCTTGACGCTCCTTCGCTACCAAGTCTAGCAGCACTTTAAGATGGTGAGGTGTACAGCTATGAATCCTAAGAGGGCACCAAACGATCCGTGTGGGGTGATAATTCCTCTTTGTCGAGCTCGTGGGGGCCGCTAGATCGGCTTGGGCAAGAAACTTGAGACGTTTGCGTCTGGCATCAAATGCAGCAAAGCTGCCGCTGTCTTTAGGCCGCACCTCGAGAAGTCTAAGAGTTAGCCTATACCCTCGTCCAGAAGTTACGCTTTTAGCGCCTGAGATGAAGACAAGGCTGGGAGATTTTGGAGGTGGGTTGACTCCGACTTACAAGTGGGCAAATCGTGCTTAAAGCTGACGGACAAAAAGTACTCCTGTAAGAAGACAAGAAATAAGAGCGGCTTGTAATCAATACTTAGAGGACGCAAGACCTCTAGCGGCATAGAATGCGGTACTACAACCACGCACATAGCTGCCTGTTGCGCTGGGAAAAGAGCTCACTCTTAAGCACTTCATTTTTAATTGCCACGCAAGGATGGTCGCGTGAACGCCCTCATGGCGCGCGAAAATGATAAACATACTCTCTGTGCAATGGCCCTCATTGCTTAAGAAACATATATTCTGGAAGATGTGTTGAATCTGCTTTCTATTTTGCGAGTGGGCTTCCAAAGACGAAGCGTCGAAAAATGGCGGTGGGCGAGTCACAAAGCACCTCTTACGATGCGTTGGCGATGTGATCATAAAATCTACATGAGAAAGATCCGTAGGCCGCCGCCTTTTATCGAGCGCTAACATTTTTGTTGGCGCCCTCATCAGCAAGAAAAGCTTAGTTTTAGTATTGGTCCTCGAGAAGTATGGACTATTCTGTCATTTCAAGTGAGGCTTTAAGAGACCTATAGATTGACCGAAACAATCATGTCGTCTAAACTACGAATTTTTTGCAGCCTTTATATAAAACGAGCATTCTCACTTGAGAGACCGCAAAGCACCTCGATTTTTTTATCACCCAAAGGAAATGTGTCTTTGGACCACCCATTAAGGCAGATAGCTGAGCGCGTGTCCCCACTACGGAGGTAGAAGAAACATAGACTTTAAAAAGATGAGCGTTCTCTGGTGGGTAAACATCTTAAGATTGCCACCCACGCATCAGGCGCATTCTCTGTTGTAGGTACAATATGTATCAAGACATGTTTAAGTACAGAAGCAACTTAAAAAAAGCCGTAGATCGCTGGGCGCTATGTTGTTATCGTTGGATGATGTTCGAAAGGAAGGCGTTCATTGCACTTTTTTTATATAAGTGGAGGAGCTAAAGCGACAATCACGTCGAAGACAGTCTTTCAATCTGTACCAAAAAAGTAGTGTCAGCTCGTGGCCAGCTTTGAGCAAAAAGTCCCGCATATCAGCTTTGATATAGAGTGTAAACGCCTTCAAAAGCCGCGGCTTGTTAGTTCGGTAGTAGCAGCCACTTCAGGCCAAATCTGGCAAATTCACCCATGACATATGCCGGTAGTCTCATTTTCGAAAAGCAGAAGTATACAAAACGAATTGTTAGTTCGATGTAACAACAAAAAGGTCTTGATTTCCATAGAAGGCCAGATCCTCTGCAATCGTGTAAAGTGGCCGGTACAGTAAATACGTTTTTGCTCAAATTTGGAATGCTTAATAACACGGAAACGCTCTTTTAGAATTAATTGGTCGTGATCTGCTGTAACGTACCGAAAAAGGATACCTGGCGAAGCGAGCACACCTTCTCATCACAACGAATGCACTAACGCAGAAATCGAACATGAGTCAAGTCTATAAGACCGGACGGACAACTTTTCATCAACAGCCGAATGACCACGATGCTTTGTCGTGTACATACCGTTAATGCATTTCCAATAAAATATGTAGCCGCATGTACATTCATGGCTGACATGCCAATGCTAAAAACTAGGGTTTTTGCTTGTGTAGAAAACGAGTCGTGATTTTAAGACGAACCTAATTCAGTAAAAATTTCGGCATCGAATTGTCGGCGATCGAAACGTTAATATGTACGTCGGTCTGTTCTTCCAAGTACAGATTACCAACAAAATTTGAATGGCAGCTACGTAAAGTTTGACAATGCAATTGCTCCAGCGTTTAAGCTTCGTGCATGAGCATGCCATAAGCAAGTAAGAGGTATGCTTCTTTTTCTACGATTTGATGGTATGCCGCGAGATGCAGGGTGGTGAAAAAAAACCTTTGTTTATTGCTTTACATAAAAAGCATTTCCCAGTTGGATTAAGCACAGAATGATGTGCCTCCTACTGGCAATACGCAACGCTGCTTAAAAGTGTTACCCTAGAAGTGAGAAAATTCATCTGGTTATATGACCAACGGAAATGGTGAGAAGACCAGGAGCGAGCTCAAAAGCAGCAGCTTTTAGCCGACAAAACACTTTTAAGAGTCGATTACATACGTAGTCGCTCGATCCACTCAGATTGCCGTCTACCACGACCAGGACCAACTTCTAAAAGCAGCACTTTACGAAGCGGTGATCGCGGAGTAAATATAAAATTGACTTGACTATCTAGACCCTAGACATGCCCACGATATTTTGGCCTTACCATGATTTGCATTCAAGATGCCTCCAAAGGTCATTGAAATTCTTTTGATAGAGCAAGTAATGATACCTATCTTTTCATTTTCGGTTTCGTCATCAATCATCTATTAAATTATCCTCATACAGTAGAGACTTGATCCAACGAGCATTTCGTATTTGCGAAATATCACCTCCGCGTACTTGAGCTCCAGATACACCTATTTTTATCGTGATAGAAAACTACGTCGAGGAGTTCAGGCTGAAGACGCTGATGCATATCAAGTGCAGCAACAATAGGCGATAGCGAAAGCATTGAGAATGATGGATTTCTACTGCAGACTTTAAAATTTTGACAACCCTGATTTGTGCAAAGCGCCGATACGTATATTAGTGTGTATGACACAACTTGGAGCTTATTCTAAATATATGCGTACACACTATTTACGGTCGTGGTGTCCAAGATGCAAATAGTTGTCTAGGCCAAGTCATCTCAATTAATCCTTGAAAATGCAGCGTAGATCAAGCCAAGATAGATCAGGGTGCTTAAAACCTGTCGCTCATCTTATAGCACTGATTTTTTCTGCCGCGAAGAGATTCATGTCGATGCTGGATTAAAGTGAACTGCATCGCATGACCCAAATTTATTCTTTTCAAAACGTGTTAAAGTTTATAACTCCTTTCAAAGCGGCTATGGTAGAAAAATATATTGTCAGACAATGCATAGGTGAATGGACGTAATAGTCAAATTAGTTGTGTGATTAAGCGATTAGACGTCGCGGTAGCATTTAATGGACAATATTAGACAAAAACCACTCCAATAGCACGTCACTGGTCTGCCTTTTGGCAGTATGAGGCCCGTATTCAGATGTGGTTGTAGCTATTTCAATAATCCAGTGCGCTATGCAACATGCACCCGTGAATGTTAACCAACATCTCTTTCATTGTTATGGATGCTTGAGCTGGACCTCAGTTTAGCATAAGAGTAAGCTTTTTGCTACTTTTCGTGCACGGATAGTCGGCGGCCATTGCGGGTATATTGAATTCTGCACCGTGTTACGTTTTGTCTTTCCAGCAAAGAAATCACCAATGAGCTCTCACGCTTCCTTCGTGGTCTTGGCCATTTGCCTTATGGCACAATAGTTCGTGCATGGCACGAGGCCGAACTTGTACCTTGGCAGGAATAGCAATGGTAGAGAACATTTAAGTCCGGCAAAGTTTTGCTTGTAATAAGCTGAATAGTGCAACGTCACCCGAACAATGACACATTTCAGTGAAAGCCGTGTTACAAGTGCGAATTGTACAATGTCTAAAATTTAGTAGAAAGTTTGGCCTAATTCAAACGAGTAGCCAGATGTCTCTTTCACTATGGTAAGGAAATTCCAGTGGCATGCTATAAAAGCGACGACGAAGGTCATCAGTTGCCTTAGCATCATCTAATCATCATTTCATAGCTAATTTGATTATAACCTTCTCCAGCTTTAACTCCTTTGACGCTACACGTCTGTAGCAGCTCTGAAGAAGACCAATTTATTTAAAAGACACCTAAGGCAAGGTTCTACAATTTTGAGCACTAATATAAAATATGCCAACATCGACTCGTGTGCGTTTGTACAAGAACGGGTCTGTCTATGCGGCTGTCTAAAAGCCCCGAATTGAGTTAATGAAAAAAGACGGCAGGCGAAGAAACTTTGGCTTGTCACCCAAATCGCAGGCGCAGCCTTGGGCTATTGCAGGGTTGCTGAAAAGCCATAGAGCAGATACATACAAATTATTTTTAAAACTAGGTCCTTAAATTACAAATGATGAGCTGTCGTTTGCAGGATGATCGAATCTTGTCTGCAAGTCTTTTAGAGTGTTTTGCGGCTGTATATTTATGTAATAATTTAATCGCGATTCCAGAAAAAGTGCGTAATCCTTCAGTCAGATCAAATGCGTAGTGCTTAAAAGCCGTGTAGTAGGGACCATACACAGTGGAATAACTACCTGTGGCGATCAAATCACGTGTGATGGCACCGCGCAAGGGCTCACAGGATACTACTACACTTACAATATCGAGGATGTTGTAGCCCTAGAATGTGATACAATTTTTTTCTGTTATCATAAAACCGTGCCTGGTTCTCAATAGCGACCTCGACTCCCAAAGCCGCTTCGACCGCCTCCACGTCCGCTAAATCCTCCTCCACGGACCCCGCCACGTCCACCAAATCCATTGCGTCCACCGCCACGACCATTAAATCCACCACGGCCTCCACCACGACCTCCACCGCGCCCACCACGGGCACCACCTCGGCCACCTCGTCCACTCGCTCCTGCAGGTTTCTTGCCAGGTTTTTCTGTAAAACGACTGAGCGGCAAGAGCTTTTCTGGGCTAATATAGACTTTGTCTCCGGCTTGAAAAGACGAAGCTGAAACACCCGATTCCGGCTTGACAGTAAACATGACCTCGTTAATAGAGCCGAAAATTTCGTCAACCTTGCCGATACGCGTCTTGTTCTCAAGAAAGGTACCAGCATTAAAGTACGGCACTTTGTCGTTGCTGCTTTTATATACCATTTCGTTCTCGCATGCGTGCATGAAAGATCCCAGCTCTGTTGCATCACGATAAACGAGGTAAGTACCAACTCTTGGTGTGCAATCGTATCTTCCTTACCGACGACAAAACTCGGCGGACCCTCAGATTCACCTCGAAAACCGCCACGACCACCACCACGGCCACCGTTGCGGCCACCACCACGTCCCCCGCGTCCTCCACGAGCGCCCGCACGTCCGCCACGAAATGACATGACCCTGACTTGACGATTTTTTTGCTCTAGGAGCCAACCAATCAATTGTTATGAACGAGTCGACACTATAACTGGTACTGTACCGTATTTCGGAGTTTGGGCGCCATTAAGCAAAATAAGGAAGTAAATAATTTAAAAGTGTTGCCCTTGGAAGAAAAGTACGCGCATGTATAAGAGATTGCATTCCTAGAGAATCATCATCCAGTGTGATTTTACACTTTACGGCAGTTCATTCGAATGTACAACAAAGTATCGTGTTCTTCTACGAAAATCATAGTATCTTTATCTTTGCTTCGACCACTGTCTTTACTAAAATATGGGTCGAGAATTTGACCAAAGGCTGCTCCACTCAAAGCGACGCTTTCAGAGGATCAAAACGATGGACTCATATTAGCGCATACTACTTGTGGGTGCAAAATATGCGGCTGCATTGCACCGGGGCTCAAATCCGCTCAAGACACTCGAATTGAACAATGCTGTTGCCTCGAATCACCTAATAATACACACGACATCCAACAGCATTAGACACGAAAATCAAGTGAACACGAGCAAATGCAAAACTTTTACCGTACCACCATGCCAATGCGATTGGACTCAGTGGCCGAAACTTCTTCGACTGTCTCATCCAATGTAACGTTCATAAACTGATCAAATCCACGCAACACACCCGACACCTTGCGATTTCCGTTGAGCTTGAGGCACAGCCGTTTGTCCATGTATCGCTTGAGGTCAGGGCCCGCCGTTTTTACCATGGTGCTTAAAGTTTGCTTGTGCAGCTTTCATACGAACCACACCATCTAAACATCACATTAGTGTGACTTAACTGAAACGTTCTCGAATGTCAGAGTGTAGGTCGCACCCCACGTAGCGCTTCCACTTTTTCCATCTCGCAAAACGCGATTGATTTCATTGCAGAACAAGAAGATGAGCAAGACGAGTGGATATGCGCAGGGACAAGATTGGGAGACAGCTGGATGGAGCAGCCGCGCTCCTCCTCGTGGCGCTGCCAAACAGGTGGCGCTCAACAGCGCGCGTCGAGCCGGCAACGTCGTGACGGAAGCTAAGCGTATGTCTGGCTTTACAAATGCGAACTTTAGGTCCGTAATGTTTACTGGTTGATTGCTACTATAGACAATGCTGGAACGAACAAAGGAGCGCACAGTGCTGCGAATGTCAATATGCGCAAATTGGAGGAAGACACGGACAACTTTAAACACGACGCTGTGGACCGCAGCTTGTCGCAAGCGCTGATGAAGGCGCGCATGGAGAAGAAGATGAATCAGAAACAGCTCGGTACTCTTATCAACGAAAAACCTCAGGTCATTGCTGATTACGAGTCAGGCCGCGCAATCCCGAATGGCCAGATCATTTCGAAGCTGAATCGTGCACTGGGGGTGCAGCTTCCACGTGGCCCCAAGAAGAAAAAGGCTCCGACGAATTGATGACTTTTTACTATTGATAGAGCCTGATTGGCGAAGGTTCTTGCTAATTGAGGGTTAGTTTTGCGTAGTTCTGCTCGATACATTTGCCAGGGCATCGTACTATATAGATTAATATTCAGACGAACATCGCAACTAAGGTCGTACGAGACGAAAAAGATATACTAAATTTTCCGTGACGGGATTATACTAATTTTAACCTTCGTGTGAAGGGTGAAGCATTTAACGGCAAATTGACTAATGCCTTAGACAAAACAGCAGTAGTAATACACGCGTTATCGTGAAAGGTGCAAGTTTTGGTAATCCGACGAGAACTTTGCCTACAACATACAAATATATTGAACCGACTTGGCTGTGAAATTACAGACTTTTTCCTACTTTTACTTACAAAATGTTACTTTCAATGGCACATTTCAAGAGCTTTATAAATAGCCATGCCATGTTGATGAGGTAAATATATACCAGCACATTCATGCGTGGTTCGCAGTTATGTGCTTGATGGGAAGGTGTTGCTATTGCACTCCAAGAGCAGCTAGCAATCCATCACAGTTCAGCCACGCAGCATCGCATTTGAAACGAGTTTTTCTCGTTGGTTCCAATTATCATTTAGCACCTTGCTCGCTGGTTTAGTACGACATGGCGAGTAATAACTCCGGCACTATCAAACCGCCTCTATCGCGTCTTGCGTACCGAAACGGACCCGACTCACCTCTCGCGATTAAAAGGTCAAAAGCTCCGTACGATAGCGATGGACTTGGAAGCGATGACGACACTCTCCTTGCACTCTCATCACTAGCTAAGATGGAAACGAATTGCCAAAATGAAAATGGTCTTGCACAGCGGGAAAAAAGCATTGCAATTTCTACTGTAATCTTCGATAGTTCTGCGGACTACATTGATATTGTTCAGCAGGCAATTGATGCTGTAGAAGACGCACTTGTACGATGTCCCAAGTATGCTCGACGCGAGGCACTTACGGAGCTACTCATGCATGCTAAACTCGAGCAGGCAAAAAAAGCCACTGCTTATAGCTCGAGCTTTACTCAGAATGCTAATGTTTGGGCGGAGATGTTAATGCAGGTGCAGGAGCTTGGTCGCAACTACCCCAAGGAGTACGAAGTGCCCTTTTTAGCTCTTATATGGACACGTGTACTTTGGTCTGATAACACCTTGTCATACTTAGCCCACAGGTTCATGAGCTTGTGTATCTGGTGCAGCAGTGCTTAACGAGAAACGAGAATTACGAAAGTTTGGAGGGAATGAAGCACAGCTATGACTATCGGAATGACGTTCGACAAGAACAAGGTGAACCTGCTTGTGAGAAGGACATTTTGCAGCCAGAGACCGATGATGAAACCGAATTGTGCGGCAGATTGGAAGAGGTGGGTGTAGATGTTGACATTGAAGATAACGACAGAGACTCTATTGGGTACAGAATCACGGAAGAATATTTACAAGCAATGTCCAATCAAATTGAGGATGAAAGTAGCGAAGCGAATTATTTGAAGAATTTGGAATCGAAGGTGGTCAAGGTCGGTCCAGCAGTCGAAGAAGAGAATAAGAGCACGCGTTTTGAGACTGCAACCAAATTGCGCGAACTTGTCCCAATTCTAACAGGCAACGTCGTTCTCAAAGGTGTCCAAGTTCCTCAGCTGCCGCGTGGAAGCGACGGATGGAGTAGCAGCGATTCTGATGATAAAAATCTCATTCCAAATAGCGCGTTGCCTTCGAAAATCATCGGTCGAAGCTCTCGTCAGAAGTTTCAATTTCCCGAAAAAGAGTTGTTGAAATTTTTGGAAAATGAAGACGGTAATTCGTCTTTATCTACTCCAGAACCAATCCGGCGCTACAGTCATAATTCAAAAATTACCCGCACTGTTCCCCTGCGACGAAAATCGTTCATTATGAAGCGTACTTCACTCAAAAGTAGCAATATTGCTGAAACTATTGCATCAGTCACAAATGCAAGCACTGCGGCGTCTGGAGCGGTTAAAACATTGTCAACATCGCCTGATGCCACGAAGTCAACCAAACAGCGTATGGCGCCTCGTCGCAAATCGACTAGCGCGTGCAAAGCCACAATCCCTAGCTCAATTTCTAATCGGCGTAATTGTAGGAGCTTTTCGGTCACAAAGCAACAGGTGCTCGCCTCCAACAACAAGCAAAAGTCGGCCACTTTGACAAGCAAACTTTCGACTAACTCTTTCAAAGCAACTGCTTCGCCTCCATCTCCAGTGCCTTCTTCTCAAACGCAAATGGTGTTGCGTGTACGCGCACGCGACGGCGTTCCAGAACTCCTGATTGCCAAAAAACCAGTACGCTGTGTCGTGTGGCATTGGAATGATCGGTGCATTCGCGTGCCCTTTATGAGCACTGCTAATATGATGGAACTTGGACCTGCGCAACACGGTATTATGTTGCGGCAACTTCGCTACGTGAAGTCCATGATGCACGATTTTCCGTGGGCCAAAGTACACTTGCGGTCCTTATTGTCGAGATATACTGCCAAGGAAGTTACAAAGGAAGAATTGTACCCTCAATTGAATGCATTGGGTCAGCAAGTGCAACGTGAAATCAGCGCTCGCGCCAAACAACATCGTACCTTAACTGCTCAGAAACAGCGTCTCACGATTACATTAACACTAGCAACGAATTTAGTCAACGACACGGTTGTGACCAAATTCGGTCGACGTGGCCGTCCGCATGCCTCGCGGTTGCTGT
Source organism: Plasmopara viticola (assembly GCA_001695595.3). NCBI lineage: Eukaryota > Oomycota > Peronosporomycetes > Peronosporales > Peronosporaceae > Plasmopara > Plasmopara viticola. The sequence goes on from MBPM02000058.1 coordinate 273,539, forward strand.
ACGACCCGGCCACTCCACTACAATTGCGATGGAGACGCAAACACGGTGAGCGCAGTAGTGAATTTCTACTTGTCGACAAGATTCAAGTCATTGAAGGACCCGACAATTCGATGCTAAGTGGCGGGCTAGCATCGTTTGGACGCGGGAATAAAAAGGCAGCTGCAGCTGTTGCAGTCGATCCCGAGTCGTGCCTGTCGCTTGTGACACCAACGAGGGCCCTTGATTTGCAAGTTGCAAGTGCATTGCATCGAGAATGGCTCGCGAACGCCGTGCGTGACATTGTCTCCTTTGCACAGCAGTACAAGGTTGCAAAAGGAAATTCTAGTGAAAATAGTAATTCTAGTGACTTCGTGTCCGATTCCAATGGTCTTGCGAGACGGTCACGACCAGCGTCATCATCTCAGGACGTGCTACTTTATTAAAACTAGCAGAGTCAGCTTGGAAAATGTACTTTAAACAATACGCCAAGTGTAAAGATGCTAATAAGTACTCACTTTTGTATTGATTTAAATTCAACTTACACCTTTACGCTTTTTTCTTGTATTGTGGCTTGCTCTTTTTCGTAAGAATCCACACGTAGAAGACGGACATGCCAGCGCTGTAGGCAGCAACCAAACCTGATGGGAAGAAGGCGTTTGTTTTGTTGTAGCGGTTCCCCATTACGATAGTGAGCGGCGCCGACACCATCAGCGATAGAACAGGCCACAGTTTGGAGGTCACAGGGCTCTGCAGGTATTCGTTATAGCTGCAGTAGCCCACAAAGCTCAAGAAGGCCCCAGATATCCCACCAGCGACTGCAGACATGGTGCTACCGGTGTTGACGAAGCCAATGAGACCACCTATACCCAATACCATGCCGTACTGCAGGAAAGAGGCAATAGAAAAACGCAGTGTATACATTTGCGTAGAATGATGGAGCAGAGAAAGATGAGATCACTTTGGGCGTGGAGACCATCAAAGAGGCTGATTACATACCGGAATCGTTAGGCAGAAGTCGTACATGGTGATCGACTATTGTTGCAAAGTTAAAGATGACCAGTAATTGGACGAAACAATAGACCGGCAAAATATACCGGTATCTATCGATAGACTTGATATTTACCAATCAGCCTTTGAGTACAGAAACGTCGCATCAAGGTTTCCTCTTCCACACACGGTAGTCAGATCCAGACGGGGAAGCACTCACCAATATTCCAGTTGATCACGCCTTCACTTCTCGACTTCTACATCTGCTCACTTCCCGCTCTAGCAGTAATGACCAATAAGACCATTTGTACGTCGTCGCACGAGTATGCAAGTGTTGTCAGAATTAATTTATATGGTTGCTCAGGTGCACTGATCTGCTCGACGCTGTCGCTGTGTGGATTCGTGTTTCTGCTATTGGTGGGGACTTTGGTGATGCTGCAACCTGAATACATGAAGATCAACAAGAGCGTAAAGAGCTCGACACCTATCTTCGAGTCGGCTGCTTTGTACGGAGCGCTCTTCGTGGCGTCTTCGATCTTCTATCTGAAGGAGTCAAAGAAAACCGAACTTAGAAACTACGACCTCAGTGGTTCTACGGGTGAAGAGCGGCAGAGTCTGCTGAAAAAGTAAGGCTTGAAGACTTCAATTAAGCTGCAAGAGTGTACTGACTTTGATTATGATGGCACAGACCAATGGTAAGCTACAGTTGAAAGCAGAGTGGTGTGTTTTGGTATAGGGTCACTAGCAGCACAACTTTGTAAAAGCATACAACTGTTTCTTAATTGTAAATGCAATTGGTTCAGTTACGGCATCTTGCACCGAGGAAAACCACAATTTTCAATTTCCCCGGTCTCAGAGTATGCACTTAAAAAACTAATCGCACCTTAAATTGAAATGAGCGACTATTTCGTATGTATACCGGTTCAACTACTTTATAGATTATTGAAAAGGGCCTAAATTGCACCATTCCTTAATTCCGTCTAATGGAAGACCAGCTTTTAAGACAAAAGCACGGCTTTGTTATACTGGTCAAGGATTTTGTGTGAGCCACATGAATCGTGAATCTCCATTATTAGCGGCCGGACTATCGATCTTTGCCCGCAAACATCAAGGCTTCGCCTCTCCTAATGGCGTCGTTCTTATATATTAAATATGCTACGCGCCCGTTTCATTGTGCGCATGATCAGCCATGCGAAGGACAACCTTTGGATGCACAAGGACGGCGCCCTTCACATTTTAGTTAAAAGGTGAGCGACGATCGTTTGGCGATGACCAAGTCAGCTCCCTATTGAATAGTGTGTGCACTGAACGGACGATGACCTACGCGCGTAGCGCAAGTGAGCTTTGCGAACAACCAAATTGCCGTTCGACACATAGCATGCCCTGTGGCATTCGATATCGGTAGATTTGCCTAAATTTTGTTTTGCATTGATGCACAAGGTACGGACGTCAAGGTTGAAGAATGACGTGGGGTCTGCAAGCTGTGAGGTACATCCATATTGCTGGTAAGCAGAAATTCAAAGAAAAGGTTCGACTTGCATGGCCTTAAGAAGTCTAAGATCTTGATAGTGGAAAGTGTAACGGGGGCTATACGAACCCAGTGTACGTCGTACTAGTTCGTGGTAGACCATATCAGTCATGTGATGCCTTGAACATCACTTGAAGATAGTGCTTAAAAGTGAGGGGAAACAAGAGCAGTACATGGTCGTATGACGCATATTATCAGAAGTCACTACGGTATAGAGTGATTGCGAATAGTTCCCTTGAGCGAATTTATATCGATAAATTACTTTGACAGAAAAAATAGTAGTGTAATAACTAGTATCACCACAGAAAGTAAAAACCGAAGTGAATACATTTATCCTGACCAATGAACGGCTAGCATATGTAATTACAAATGGACGTACTTGTAATTACTGTGAAGCCATCCACCTGTTCAACATGCATTCAGCGGTGTAATGTTAACACTCCCACTCACCGCTAATGCTGTGTGTCCTTTGTTGCTGACTCGGTCTTGAGTCCGGTGGCTTCGCGCAGATACTTAAGCATCTTGGTCCCAACTGCCTTCGTCAGCATATCTGCAAGCTGACTCTTCGTGTCGATATATTCGATCTTCAACAGTCCTTCTTGCACGTTCTCACGAATAAAGTGGTGCTTGATGTCCACATGCTTCGTTCTAGCATGGTATCCGGCGTTATTGGCTAACGCAATCGCACCCTGGTTGTCTTCCCAAACCTGTGCGCCTTCAACTTGCTCGTGACCCATGTCCTTTAGCATTGCCCGCGTCCAAAGAACTTCTTGTGTGCATAAGCTGAGAGCCATATACTCAGCTTCCGCTGAGCTCAGCGCAACTGTCCGCTGGTACTTCGACTTAAATACCACTGGTGCGCTTGCAATCATGACCATAATTCCCGAGACCGAGCGTCTGTCATCCGTGTTGCTGCCCCAATCTGCATCCGAGTATGCCTTGACTGTAACGCTTTCAGTTCCTCGGTAGACGATACCGATTTGACGCGTGGTCTTCAGATACCGTACTACTCGAATTGCTGCGCTCCAATGTTGTAGTCCTGGGTTCTCCAGAAAACGTGATAGCTGCGTCACCACGTAAGCAATATATGGCCGAGTGCATGTCGTTATGTACAGCAAGCATTCAATCAAAGAGCGATAAGGCTTTGATCGAATTGTCGACCGTCCCTCTTCCGTTGTGGGTGACTGCTTTGACGACAGCTTCAATCCTGATACGCAAGGGTTTTCAACACTTTTGGCATCTTGTTGACCGAATCGCTTGACCACGTCATCGATGTAGCGAGTCTGTTTGATCATCAAAATTCCAGCTGACCTGTCGTGATCAATTTCCATACCCAAAATAAATTCCGCCTGACCAAGCTCCTTCATCTTGAAAGCATTCTTGAGTACTCCCTTTACTTGATTTAATTCTTTGCTGCTTCTTGCTGCGATAATCATGTCATCCACATATAGTCCAACGTAAGCAAAACCTTCTTTAGTTCTCTTGACATAAACACATTGATCTGCTCCGCAACTCTTAAAGCCATTCCTGACGAAGACACGATGTATTGTCTTGTTCCAGGCACTCGCTGCTTGCTTAATGGCCTTGTTTAGTTGACATATGTATCCTTGAGCGTTGTCGACACCAAGCGGAACTTCCATAAAAACGTTGTCCGTCAACACGCTATTAAGAAAAGCCGTGTCGACGTCCAGCTGTTCAATTTGATAGCCACATTCAACACATACCGCGAGAATTATTCGGATCGAATTCATGTTGGCAACCGGGGAATATGTCTCGAAAAAGTCAACGCCATACTTTTGCTTGAAATCTTTCGCGACTAGTCGTGCCTTGTATCGCACGATAGCGCCATTCTGATCACGCTTTTTGGCAAATACCCATCGTGATCCAATTGCGTGTCCAATTTCCCCTCGTGGTTGCAATGTCCACGTTTTATTCTCTTCGTGAGAGCGAAGCTCAGCATCCATTGCTTCACGCCATTTCATTGCATCGTCGCTTGCCATTGCTTGAGTATAAGTAGTCGGTGAGTCCGTACCACCGTCAACATTCACAGCGTTGGCAAGAAAGGCTCCCGCAATTAGTCTATTTTCGTCAATCCTAGCACGCTTTGGAGTCGGTGGGCCCTCACTGCCTTCTGTTGACTCTCCACCATCGGAATCGTTTCTTAGCATTAGCGCTGGCTCACGTCTTATTCGTGTTCGCTCCAATTCAGGCCGAAACACCAAACGATCTTCTTTTTGCACTTAGGAAGGTTGATGATACTCCGTTAGCTCAAGCCCGTTTCGTACAGGGCTCTCAGATAGCATTAGCCGCTGTACAACGGCGCTTGGCGTACGATTTACATCCCTTATATTGACATCCTCGACTGTCTCTTCGACAGCTCCCATGGGATCGTCCGGACCTGACTGTCGATCCACTTGATGCTGGACATTGACTTCATCACCATCCTTAACTACTTGAACAATTGTTTCCGGCTTAAGCTCTTGCGTGTCGTAGATGCCGCCCACCTCACGCTCATCCAACTTTACAGAGCGGGTCACTTTGATCTTGGCATTCTCCAAGTCAAACACGCGATAGCCCTTGACATTCTCTGCATAGCCAAGAAACATACACTTGAAGCTCTTGGGTTCCAGTTTAGTCTGTTTCACATCGTCAATATGAGCGTAGCCTTGCGAACCAAATACGCGCAGGTGATCCATTCGAGGCTTCATTTTGAAAACTAGCTCATACGGCGTGGTGTCAGGATGGACCGTATTGCTGGAGCGATTAACAAAATAAACCGCTGTATTTACCGCTTCCGCCCACCATTCCGTCGATACGCTCTTGTAGTGTAACATGCTGCGGGCTTTCTCCATAATTGTCCTGTTCATACGCTCCGCTACTCCGTTCTGCTGCGGGCTGTATGGGACGGAGCGCTGGTGTACAATGCCGTTCTCTTGACATATTCCTGCCATTTTCTTGTTTACGAACTCGGTTCCGTTGTCGGATCGCAAACATCTTAGTCGTGCACCCCTCTGGTTTTCGTATAATGTCAGAAACCCTTGAACTTGCCAGCCACTTCACTCTTGCTCTTGATCAGAAAAAATGCAACATATCGTGAAAAGTCACAAACGTGAGAATGTATTTGGCACCACCCTTCGAGATAGTTCGCATTGGCCCCATGACATCTGTGTGAATACGCTTCAACACACGTGTCGTCTTTGTCATTGAACGAGACGGAAACACCGTCATCGTCTGCTTGCCCTTCAAACACCCGGCACACAATATTTCCACACTTTGCTTGATAATTGGGATACCATTAGTTAATCACTGTGTCCTGATCAGCGCATCCTTGCTGGGGTGCCCCATGCGTGCATGCCAAAGCTCCCACTGATTGTCAGCCCCGGTATATACAGCGAGACATGCTTCTTCTTGCTCACAGTCAAGAAAATACGACTTTCCAACTTTTGTGCCCGACGAAATTGCTTGCTTCTTGTTCCAAATGACACATGACGAACGCGAGAATTCCACACTCATGCCACGCTCTGCCAGCTTGCCAACTGACAGCAACCTTCTGTCGAGTCCGGGAATGTGCAGAACTTCAATTATGCGAATCCTCATTCCGTTCAAACAGTCAATTTTACCGTGCCGGCTCCTTGACAAGCAACTTCTTCCCGTCTGCAATCGTAACTTCGATGCTAGCTTCTAGGCCCTTGTAATCAAACAAGTCCTTCCTGTGTGGGGTCATGTGGGAAGTTGCTCCACTGTCAATCAGCCATCCTGATGACTTCCCTTCACCAACAGCAAACACCGTGTCGTCGCTGTTGAATCTTTTACCGGCCGGGCAGTTCCGCTTCATGTGTCCAAACTGGTCACAGTTGAAGCACTTGCCCTTGAATCCGCCGTTATTGCGTGGAGGACCACACTTTCGCCCATTGTCCCGTCCACCTTTGAATCTTCTAGCATTTCCATTTCCATTTACGCGAAACGCTTTCTCTGTATCTTCTTTCCTCTGCAGCTTCTCCGACTCTTTGAGCAGCTTCTCCTTGACTTCTATCAACGAAATATCCCTTGCATTTTCCACAATCGACGAAATCAAGTCGTACTCCGAAGGTAGACTGCTGAGAAGTATTACCAGCTGGCGTGACTCATCAATTTGCTCTCCCGTAGTCTGTAGTCCCACTACAAGCTCGTCAAAAGAGTCCAGATGCTCTGCCATGCTTGTTCCACTTTCCATCTTGAACTCATGTAGTCGACGAGTCATCACAACACGATTGTGAAGAGTCGAGCGATTGTAGATATCGCGGAGGGTTCCCCACGCCTCCATAGCACGCGTAGCCGACCGAATCTTGGTCTGGTGCTGGATCTCAACGCCTTGAGCAATGATGCCTAGCGCCTTGGCATCATTAACCAGCCTCGCCTCCGTGACGTCCTTCTCTTCCTTGACGGCCATGATGTGTTCCAGGAGACCCTTCCGCGCCAGGGTCATCCTCATGTTAAACTCCCAGTGGTAATACTTACCACTTCCTAGGAGGACTTCATTGCGCTTATTCATATTGGGCGAGAACGTTGCTTGAGCTTGTTGCGGCTGTTAACCTGTTGAGAAAAAAGTAAAAACTGAGGTGAATATATTTATCCTGACCAATGAACGGCTACCATATGTAATTACTAATTGTGACGTACTTGTAATTACTGTGAAGCCATCCACCTGTTCAACATGCATTCAGCAGTGTAATGTTAACAACCAGTCGCGATCTGCGACTTCTTGCTTTGAGTACAAAAATAATTAGAAACATAAATTCGCGCTGACTAAGATCAATTTACTTTGGCTGCCCACGCCGCACGCGGCTCTTCAGCCCTATGATTAAATTGGTGGCACTATCTGAGGCCCTTCAGTCACCCTCATTTGTTTTGTCAGCAAAGTCGCGCACCTTTCAAGAGACGTCTCTGGCTCCAAACGAGCTTCGAGAGGCTATTTGAGTTGCCCCTTATAACTAATTAGGTGCGTTGACATCGTCTTGGGAAGGTAGATGGTGATGGCTAGACCACTACGTCTCGAAAAAGCGTAAGATCCGATGAAGAGATGTTTATCTCGAAGATACCGAATACCCTCTTTCAAGGTAAGCATCTAGTTTCAAAAATTACTTTATCCCCTTATATATATTTGAATCTTTTTTATTTTTACCTTAAAGTTCCTAGAATTCCATCCTACTTATGACTCTTTGCAAACTCAGGTGGTTGACTTCGTACCGAAATTGGTCGTATATTGAAAGTGTGGTCGATTTTTTTCGAGCATCTTCCCCCACTTATTCTCGCATTCGTGATTTGTAGAGCGAGCGGAACTCAAAGGTGTCTTACCCAACTATATAAAAGGGTGTAAACGTTGTTAATGTGTAATCTGTATCGTTATGTGCGAACTCAACCATAAAACGCTCATTAGCCCACGAATGCGACACTTAAGCGCACATACTCTTAGTGTCTTTTAGCATACTATTGAACCTTACGCCTAATTATCTGCCTGTGGATATTCTACTGGAAATATCAGTAGTAATCAACATAATGCTTGCCAAAACGCAGCGGTACACCGTAGTCACCATTGTGTGCGGAAGGCCATGGTATTCAAATAACGAGTTTTTAGAAAGCCTAGCTGCTTGCTCCATAATGACTAACCATAAAACCTTGCCATTTGATTCTTAACTGGACTAGCTTAAGCAGGTGCAAAAAGCACCATCTTGTTCAGGTGGTACGATGTCCGTACCTCCGGCAAGCCAACAAAAAATGTTGAGCTTATGAACCGCCGGTGTTGCCAGGCTCTGTATGGGAATTGGCTTGTGAGCAGCTGTCTTGCAAGTCTCTCAGATTACCACATAAATTACTTGCTCATGTCAGCAGGTTTCTATTGTCTGGCTCGTAAAATTGTTTTTTTTCTCGGTCCAAATGATTCCTAATAGAAGCAATCTGTGATATTCTGCTTCTTTGGCTTTTGAAAAATCTAGGCCGGTCCACCTTATAAAGGAGCCAACCGTCTTTTTACACTGAGAAGCGCAGTTGCAATTAATGTCGAGGTGTCAAATATTCGATTTTGGCATCTTTGCGAGCATTATGCAATAGAGCTCTAGACTAGCACTTGTTCTAAATGCCTGACGATTTTTTTTCGTCCTAGAGCTTTTTACCCACTTATGTCGGCTAGCTCATAAATTAGACTGCGTGAAATTTACATCGGCAAGCACATTGAGGTTGCCATGCTTGCAGTTTTAGCGAACGAAATTTTCTGCCAAGAAAAGTTGCCATCTTAAAATCTTTGCGACAAGCGAAGCGTATTTGATGCCGTCTTCAAGGATGTATGGCCTGGATCGACAGAAAAGAGATTAAGTCTTAAAAGTTGCACTCGGAATGTCACCAATATGTACTTGAGGGCAAGTAATTTCATGTCATGATCGGGGCATTTCCATTCGGCAGCTTTTGGCTGACTAGCCTAGAAAATTTGACCTGCTCAGGGTCCGACCTCATCTATTTGCGGTAGCGCATAACGGCTGGCTTGAATTCAGAAGTGCCGCGATCATCCCCATACGGATTTGGCTCGTCCAAGAAAGCGAGAGCACTCTCTACTCAAGACATTTCTTGGTTTTATTGATAGCATATTGGTACTAAATTACTCAATGTCTGTTCTCAAAAGTCGAAACAAAAGCTTTTCGAGGCCCGTGTAGCTAGCAATGTATTGTGAATGCAATCAGATATTAGTTATAACTTCTTGTAACGTAGCAAAAACCAAGCCGAGACGTTATTCGCTAAGAAGGCAAGTACGTGCAGCCATACGACAATTGATCGAGCCCATTGCCACCGTCACCGTCCGACTGGTCATGAAATTATGGTGCTTAAAATTCATCAGGCGATGCTCTCTTAATGGAAGGCTGATCTATGAGCTTCCCACAAAAATACGCGACTTCATGACGCAGTTTAAACCTCGCGGTTAAAAAAAATATTCTTTTTTATTGAATTTAAAAAAATACTTTTTTCCAGAAAATCCAACACACATTCTGTTAACGAATAATTTTTTCTACCGATTGGATTGCTTTATATTTTTATTGAAAGAGGAATTCGAATCCGCATTTGCTAGAAACTACCGAGTGAAGGATGGCATGTATTTTTTAGTACAATTAAATTAAAGATATTTTATGCTATGTATGTCGATCTAAGGGATCAGAAATGCACCATTAGGAAAATCAAAACATGCTGGATTCAACAAATTATTGTGAGCCGCTTTCTAATTTTGCGCTGAGTGACTTCAGACTTTATGCTAGAAAATAAACAACATCGCATTGCGGATGCGGACTAGAAAGCTTTTGTGCAATCTTAAAAAATGGAGCACATTGAGATGTCTATTTTCAGTATAAAGTTGAGCTCAAGCGCGGGTTTTCTATATGTGATGTGGACAAAACCTTGTCCAGAATATAATAAAACACATTTTATTGACATTGGTCGAACTCCCGGATTTCTTCGTGACGAAAACGGCAAATATGCAGATGTTGTATGTGGGGCGCGGGACGGACCGTGAAGGTTCGAATTACTGCTGGTGTAATAATCAATCTGTCCACCTATCATGATATTTCAAAACGAAAATTGCAGCTACCTTATTCGAAGGAGGTCTTAAAGATAGCGTTGGAGCTTGTTACCGTACAGTTTGTTTATATAAGGTCGAGCAATAAGAAGTTTGTACAATCTGCTCGAATAATGAGATCGTGTGTGTCTGTGATTACTATTGAATGTAGTTATTCACCTTAGTGATTGAAGCACCCCGAGTCTGTACCGCTGTTCTCTACGATCAAGATTTATGACGTTTCTCTACAGCGGCGTCGAGCACAACATTTCAGATGAACTCACTTTGATCTTGGAACGAACAAGGACAAAGTCGTGATTTTTCTCGCCATGCGCCACTGATTTGGTTCAACCGGTAGATTTGTTCGTCATCAGTAAGATGAAAGATGCATGAACTGATTTATGGAAAGTAAAAAATCTTCGGATGATCAATGCTGGAGAATGGTCGAATGGTGTTCCCGGTGATGTTGCATGATCAGGGAAGTATTAAAATTCCGGGTTGCGCAGAGTAAGCCGCGAAAGCTGAGCGTCGAGTCGATGAGACACGTAATATTAGTGGACCCACGTATTCGCGTATAGCAATGATGTGAGGTAGACTTTCGCTAGACGTTGATGGCAAATGGAATGAAAAAGAGTTGGCAACACAGCTTTAAGAGACCATAAAAATGTATCAGAAATACTTTGACGGTGAATTCGTTCCTGTTTTAGGTAAGCCGAATATATTTAAGCTGTTGAGCAGTATTGATGCTGTGTAATCCGTGTAAGTAATGCCTTTGGCGCATCAGTAACATCCCACATATAATACACATGATTTCGAGCAATCAGATTTAGTGTCATACACATTGTTTCTATTTTAGCGTGTTTCCATAACACCTTAAATGAGCTTTTTACCGTTTTTGCATAGCAATTTCGCCATTGTGAAAAGTTCGATTGAAGCGCTAGTGATGGAATCGCATTGGCAAAAGAATGCGGTGTATTGCACAACAATACTTGTTTATCAGATAAAAATACTATATATTGCAGCTACCCAAAGGATAGAGAAAGTCATACTATCAATTTAGCACATTCGAAACACCGGCCACATGCTCTACCGTGAGACTACAAGAGTGGTTCGCAGAGCAAGACTGACGATTTATGCATTCAGAACCGACTCCGATACAAACAGCGTTAGTCGCATTTAAGTTTAAGGTATGCGATCTAATGTTTGCGCCGAAAATGTTTTTTGCTGTATCTTGAAAATGACTTTACTTGTAAGGCCACACAATACGTGGATAAACCTTTAGCAAGTTTATAGTATGTAAACCTTTGGCGCGTGTGCACTGCTGAAATGTCAATGATCGATAGTTGCGACATTGTCAATAAATGCTAGTGACTTCTTGATCCTTAAAACGCTGAGAGCAATAAACCGGAGTTCCAAACCGATCTCTGACTAATGTGAGCAACACAGATTCGTGGAGCGATCATGAATAAAGTCATATCCAATAGGCGGACTCAGAAATCACGAATTGAAATGACACATATGTTGGCACTTTCAAACGCACGCCAAAGCACCACATTTTAAGAAAAAGATCGAAAAAATCCAACGCAAATGTGTTTTTTTGGCTACTATTAAAACTCTAGAGATTAAAAGGATGTTGTCAAAAGCTGCAACATGCGTCTCAGCAATAGTAGAGACCACCAAAAGGAATACCAAGACCGCACCCGCCACCGTAGAGACCCGCGCCAAACATGTTCCAGTAACCGATGGGGTATGCCCAGCCGGGAACGCCGCCGCACATAAATCCAAAGCGGTAAGGTCCATAGCCACCCCACCCACCCCAGCCGCCCCAGCCACCAAGTCCCCAGCCACCAAGACCCCATTCAAGCTGCTCTTTTTGATTGTCCTTACTATCGTTGTCATTGTCCTCGTCGACTTCTTTTTTGGTAGTTGCAGCAGCATTAGCAGGCGGATCAATCGTTTCCGTGACTCCAGTGAGCGTGACCCCGTCGGGCAACGTGGATGTTTGAGCCTTTTCGTAGGCTTCTACCGGTGATAAAACAAGAGGTTGGTCAGCAGCGGCAACAGGACCGATATAAGCCATCATGGCGACGAAAGGAATGATGAAGTTCATATTGTACGCTTGCTTTGTGTAGTTGGAGGCGAATTGCGTTGTGGATGAGCAAGATCACTTCGAGAGTCGGCAATAGTCATTACTTGTCATGAGCTTTTTACCGTTTTTGCATAGCAATTTCGCCATTGTGAAAAGTTCGATTGAAGCGCTAGTGATGGAATCGCATTGGCAAAAGAATGCGGTGTATTGCACAACAATACTTGTTTATCAGATAAAATACTATATATTGCAGCTACCCAAAGGATAGAGAAAGTCATACTATCAATTTAGCACATTCGGCCACATGCTCTACCGTGAGACTACAAGAGTGGTTCGCAGAGCAAGACTGACGATTTCTGCATTCAGAACCGACTCCGATACAAACAGCGTTAGTCGCATTCAAGTTTAAGGTATGCGATCTAATGATTGCGCCGAAAATGATTTTTGCTGTATCTTGAAAATGACTTTACTTGTAAGGCCACACAATACGTGGATAAACCTTTAGCAAGTTTATAGTATGTAAACCTTTGGCGCGTGTGCACTGCTGAAATGTCAATGATCGATAGTTGCGACATTGTCAATAAATGCTAGTGACTTCTTGATCCTTTAAACGCTGAGAGTAATAAACCGGAGTTCCAAACCGGTCTCTGACTAATGTGAGCAACACAGATTCGTGGTGCGATCGTAAATAAAGTCATATCCAATAGGCGGACTCAGAAATCACGAATTGAAATGACACATATGTTGGCACTTTCAAACGCACGCCAAAGCACCACATTTTAAGAAAAAGATCGAAAAATCCAACGCAAATGTGTTTTTTTGGCTACTATTAAAACTCTAGAGATTAAAAGGATGTTGTCAAAAGCTGCAACATGCGTCTCAGCAATAGTAGAGACCACCAAAAGGAATACCAAGACCGCACCCGCCACCGTAGAGACCCGCGCCAAACATGTTCCAGTAACCGATGGGGTATGCCCAGCCGGGAACGCCGCCGCACATAAATCCAAAGCGGTAAGGTCCATAGCCACCCCACCCACCCCAGCCGCCCCAGCCACCAAGTCCCCAGCCACCAAGACCCCATTCAAGCTGCTCTTTTTGATTGTCCTTACTATCGTTGTCATTGTCCTCGTCGACTTCTTTTTTGGTAGTTGCAGCAGCATTAGCAGGCGGATCAATCGTTTCCGTGACTCCAGTGAGCGTGACCCCGTCGGGCAACGTGGATGTTTGAGCCTTTTCGTAGGCTTCTACCGGTGATAAAACAAGAGGTTGGTCAGCAGCGGCAACAGGACCGATATAAGCCATCATGGCGACGAAAGGAATGATGAAGTTCATATTGTACGCTTGCTTTGTGTAGTTGGAGGCGAATTGCGTTGTGGATGAGCAAGATCACTTCGAGAGTCGGCAATAGTCATTACTTGTCATGAGCTTTTTACCGTTTTTGCATAGCAATTTCGCCATTGTGAAAAGTTCGATTGAAGCGCTAGTGATGGAATCGCATTGGCAAAAGAATGCGGTGTATTGCACAACAATACTTGTTTATCAGATAAAATACTATATATTGCAGCTACCCAAAGGATAGAGAAAGTCATACTATCAATTTAGCACATTCGAAACACCGGCCACATGCTCTACCGTGAGACTACAAGAGTGGTTCGCAGAGCAAGACTGACGATTTCTGCTTTCAAGACCGACTCCGATACAAACAGCTTTAGTCGCATTCAAGTTTAAGGTATGCGATCTAATGATTGCGCCAAAAATGATTTTTGCTTGAAAATGGCTTTACTTGTAAGGCCACACAATACGTGGATAAACCTTTAGCAAGTTTATAGTATGTAAACCTTTGGCGCGTGTGCACTGCTGAAATGTCAATGATCGATAGTTGCGACATTGTCAATAAATGCTAGTGACTTCTTGATCCTAAAACGCTGAGAGTAATAAACCGGAGTTCCAAACCGATCTCTGACTAATGTGAGCAACACAGATTCGTGGTGCGATCATGAATAAAGTCATATCCAATAGACGGACTCAGAAATCACGAATTGAAATGACACATATGTTGGCACTTTCAAACGCACGCCAAAGCACCACATTTTAAGAAAAAGATCGAAAAAATCCAACGCAAATGTGTTTTTTTGGCTACTATTAAAACTCTAGAGATTAAAAGGATGTTGTCAAAAGCTGCAACATGCGTCTCAGCAATAGTAGAGACCACCAAAAGGAATACCAAGACCGCACCCGCCACCGTAGAGACCCGCGCCAAACATGTTCCAGTAACCGATGGGGTATGCCCAGCCGGGAACGCCGCCGCACATAAATCCAAAGCGGTAAGGTCCATAGCCACCCCACCCACCCCAGCCGCCCCAGCCACCAAGTCCCCAGCCACCAAGACCCCATTCAAGCTGCTCTTTTTGATTGTCCTTACTATCGTTGTCATTGTCCTCGTCGACTTCTTTTTTGGTAGTTGCAGCAGCATTAGCAGGCGGATCAATCGTTTCCGTGACTCCAGTGAGCGTGACCCCGTCGGGCAACGTGGATGTTTGAGCCTTTTCGTAGGCTTCTACCGGTGATAAAACAAGAGGTTGGTCAGCAGCGGCAACAGGACCGATATAAGCCATCATGGCGACGAAAGGAATGATGAAGTTCATATTGTACGCTTGCTTTGTGTAGTTGGAGGCGAATTGCGTTGTGGATGAGCAAGATCACTTCGAGAGTCGGCAATAGTCATTACTTGTCATGAGCTTTTTACCGTTTTTGCATAGCAATTTCGCCATTGTGAAAAGTTCGATTGAAGCGCTAGTGATGGAATCGCATTGGCAAAAGAATGCGGTGTATTGCACAACAATACTTGTTTATCAGATAAAATACTATATATTGCAGCTACCCAAAGGATAGAGAAAGTCATACTATCAATTTAGCACATTCGAAACACCGGCCACATGCTCTACCGTGAGACTACAAGAGTGGTTCGCAGAGCAAGACTGACGATTTCTGCATTCAGAACCGACTCCAATACAAACAGCGTTAGTCGCATTTAAGTTTAAGGTATGCGATCTAATGATTGCGCCGAAAATGATTTTTGCTGTATCTTGAAAATGACTTTACTTGTAAGGCCACACAATACGTGGATAAACCTTTAGCAAGTTTATAGTATGTAAACCTTTGGCGCGTGTGCACTGCTGAAATGTCAATGATCGATAGTTGCGACATTGTCAATCAATGCTAGTGACTTCTTGATCCTTAAAACGCTGAGAGTAAAAAACCGGAGTTCCAAACCGATCTCTGACTAATGTGAGAACACAGATTCGTGGTGCGATCATGAATAAAGTCATATCCAATAAGCGGACTCAGAAATCACGAAATGAAATGACACATATGTTGGCACTTTCAAACGCACGCCAAAGCACCACATTTTAAGAAAAAGATCGAGAAAATCCAACGCAAATGTGTTTTTTTGGCTACTATTAAAACTCTAGAGATTAAAAGGATGTTGTCAAAAGCTGCAACATGCGTCTCAGCAATAGTAGAGACCACCAAAAGGAATACCAAGACCGCACCCGCCACCGTAGAGACCCGCG
Organism: Plasmopara viticola; assembly: GCA_001695595.3. Classification (NCBI taxonomy): domain Eukaryota; phylum Oomycota; class Peronosporomycetes; order Peronosporales; family Peronosporaceae; genus Plasmopara; species Plasmopara viticola. The sequence goes on from MBPM02000058.1 coordinate 289,270, forward strand.
CCAAACATGTTCCAGTAACCGATGGGGTATGCCCAGCCGGGAACGCCGCCGCACATAAATCCAAAGCGGTAAGGTCCATAGCCACCCCACCCACCCCAGCCGCCCCAGCCACCAAGTCCCCAGCCACCAAGACCCCATTCAAGCTGCTCTTTTTGATTGTCCTTACTATCGTTGTCATTGTCCTCGTCGACTTCTTTTTTGGTAGTTGCAGCAGCATTAGCAGGCGGATCAATCGTTTCCGTGACTCCAGTGAGCGTGACCCCGTCGGGCAACGTGGATGTTTGAGCCTTTTCGTAGGCTTCTACCGGTGATAAAACAAGAGGTTGGTCAGCAGCGGCAACAGGACCGATATAAGCCATCATGGCGACGAAAGGAATGATGAAGTTCATATTGTACGCTTGCTTTGTGTAGTTGGAGGCGAATTGCGTTGTGGATGAGCAAGATCACTTCGAGAGTCGGCAATAGTCATTACTTGTCATGAGCTTTTTACCGTTTTTGCATAGCAATTTCGCCATTGTGAAAAGTTCGATTGAAGCGCTAGTGATGGAATCGCATTGGCAAAAGAATGCGGTGTATTGCACAACAATACTTGTTTATCAGATAAAATACTATATATTGCAGCTACCCAAAGGATAGAGAAAGTCATACTATCAATTTAGCACATTCGAAACACCGGCCACATGCTCTACCGTGAGACTACAAGAGTGGTTCGCAGAGCAAGACTGACGATTTCTGCATTCAGAACCGACTCCGATACAAACAGCGTTAGTCGCATTTAAGTTTAAGGTATGCGATCTAATGATTGCGCCGAAAATGATTTTTGCTGTATCTTGAAAATGACTTTACTTGTAAGGCCACACAATACGTGGATAAACCTTTAGCAAGTTTATAGTATGTAAACCTTTGGCGCGTGTGCACTGCTGAAATGTCAATGATCGATAGTTGCGACATTGTCAATAAATGCTAGTGACTTCTTGATCCTTAAAACGCTGAGAGTAATAAACCGGAGTTCCAAACCGGTCTCTGACTAATGTGAGCAACACAGATTCGTGGTGCGATCATGAATAAAGTCATATCCAATAGCGGACTCAGAAATCACGAATTGAAATGACACATATGTTGGCACTTTCAAACGCACGCCAAAGCACCACATTTTAAGAAAAAGATCGAAAAAATCCAACGCAAATGTGTTTTTTTGGCTACTATTAAAACTCTAGAGATTAAAAGGATGTTGTCAAAAGCTGCAACATGCGTCTCAGCAATAGTAGAGACCACCAAAAGGAATACCAAGACCGCACCCGCCACCGTAGAGACCCGCGCCAAACATGTTCCAGTAACCGATGGGGTATGCCCAGCCGGGAACGCCGCCGCACATAAATCCAAAGCGGTAAGGTCCATAGCCACCCCACCCACCCCAGCCGCCCCAGCCACCAAGTCCCCAGCCACCAAGACCCCATTCAAGCTGCTCTTTTTGATTGTCCTTACTATCGTTGTCATTGTCCTCGTCGACTTCTTTTTTGGTAGTTGCAGCAGCATTAGCAGGCGGATCAATCGTTTCCGTGACTCCAGTGAGCGTGACCCCGTCGGGCAACGTGGATGTTTGAGCCTTTTCGTAGGCTTCTACCGGTGATAAAACAAGAGGTTGGTCAGCAGCGGCAACAGGACCGATATAAGCCATCATGGCGACGAAAGGAATGATGAAGTTCATATTGTACGCTTGCTTTGTGTAGTTGGAGGCGAATTGCGTTGTGGATGAGCAAGATCACTTCGAGAGTCGGCAATAGTCATTACTTGTCATGAGCTTTTTACCGTTTTTGCATAGCAATTTCGCCATTGTGAAAAGTTCGATTGAAGCGCTAGTGATGGAATCGCATTGGCAAAAGAATGCGGTGTATTGCACAACAATACTTGTTTATCAGATAAAATACTATATATTGCAGCTACCCAAAGGATAGAGAAAGTCATACTATCAATTTAGCACATTCGAAACACCGGCCACATGCTCTACCGTGAGACTACAAGAGTGGTTCGCAGAGCAAGACTGACGATTTCTGCATTCAGAACCGACTCCGATACAAACAGCGTTAGTCGCATTTAAGTTTAAGGTATGCGATCTAATGATTGCGCCGAAAATGATTTTTGCTGTATCTTGAAAATGACTTTACTTGTAAGGCCACACAATACGTGGATAAACCTTTAGCAAGTTTATAGTATGTAAACCTTTGGCGCGTGTGCACTGCTGAAATGTCAATGATCGATAGTTGCGACATTGTCAATAAATGCTAGTGACTTCTTGATCCTTAAAACGCTGAGAGTAATAAACCGGAGTTCCAAACCGATCTCTGACTAATGTGAGCAACACAGATTCGTGGTGCGATCATGAATAAAGTCATATCCAATAGCGGACTCAGAAATCACGAATTGAAATGACACATATGTTGGCACTTTCAAACGCACGCCAAAGCACCACATTTTAAGAAAAAGATCGAAAAAATCCAACGCAAATGTGTTTTTTTGGCTACTATTAAAACTCTAGAGATTAAAAGGATGTTGTCAAAAGCTGCAACATGCGTCTCAGCAATAGTAGAGACCACCAAAAGGAATACCAAGACCGCACCCGCCACCGTAGAGACCCGCGCCAAACATGTTCCAGTAACCGATGGGGTATGCCCAGCCGGGAACGCCGCCGCACATAAATCCAAAGCGGTAAGGTCCATAGCCACCCCACCCACCCCAGCCGCCCCAGCCACCAAGTCCCCAGCCACCAAGACCCCATTCAAGCTGCTCTTTTTGATTGTCCTTACTATCGTTGTCATTGTCCTCGTCGACTTCTTTTTTGGTAGTTGCAGCAGCATTAGCAGGCGGATCAATCGTTTCCGTGACTCCAGTGAGCGTGACCCCGTCGGGCAACGTGGATGTTTGAGCCTTTTCGTAGGCTTCTACCGGTGATAAAACAAGAGGTTGGTCAGCAGCGGCAACAGGACCGATATAAGCCATCATGGCGACGAAAGGAATGATGAAGTTCATATTGTACGCTTGCTTTGTGTAGTTGGAGGCGAATTGCGTTGTGGATGAGCAAGATCACTTCGAGAGTCGGCAATAGTCATTACTTGTCATGAGCTTTTTACCGTTTTTGCATAGCAATTTCGCCATTGTGAAAAGTTCGATTGAAGCGCTAGTGATGGAATCGCATTGGCAAAAGAATGCGGTGTATTGCACAACAATACTTGTTTATCAGATAAAATACTATATATTGCAGCTACCCAAAGGATAGAGAAAGTCATACTATCAATTTAGCACATTCGAAACACCGGCCACATGCTCTACCGTGAGACTACAAGAGTGGTTCGCAGAGCAAGACTGACGATTTCTGCATTCAGAACCGACTCCGATACAAACAGCGTTAGTCGCATTTAAGTTTAAGGTATGCGATCTAATGATTGCGCCGAAAATGATTTTTGCTGTATCTTGAAAATGACTTTACTTGTAAGGCCACACAATACGTGGATAAACCTTTAGCAAGTTTATAGTATGTAAACCTTTGGCGCGTGTGCACTGCTGAAATGTCAATGATCGATAGTTGCGACATTGTCAATAAATGCTAGTGACTTCTTGATCCTAAAACGCTGAGAGTAATAAACCGGAGTTCCAAACCGATCTCTGACTAATGTGAGCAACACAGATTCGTGGTGCGATCATGAATAAAGTCATATCCAATAGGCGGACTCAGAAATCACGAATTGAAATGACACATATGTTGGCACTTTCAAACGCACGCCAAAGCACCACATTTTAAGAAAAAGATCGAAAAAATCCAACGCAAATGTGTTTTTTTGGCTACTATTAAAACTCTAGAGATTAAAAGGATGTTGTCAAAAGCTGCAACATGCGTCTCAGCAATAGTAGAGACCACCAAAAGGAATACCAAGACCGCACCCGCCACCGTAGAGACCCGCGCCAAACATGTTCCAGTAACCGATGGGGTATGCCCAGCCGGGAACGCCGCCGCACATAAATCCAAAGCGGTAAGGTCCATAGCCACCCCACCCACCCCAGCCGCCCCAGCCACCAAGTCCCCAGCCACCAAGACCCCATTCAAGCTGCTCTTTTTGATTGTCCTTACTATCGTTGTCATTGTCCTCGTCGACTTCTTTTTTGGTAGTTGCAGCAGCATTAGCAGGCGGATCAATCGTTTCCGTGACTCCAGTGAGCGTGACCCCGTCGGGCAACGTGGATGTTTGAGCCTTTTCGTAGGCTTCTACCGGTGATAAAACAAGAGGTTGGTCAGCAGCGGCAACAGGACCGATATAAGCCATCATGGCGACGAAAGGAATGATGAAGTTCATATTGTACGCTTGCTTTGTGTAGTTGGAGGCGAATTGCGTTGTGGATGAGCAAGATCACTTCGAGAGTCGGCAATAGTCATTACTTGTCATGAGCTTTTTACCGTTTTTGCATAGCAATTTCGCCATTGTGAAAAGTTCGATTGAAGCGCTAGTGATGGAATCGCATTGGCAAAAGAATGCGGTGTATTGCACAACAATACTTGTTTATCAGATAAAATACTATATATTGCAGCTACCCAAAGGATAGAGAAAGTCATACTATCAATTTAGCACATTCGAAACACCGGCCACATGCTCTACCGTGAGACTACAAGAGTGGTTCGCAGAGCAAGACTGACGATTTCTGCTTTCAAGACCGACTCCGATACAAACAGCTTTAGTCGCATTTAAGTTTAAGGTATGCGATCTAATGATTGCGCCGAAAATGATTTTTGCTGTATCTTGAAAATGACTTTACTTGTAAGGCCACACAATACGTGGATAAACCTTTAGCAAGTTTATAGTATGTAAACCTTTGGCGCGTGTGCACTGCTGAAATGTCAATGATCGATAGTTGCGACATTGTCAATAAATGCTAGTGACTTCTTGATCCTTAAAACGCTGAGAGTAATAAACCGCCAAACCGCGACACATATCAATTCAGAAATGGTTGAAATGACACAAACTTTCAAACGCATATCGAAAAATCCAACGCAAATGTGTTTTTTTGGCTACTATTAAAACTCTAGAGATTAAAAGGATGTTGTCAAAAGCTGCAACATGCGTCTCAGCAATAGTAGAGACCACCAAAAGGAATACCAAGACCGCACCCGCCACCGTAGAGACCCGCGCCAAACATGTTCCAGTAACCGATGGGGTATGCCCAGCCGGGAACGCCGCCGCACATAAATCCAAAGCGGTAAGGTCCATAGCCACCCCACCCACCCCAGCCGCCCCAGCCACCAAGTCCCCAGCCACCAAGACCCCATTCAAGCTGCTCTTTTTGATTGTCCTTACTATCGTTGTCATTGTCCTCGTCGACTTCTTTTTTGGTAGTTGCAGCAGCATTAGCAGGCGGATCAATCGTTTCCGTGACTCCAGTGAGCGTGACCCCGTCGGGCAACGTGGATGTTTGAGCCTTTTCGTAGGCTTCTACCGGTGATAAAACAAGAGGTTGGTCAGCAGCGGCAACAGGACCGATATAAGCCATCATGGCGACGAAAGGAATGATGAAGTTCATATTGTACGCTTGCTTTGTGTAGTTGGAGGCGAATTGCGTTGTGGATGAGCAAGATCACTTCGAGAGTCGGCAATAGTCATTACTTGTCATGAGCTTTTTACCGTTTTTGCATAGCAATTTCGCCATTGTGAAAAGTTCGATTGAAGCGCTAGTGATGGAATCGCATTGGCAAAAGAATGCGGTGTATTGCACAACAATACTTGTTTATCAGATAAAATACTATATATTGCAGCTACCCAAAGGATAGAGAAAGTCATACTATCAATTTAGCACATTCGAAACACCGGCCACATGCTCTACCGTGAGACTACAAGAGTGGTTCGCAGAGCAAGACTGACGATTTCTGCATTCAGAACCGACTCCGATACAAACAGCGTTAGTCGCATTTAAGTTTAAGGTATGCGATCTAATGATTGCGCCGAAAATGATTTTTGCTGTATCTTGAAAATGACTTTACTTGTAAGGCCACACAATACGTGGATAAACCTTTAGCAAGTTTATAGTATGTAAACCTTTGGCGCGTGTGCACTGCTGAAATGTCAATGATCGATAGTTGCGACATTGTCAATAAATGCTAGTGACTTCTTGATCCTAAAACGCTGAGAGTAATAAACCGGAGTTCCAAACCGATCTCTGACTAATGTGAGCAACACAGATTCGTGGTGCGATCATGAATAAAGTCATATCCAATAGCGGACTCAGAAATCACGAATTGAAATGACACATATGTTGGCACTTTCAAACGCACGCCAAAGCACCACATTTTAAGAAAAAGATCGAAAAAATCCAACGCAAATGTGTTTTTTTGGCTACTATTAAAACTCTAGAGATTAAAAGGATGTTGTCAAAAGCTGCAACATGCGTCTCAGCAATAGTAGAGACCACCAAAAGGAATACCAAGACCGCACCCGCCACCGTAGAGACCCGCGCCAAACATGTTCCAGTAACCGATGGGGTATGCCCAGCCGGGAACGCCGCCGCACATAAATCCAAAGCGGTAAGGTCCATAGCCACCCCACCCACCCCAGCCGCCCCAGCCACCAAGTCCCCAGCCACCAAGACCCCATTCAAGCTGCTCTTTTTGATTGTCCTTACTATCGTTGTCATTGTCCTCGTCGACTTCTTTTTTGGTAGTTGCAGCAGCATTAGCAGGCGGATCAATCGTTTCCGTGACTCCAGTGAGCGTGACCCCGTCGGGCAACGTGGATGTTTGAGCCTTTTCGTAGGCTTCTACCGGTGATAAAACAAGAGGTTGGTCAGCAGCGGCAACAGGACCGATATAAGCCATCATGGCGACGAAAGGAATGATGAAGTTCATATTGTACGCTTGCTTTGTGTAGTTGGAGGCGAATTGCGTTGTGGATGAGCAAGATCACTTCGAGAGTCGGCAATAGTCATTACTTGTCATGAGCTTTTTACCGTTTTTGCATAGCAATTTCGCCATTGTGAAAAGTTCGATTGAAGCGCTAGTGATGGAATCGCATTGGCAAAAGAATGCGGTGTATTGCACAACAATACTTGTTTATCAGATAAAATACTATATATTGCAGCTACCCAAAGGATAGAGAAAGTCATACTATCAATTTAGCACATTCGAAACACCGGCCACATGCTCTACCGTGAGACTACAAGAGTGGTTCGCAGAGCAAGACTGACGATTTCTGCTTTCAAGACCGACTCCGATACAAACAGCGTTAGTCGCATTCAAGTTTAAGGTATGCGATCTAATGTTTGCGCCGAAAATGATTTTTGCTGTATCTTGAAAATGACTTTACTTGTAAGGCCACACAATACGTGGATAAACCTTTAGCAAGTTTATAGTATGTAAACCTTTGGCGCGTGTGCACTGCTGAAATGTCAATGATCGATAGTTGCGACATTGTCAATAAATGCTAGTGACTTCTTGATCCTTAAACGCTGAGAGTAATAAACCGGAGTTCCAAACCGATCTCTGGCTAATGTGAGCAACACAGATTCGTGGTGCGATCATGAATAAAGTCATATCCAATAGGCGGACTCAGAAATCACGAATTGAAATGACACATATGTTGGCACTTTCAAACGCACGCCAAAGCACCACATTTTAAGAAAAAGATCGAAAAAATCCAACGCAAATGTGTTTTTTTGGCTACTATTAAAACTCTAGAGATTAAAAGGATGTTGTCAAAAGCTGCAACATGCGTCTCAGCAATAGTAGAGACCACCAAAAGGAATACCAAGACCGCACCCGCCACCGTAGAGACCCGCGCCAAACATGTTCCAGTAACCGATGGGGTATGCCCAGCCGGGAACGCCGCCGCACATAAATCCAAAGCGGTAAGGTCCATAGCCACCCCACCCACCCCAGCCGCCCCAGCCACCAAGTCCCCAGCCACCAAGACCCCATTCAAGCTGCTCTTTTTGATTGTCCTTACTATCGTTGTCATTGTCCTCGTCGACTTCTTTTTTGGTAGTTGCAGCAGCATTAGCAGGCGGATCAATCGTTTCCGTGACTCCAGTGAGCGTGACCCCGTCGGGCAACGTGGATGTTTGAGCCTTTTCGTAGGCTTCTACCGGTGATAAAACAAGAGGTTGGTCAGCAGCGGCAACAGGACCGATATAAGCCATCATGGCGACGAAAGGAATGATGAAGTTCATATTGTACGCTTGCTTTGTGTAGTTGGAGGCGAATTGCGTTGTGGATGAGCAAGATCACTTCGAGAGTCGGCAATAGTCATTACTTGTCATGAGCTTTTTACCGTTTTTGCATAGCAATTTCGCCATTGTGAAAAGTTCGATTGAAGCGCTAGTGATGGAATCGCATTGGCAAAAGAATGCGGTGTATTGCACAACAATACTTGTTTATCAGATAAAATACTATATATTGCAGCTACCCAAAGGATAGAGAAAGTCATACTATCAATTTAGCACATTCGAAACACCGGCCACATGCTCTACCGTGAGACTACAAGAGTGGTTCGCAGAGCAAGACTGACGATTTCTGCATTCAGACCGACTCCGATACAAACAGCGTTAGTCGCATTTAAGTTTAAGGTATGCGATCTAATGTTTGCGCCGAAAATGATTTTTGCTGTATCTTGAAAATGACTTTACTTGTAAGGCCACACAATACGTGGATAAACCTTTAGCAAGTTTATAGTATGTAAACCTTTGGCGCGTGTGCACTGCTGAAATGTCAATGATCGATAGTTGCGACATTGTCAATCAATGCTAGTGACTTCTTGATCCTTAAAACGCTGAGAGTAAAAAACCGGAGTTCCAAACCGATCTCTGCTAATGTGAGCAACACAGATTCGTGGTGCGATCATGAATAAAGTCATATCCAATAGGCGGACTCAGAAATCACGAATTGAAATGACACATATGTTGGCACTTTCAAACGCACGCCAAAGCACCACATTTTAAGAAAAAGATCGAAAAAATCCAACGCAAATGTGTTTTTTTGGCTACTATTAAAACTCTAGAGATTAAAAGGATGTTGTCAAAAGCTGCAACATGCGTCTCAGCAATAGTAGAGACCACCAAAAGGAATACCAAGACCGCACCCGCCACCGTAGAGACCCGCGCCAAACATGTTCCAGTAACCGATGGGGTATGCCCAGCCGGGAACGCCGCCGCACATAAATCCAAAGCGGTAAGGTCCATAGCCACCCCACCCACCCCAGCCGCCCCAGCCACCAAGTCCCCAGCCACCAAGACCCCATTCAAGCTGCTCTTTTTGATTGTCCTTACTATCGTTGTCATTGTCCTCGTCGACTTCTTTTTTGGTAGTTGCAGCAGCATTAGCAGGCGGATCAATCGTTTCCGTGACTCCAGTGAGCGTGACCCCGTCGGGCAACGTGGATGTTTGAGCCTTTTCGTAGGCTTCTACCGGTGATAAAACAAGAGGTTGGTCAGCAGCGGCAACAGGACCGATATAAGCCATCATGGCGACGAAAGGAATGATGAAGTTCATATTGTACGCTTGCTTTGTGTAGTTGGAGGCGAATTGCGTTGTGGATGAGCAAGATCACTTCGAGAGTCGGCAATAGTCATTACTTGTCATGAGCTTTTTACCGTTTTTGCATAGCAATTTCGCCATTGTGAAAAGTTCGATTGAAGCGCTAGTGATGGAATCGCATTGGCAAAAGAATGCGGTGTATTGCACAACAATACTTGTTTATCAGATAAAATACTATATATTGCAGCTACCCAAAGGATAGAGAAAGTCATACTATCAATTTAGCACATTCGAAACACCGGCCACATGCTCTACCGTGAGACTACAAGAGTGGTTCGCAGAGCAAGACTGACGATTTCTGCATTCAGACCGACTCCGATACAAACAGCGTTAGTCGCATTTAAGTTTAAGGTATGCGATCTAATGTTTGCGCCGAAAATGATTTTTGCTGTATCTTGAAAATGACTTTACTTGTAAGGCCACACAATACGTGGATAAACCTTTAGCAAGTTTATAGTATGTAAACCTTTGGCGCGTGTGCACTGCTGAAATGTCAATGATCGATAGTTGCGACATTGTCAATAAATGCTAGTGACTTCTTGATCCTTAAACGCTGAGAGTAATAAACCGGAGTTCCAAACCGATCAATGTGAGCAACACAGATTCGTGGTGCGATCATGAATAAAGTCATATCCAATAGGCGGACTCAGAAATCACGAATTGAAATGACACATATGTTGGCACTTTCAAACGCACGCCAAAGCACCACATTTTAAGAAAAAGATCGAAAAAATCCAACGCAAATGTGTTTTTTTGGCTACTATTAAAACTCTAGAGATTAAAAGGATGTTGTCAAAAGCTGCAACATGCGTCTCAGCAATAGTAGAGACCACCAAAAGGAATACCAAGACCGCACCCGCCACCGTAGAGACCCGCGCCAAACATGTTCCAGTAACCGATGGGGTATGCCCAGCCGGGAACGCCGCCGCACATAAATCCAAAGCGGTAAGGTCCATAGCCACCCCACCCACCCCAGCCGCCCCAGCCACCAAGTCCCCAGCCACCAAGACCCCATTCAAGCTGCTCTTTTTGATTGTCCTTACTATCGTTGTCATTGTCCTCGTCGACTTCTTTTTTGGTAGTTGCAGCAGCATTAGCAGGCGGATCAATCGTTTCCGTGACTCCAGTGAGCGTGACCCCGTCGGGCAACGTGGATGTTTGAGCCTTTTCGTAGGCTTCTACCGGTGATAAAACAAGAGGTTGGTCAGCAGCGGCAACAGGACCGATATAAGCCATCATGGCGACGAAAGGAATGATAAAGTTCATATTGTACGCTTGCTTTGTGTAGTTGGAGGCGAATTGCGTTGTGGATGAGCAAGATCACTTCGAGAGTCGGCAATAGTCATTACTTGTCATGAGCTTTTTACCGTTTTTGCATAGCAATTTCGCCATTGTGAAAAGTTCGATTGAAGCGCTAGTGATGGAATCGCATTGGCAAAAGAATGCGGTGTATTGCACAACAATACTTGTTTATCAGATAAAATTGCAGCTACCCAAAGGATAGAGAAAGTCATACTATCAATATAGCACATTCGAAACACCGGCCACATGCTCTACCGTGAGACTACAAGAGTGGTTCGCAGAGCAAGACTGACGATTTCTGCATTCAGAACCGACTCCGATACAAACAGCGTTAGTCGCATTTAAGTTTAAGGTATGCGATCTAATGTTTGCGCCGAAAATGATTTTTGCTGTATCTTGAAAATGACTTTACTTGTAAGGCCACACAATACGTGGATGAACCTTTAGCATGTTTATAGTATAACAATGTGATTGTCGCAGTGCAAAATGGAAAGTAAATTCATAGGAATAAAGAAAACTATAGGCTCTTACTCACTTGTAGCCACGTGTTCTTCTGTCTCGATATTCTAGAATGTTACTATTTCTCTTATATGTCAAGTTGGCACATACTGTGGGACACCCAATTAGAGGCCGTTACACTCCCCCTCAACTTGACAGTCCACAAGTCCGCATGCGTCACGAAGCTCCACAAAGCGCGGCGTCGGAATGGCCTTCGTTAACATATCCGCTAGCTGAGACTCCGATGGTACGTACTCCACCTTGATGGTGCCCTTCTCGACGTAGTCACGGACGAAGTGAGCTCGGAGGTCGATGTGCTTGGCGCGTGGGGTGTATCCGTGGTTAGTTGCCATACTAATCGCCGACTGGTTGTCCATGTAGATCGTCGACGCACTCGACACGTTTACACCCATCTCTGTGAGGAGGAAACGCAGCCACAGTACTTCTTGAGCGGTAAGTGCGAGAGCCATGTACTCGGCTTCAGCAGTTGATAATGCGACGGTCGCTTGACGCTTGCTCTTGTAGATGACCGGACCGTCAGCCATCTTCACCATCACACCAGACGTCGAGCGTCGCGTCTCCTTATCACCACCCCAGTTCGCGTCGCAGTATGTCACGATATTCTTGCCCTTTGCCGTGTAGTGGATGCCGATCGAAAGAGTGGCCTTGAGGTAGCGAAGTACACGTAGCGCAGCATTCCAATGCATCTCACGCGGCGTATCGAGGTACTGAGAGAGTATCGACAGCACGTAGCCAATGTCGGGACGTGTGGCATTGGCAACGTACAGCATTGATCCGATTAGTTCGCGGTACTTATTTTTGTCTGTGCATACACCGTGCTTGTCGGATGGGCTGAGATCTTGACCAATTACCATTGGGTTGCGGACACCATGAGCAGATACTTGACCAAAACGCTCGAGCAACTTGGTTATAAACTGAGATTGCTTCACCACCATTTCACCACGTTTCCGATCGTGAAGTACTTCCATCCCGAGAACGAAACGAGCATCACCGAGTGATTTGACCGTGAAGTGCGACGCGAGACCAGTACACACGGATCGCGCTTGTTCCTCTGTTTTGCAGCCAACAAGTAGATCGTCTACGTAGAGCACCACAAAAACCGCGGCCGCTGGGTCACTGTCATCTCGTCGAACGAAGAGACAAGGATCAGCTCGACACTGTTTGAAACCGAGACGCTTGAACACGTCGCGGATGGTACGGTGCCACACAGCTGCAGCTTGCTTGAGTCCATAGAGGCTGCGGCGGAGTCTGCAAACCAATTCCGGCGCCACATTCACTCCTTCAGGGGGATTCATAAACACTGTTTCGTCAAGCTTTCCATTTAGAAATGCGGTCTCAATGTCAAACTGGCGAATCATGAGGCGTCGAGAGCAGCACAATGCGAGAAAGACCCGGATCGTGTTCATGCTTGCCACTGGTGAGTATGTGTGGGTATAGTCTATGCCGCGAGTCTGGAGGAAACCTCGAGCGACTAGACGTGCCTTGTATCGCTTAACCGCTCCATTCTCGTCGTACTTCTTCGCGAATACCCATTTGCATCCGATCACCTTGTTTCCTTGAGGTCGTCGCACCATGTCCCACGTGTGGCTCCGCACATGCGACCGAATCTCAGCACGTATAGCTTCCTTCCATTGTGGAGCGTCAGGGGCCGCCATTGCTTCAGCGTATGATGTAGGCAGCTCAGACACCGCCAACGCAATTTCGTACTCATCCAGGCGTGGTCGCTTGCTTTCTGGTTCTGGCTCATCGTCATTTTCAGCGCCATCAAGATGCAAAGGCATATCTCCATCAGTCAGTAGACGCGGTTGTTCATACGTGATCGATCGAGGGCGAATGGAACCACCACTGAACACTATGCGATTCTCTGATGCATCGAAGCCGACGCCAACACCTTCACCATGAGGGATTATTGCTGACGGTGCGCACGGATCACATCCGGCAGCACGGACGAGGTCAAGGCTCGGGTTGAGATGCTGGACGATGGCGGGGCGATCGATCGACCGACTTAGATGTTGTGAGTGCGGGACGATATCGCAATCAGGACGCTGGGCGAGCTGCATCTGCTGATCTTCGGTAGCAGTGGAAGGACTGATGCGCTGGACAACTTGCATCTGGCTGTTACTCCCCCTGTCCAAAGCATCAGTAGGAACGGGTGAGATTTGAGCATCGGTAGGGGGCACTTCTTCCATTTCAACGTCGGCGGCATCGTCGACATCCGCAGTTGCATCATGGTCGTTCTCATTCACTGGTCGCGGTGGCGGAATATAACTCACGGAATCGTGATCATTGATGCTAACCACCCAAGGAAAGCAACTTGAGTCATCACTGACGGCTTGGAACGTGTCTGGTGGTCGCTCATTCAGATGCACCGATCGCGAAATCACGATGCGCTCGTCGTCGTAATCCCACACACGATACGCTTTCGAACCATCAGCGTATCCAAGGAAGAGGCAACGGTGAGCTCGAGGATCAAGTTTGCCTACGTTTGGCTTGTCAACATGTACGTAGCCACGAGCACCAAATACACGAAGGTCTTCGAGTGACTGGCGCTTTCCGGTTAATACTTCGAGGGGGCTCTGATCCGGTCGCGCAGTATTCGGGATACGGTTGACGATGTAAGCTGCAGTCCGAAACGCTTCAGCCCACCACACACGGTCCACTCGCATGTAGTGTAGCATCGACCGGGCCATGTCAGCTAGTGTCCGGTTCATACGCTCAGCGGTCCCATTTTGCTGGGGGCTGTATGGCGCACTCGTCTGGTGAATGATCCCTTTGGACGCACAGAACTTGCCAAAGCGCTTGCTCACATATTCACCACCGTTGTCACTACGAACACACATCACCTTGCAGCCGTGTTGCACCTTAACCTGAGTGCAGAATGCCTTGAAGCAATCGAACACTTCAGACTTCTGCTTGATGAAGTTGACGAACACTTCTCGGCTGAAGTCGTCCACGAAGACCACGATGTATACCGCACCACCCTTGGACTTCGGTTTTATTGGCCCCATCACATCCGTGTGCACAATCTCGAATGGGCGACCTGTCTTTATCTCGCTACCCGATTGGTGCGCGTACGAGCTTGTGGTCATTTTTCCTTGCGCACAGCCACCGCAGACACCACCATCCGATTGAGACAAAGCCATAGGGGGGATACCATCGCACGCGCTAGCAACTAGCTTTAGCTTGGTATCGGAGACGTGCCCCAGGCGCGCGTGAATGACTTCGTAGGCTTTATCATTTGACTCACCATCAAATGCCGTATACGCGTTGCCTTCCGTTCTGTACTTTAGTTCACACGCGTACAGTTTCCCAATCCGAGGGACTCGAACAACAACACGGCCATTCTGCAAAATGGAGGCACCGGTCTTGTCGAATTGCACAGCGAGATTCTTGGACATGAGTGCAGGAACCGACAGTAGCTTTCGGTCCAATTTCTGAACGTGGAGAACATCCGTCAACTTCACCCGCACGCCTCCGGTAAAGTTAACTCGCACGGTACCCATACCTATGGCGGCAACTCGCTGGCCATTTGCCACCATGATCTCGATTGGTTCTGTAAGCGGGCGGTATTCCGAAAAATCATTCCGATCCGTAGTCATATGCGAGCTGGCTCCACTATCAAGGAGCCAGGTGGACGATCGCTCACCACCAGCGGTCATAGCGGAGAACGCGAACTCCGAACCACCGGCATTGCCCTTCAGCCTCGGGCAATCTTGTTTCTTGTGGCCAGCTTCGTGGCATTCATAGCATCGGCCCTTGAACTCCTTCTTGTCACCACCATTATGCCCTTTGCGTCCGTGTCTCTTGGCATTTCGTCCACGTCGGCCTCCACGCCCATTCTGGAACCTTCCACCATTATCACTCACCGTCGCCTTGAATGCTTGCTCCTTCACCTCGCGTTTCTGAATCATCTCATATTCGCGTCGGAGCATCTCTTTCGCATCCAGAAGTGTCACACGGTCGCGCACTTCGATGAGCCGCACCATCGCGTCGTACTCACTTGGCACACTACCAAGGAGGATCACCAGCTTCTCCTCTTCAGGCAGAGCGTCACCAACCGCAGCCAACTTCGCACACAATTCATCGAACTGCACCAGATGCTCCATGAGACTCCCACCACTGGCCATCGCGAACTCGTGGAGTTGCTTGCGCAGCTGCACACGGTTGTGCAGACTCTGCTTCATGAAAAATGCACGCAGAATTTGCCATGCTTCCCATGCAGAATTGGCTTCCCTCACCATCATCTGGTACGTTGGACTCAACAGCTTCGACACCACAGCCAGCGCCTTCACATCGGCGGCTTTCCATTGGGCGGGGGCGTTCACTGCGTCTTCTGGCTTCACCTCGAGATGGTCGAGGAGGTCCTTCCTGGCCAATGCCATGCGGGCGTTAAACTCCCACAGGAAGTAGTTGTCGTCGCTGAGGATCTCGTTCGGGTTCGTTATTGGGCTCATAACCTATAACAATGTGATTGTCGCAGTGCAAAATGGAAAGTAAATTCATAGGAATAAAGAAAACTATAGGCTCTTACTCACTTGTAGCCACGTGTTCTTCTGTCTCGATATTCTAGAATGTGACTATTTCTCTTATATGTCAAGTTGGCACATACTGTGGGACACCCAATTAGAGGCCGTTACATATAGTATGTAAATCTTTGGCGCGTGTGCACTGCTGAAATGTCAATGATCGATAGTTGCGACATTGTCAATAAATGCTAGTGACTTCTTGATCCTTAAAACGCTGAGAGTAAAAAACCGGAGTTCCAAACCGATCTCTGACTAATGTGAGCAACACAGATTCGTGGTGCGATCATGAATAAAGTCATATCCAATAGGCGGACTCAGAAATCACGAATTGAAATGACACATATGTTGGCACTTTCAAACTCACGCCAAAGCACCACATTTTAAGAAAAAGATCGAAAAAACCCAACGCAAATGTGTTTCTTTGGCTACTATTAAAACTCTAGAGATTAAAAGGATGTTGTCAAAAGCTGCGACATGCGTCTCAGCAATAGTAGAGACCACCAAAAGGAATACCAAGACCGCACCCGTCACCGTAGAGACCCGCGCCAAACATGTTCCAGTAACCGATGGGGTATGCCCAGCCGGGAACGCCGCCGCACATAAACCCAAAGCGGTAAGGTCCATAGCCACCCCACCCACCCCAGCCGCCCCAGCCACCAAGTCCCCAGCCACCAAGACCCCATTCAAGCTGCTCTTTTTGATTGTCCTTACTATCGTTGTCATTGTCCTCGTCGACTTCTTTTTTGGTAGTTGCAGCAGCATTAGCAGGCGGATCAATCGTTTCCGTGACTCCAGTGAGCGTGACCCCGTCGGGCAACGTGGATGTTTGAGCCTTTTCGTAGGCTTCTACCGGTGATAAAACAAGAGGTTGGTCAGCAGCGGCAACAGGACCGATATAAGCCATCATGGCGACGAAAGGAATGATGAAGTTCATATTGTACGCTTGCTTTGTGTAGTTGGAGGCGAATTGCGTTGTGGATGAGCAAGATCACTTCGAGAGTCGGCAATAGTCATTACTTGTCATGAGCTTTTTACCTTTTTTGCATAGCAATTTCGCCATTGTGAAAAGTTCGATTGAAGCGCTAGTGATGGAATCGCATTGGCAAAAGAATGCGGTGTATTGCACAACAATACTTGTTTATCAGATAAAATTGCAGCTACCCAAAGGATAGAGAAAGTCATACTATCAATATAGCACATTCGAAACACCGGCCACATGCTCTACCGTGAGACTACAAGAGTGGTTCGCAGAGCAAGACTGACGATTTCTGCATTCAGAACCGACTCCGATACAAACAGCGTTAGTCGCATTTAAGTTTAAGGTATGCGATCTAATGTTTGCGCCGAAAATGATTTTTGCTGTATCTTGAAAATGACTTTACTTGTAAGGCCACACAATACGTGGATGAACCTTTAGCATGTTTATAGTATGTAAACCTTTGGCGCGTGTGCACTGCTGAAATGTCAATGATCGATAGTTGCGACATTGTCAATAAATGCTAGTGACTTGTTGATCCTTAAAACGCTGAGAGTAATAAAATGGAGTTCCAAAGCAACACAGCTTCGTCGGGCGATCATGGATAAAGTCATATCCAATAGGCGGACTCAGAAATCACGAATTGAAATGACACATATGTTGGCACTTTCAAACTCACGCCAAAGCACCACATTTTAAGAAAAAAATCGAAAAAATCAAACGCAAATGTGTTTTTTGGCTACTATCAAAACGCTAAAGAAAAAAAGGATGTTGTCAAAAGCTGCAACATGCGTCTCAGCAATAGTAGAGACCACCAAAAGGAATACCAAGACCGCACCCGCCACCGTAGAGACCCGCGCCAAATATGTTCCAGTAACCGATGGGGTATGCCCAGCCGGGAACGCCGCCGCACATAAATCCAAAGCGGTAAGGTCCATAGCCACCCCACCCACCCCAGCCGCCCCAGCCACCAAGTCCCCAGCCACCAAGACCCCATTCAAGCTGCTCTTTTTGATTGTCCTTACTATCGTTGTCATTGTCCTCGTCGACTTCTTTTTTGGTAGTTGCAGCAGCATTAGCAGGCGGATCAATCGTTTCCGTGACTCCAGTGAGCGTGACCCCGTCGGGCAACGTGGATGTTTGAGCCTTTTCGTAGGCTTCTACCGGTGATAAAACAAGAGGTTGGTCAGCAGCAGCAACAGGACCGATATAAGCCATCATGGCGACGAAAGGAATGATGAAGTTCATATTGTACGCTTGCTTTGTGTAGTTGGAGGCGAATTGCGTTGTGGATGAGCAAGATCACTTCGAGAGTCGGCAATAGTCATTACTTGTCATGAGCTTTTTACCGTTTTTGCATAGCAATTTCGCCATTGTGAAAAGTTCGATTGAAGCGCTAGTGATGGAATCGCATTGGCAAAAGAATGCGGTGTATTGCACAACAATACTTGTTTATCAGATAAAATACTATATATTGCAGCTACCCAAAGGATAGAGAAAGTCATACTATCAATATAGCACATTCGAAACACCGGCCACATGCTCTACCGTGAGACTACAAGAGTGGTTCGCAGAGCAAGACTGACGATTTCTGCATTCAGAACCGACTCCGATACAAACAGCGTTGGTCGCATTTAAGTTTAAGGTATGCGATCTAATGTTTGCGCCGAAAATGATTTTTGCTGTATCTTGAAAATGACTTTACTTGTAAGGCCACACAATACGTGGATGAACCTTTAGCATGTTTATAGTATGTAAATCTTTGGCGCGTGTGCACTGCTGAAATGTCAATGATCGATAGTTGCGACATTGTCAATAAATGCTAGTGACTTCTTGATCCTTAAAACGCTGAGAGTAATAAAATGGAGTTCCAAAGCAACACAGCTTCGTCGGGCGATCATGGATAAAGTCATATCCAATAGGCGGACTCAGAAATCACGAATTGAAATGACACATATGTTGGCACTTTCAAACTCACGCCAAAGCACCACATTTTAAGAAAAAGATCGAAAAATTCCAACGCAAATGTGTTTTTTGGCTACTATCAAAACGCTAAAGATTAAAAGGATGCTGTCAAAAGCTGCAACATGCGCTCAGCAATAGTAGAGACCACCGAAAGGAATACCAAGACCGCACCCACCACCGTAGAGACCCGCGCCAAACATGTTCCAGTAACCGATGGGGTATGCCCAGCCGGGAACGCCGCCGCACATAGATCCAAAGCGGTAAGGTCCATAGCCACCCCACCCACCCCAGCCGCTCCAGCCACCAGGTGGTCTCTCTTCTTTTGCTGATACGCATTTTGCAGCTTTTGACAACATCCTTTCGATCTCATAAGTTTTAATAGTAGCCAAAAAAACACATTTGCGTTTTTTTTTTCCATTGTGTTTCTTTGAATGTGGTGCGTTTGGAAGTGCCAACATATGTGTCATTTCAATTTGTAACTTCTTAGTCCGCCTATGGGATATGACTCTATCCATGATCGATTCGCGAAGGTGTGTTATATATTAATCAGAGGTAGCTGTCTGTGTCATCGTTTGGATACTCCGGGTTAAAACTCTCAGCGTTTTGAAAATCATGTAGTCACTAGCCTTTATTGACAATGTCGCAACTATCGATCATTGGCATTACAGTAGTGCATACACGCCAAAGGTCTACAAACTTGCTCTTGGAAGTTCACCCAAGTATTTTGTGGCGTTGCATTTAAAGGCATTTTGAAATACAGCAAAAATCATTTTCGGCGCAAACATTAGATCGCATACCTTTAACTTGAATGCGACAAACGCTGTTTGTATCGGAGTCGGTTTTGAAAGCAGAAATTGTTTGTTTTGCTCTGCGTTTGGATACACCACTCTTGTAGTATAACGATAGAGCATGTGGCCGGTGTCTCAAATGTGCTAAATTGATTGTATGACTTTCTCTATCCTACAATATATAATATTTTTCGGATAAACAAGTAATGTTGTGAATACATCGCATTCTTTTGCTAATGCAATTTCATCACTTGTGCTTCAATCGAGCTTTTCACAATGGCGAAATTGCTATGCAAAAACGATAAAAAGCTCATGACAAGTAATGACTATTGCCGACTCTCGAAGTGATCTTGCTCATCCACAACGCAATTCGCCTCCAACTACACAAAGCAAGCGTACAATATGAACTTCATCATTCCTTTCGTCGCCATGATGGCTTATATCGGTCCTGTCGCCGCTGCTGACCAACCTCTTGTTTTATCACCGGTAGAAACCTTCGAAAAGGCTCAAAAATCCACGTTGCCCGATGGGGTCACGCTCACTGGAGTCACGGAAAAAATTGATCCGCCTGCTAATGCCGCTGCAACTACCAAAAAAGAAGTCGACGAGGACAATGACAACGATAGTAAGGACAATCAAAAAGAGCAGCTTGAATGGGGTCTTGGTGGCTGGGGACTCGGTGGCTGGGGGGTGGGTGGGGTGGCTATGGACCTTACCGCTTTGGATTTATGTGCGGCGGCGTTCCCGGCTGGGCATACCCCATCGGTTACTGGAACATGTTTGGCGCGGGTCTCTACGGTGGCGGGTGCGGTCTTGGTATTCCTTTTGGTGGTCTCTACTATTGCTGAGACGCATGTTGCAGCTTTTGACAACATCCTTTTAATCTCAAGAGTTTTTATAGTAGCCAAAAAAACACATTTGCGTTGGATTTTTTCGATCTTTTTCTTAAAATGTGGTGCTTTGGCGTGCGTTTGAAAGTGCCAACATATGTGTCATTTCAATTCGTGATTTCTGAGTCCGCCTATTGGATATGACTTTATTCATGATCGCACCACGAATCTGTGTTGCTCACATTAGTCAGAGATCGGTTTGGAACTCCGGTTTATTACTCTCAGCGTTTTAAGGATCAAGAAGTCACTAGCATTTATTGACAATGTCGCAACTATCGATCATTGACATTTCAGCAGTGCACACGCGCCAAAGGTTTACATACTATAAACTTGCTAAAGTTTTATCCACATATTGTGTGGCCTTACAAGTAAAGTCATTTTCAAGATACAGCAAAAATCATTTTCGGCGCAAACATTAAATCGCATACCTTAAACTTAAATGCGACTAACGCTGTTTGTATCGGAGTCGGTTCTGAATGCAGAAATCGTCAGTCTTGCTCTGCGAACCACTCTTGTAGTCTCACGGTAGAGCATGTGGCCGGTGTTTCGAATGTGCTAAATTGATAGTATGAATTTCTCTATCCTTTGGGTAGCTGCAATATATAGTATTTTATCTGATAAACAAGTATTGTTGTGCAATACACCGCATTCTTTTGCCAACGCGAATCCATCACTAGCGCTTCAATCGAACTTTTCACAGTGGCGAAATTGCTATGCAAAAACGGTAAAAAGCTCATGACAAGTAATGACTATTGCCGACTCTCGAAGTGATCTTGCTCATCCACAACGCAATTCGCCTCCAACTACACAAAGCAAGCGTACAATATGAACTTCATCATTCCTTTCGTCGCCATGATGGCTTATATCGGTCCTGTTGCCGCTGCTGACCAACCTCTTGTTTTATCACCGGTAGAAGCCTACGAAAAGGCTCAAACATCCACGTTGCCCGACGGGGTCACGCTCACTGGAGTCACGGAAACGATTGATCCGCCTGCTAATGCTGCTGCAACTACCAAAAAAGAAGTCGACGAGGACAATGACAACGATAGTAAGGACAATCAAAAAGAGCAGCTTGAATGGGGTCTTGGTGGCTGGGGACTTGGAGGATGGGGCGGCTGGGGTGGGTGGGGTGGCTATGGACCTTACCGCTTTGGATTTATGTGCGGCGGCGTTCCCGGCTGGGCATACCCCATCGGTTACTGGAACATATTTGGCGCGGGTCTCTACGGTGGCGGGTGCGGTCTTGGTATTCCTTTTGGTGGTCTCTACTATTGCTGAGACGCATGTTGCAGCTTTTGACAACATCCTTTTAATCTCTAGAGTTTTAATAGTAGCCAAAAAACACATTTGCGTTGGATTTTTTCGATCTTTTTCTTAAAATGTGGTGCTTTGGCGTGCGTTTGAAAGTGCCAACATATGTGTCATTTCAATTCGTGATTTCTGAGTCCGCCTATTGGATATGACTTTATTCATGATTGCACCACGAATCTGTGTTGCTCACATTATTCAGAGATCGGTTTGGAACTCCGGTTTTTTACTCTCAGCGTTTTAAGGATCAAGAAGTCACTAGCATTTATTGACAATGTCGCAACTATCGATCATTGACATTTCAGCAGTGCACACGCGCCAAAGGTTTACATACTATAAACTTGCTAAAGGTTTATCCACGTATTGTGTGGCCTTACAAGTAAAGTCATTTTCAAGATACAGCAAAAATCATTTTCGGCGCAATCATTAGATCGCATACCTTAAACTTAAATGCGACTAACGCTGTTTGTATTGGAGTCGGTTCTGAATGCAGAAATCGTCAGTCTTGCTCTGCGAACCACTCTTGTAGTCTCACGGTAGAGCATGTGGCCGGTGTTTCGAATGTGCTATATTGATAGTATGACTTTCTCTATCCTTTGGGTAGCTGCAATATATAGTATTTTATCTGATAAACAAGTATTGTTGTGCAATACACCGCATTCTTTTGCCAACGCGATCCATCACTAGCGCTTCAATCGAACTTTTCACAGTGGCGAAATTGCTATGCAAAAACGGTAAAAAGCTCATGACAAGTAATGACTATTGCCGACTCTCGAAGTGATCTTGCTCATCCACAACGCAATTCGCCTCCAACTACACAAAGCAAGCGTACAATATGAACTTCATCATTCCTTTCGTCGCCATGATGGCTTATATCGGTCCTGTTGCCGCTGCTGACCAACCTCTTGTTTTATCACCGGTAGAAGCCTACGAAAAGGCTCAAACATCCACGTTGCCCGACGGGGTCACGCTCACTGGAGTCACGGAAACGATTGATCCGCCTGCTAATGCTGCTGCAACTACCAAAAAAGAAGTCGACGAGGACAATGACAACGATAGTAAGGACAATCAAAAAGAGCAGCTTGAATGGGGTCTTGGTGGCTGGGGACTTGGTGGATGGGGCGGCTGGGGTGGGTGGGGTGGCTATGGACCTTACCGCTTTGGATTTATGTGCGGCGGCGTTCCCGGCTGGGCATACCCCATCGGTTACTGGAACATATTTGGCGCGGGTCTCTACGGTGGCGGGTGCGGTCTTGGTATTCCTTTTGGTGGTCTCTACTATTGCTGAGACGCATGTTGCAGCTTTTGACAACATCCTTTTAATCTCTAGAGTTTTAATAGTAGCCAAAAAACACATTTGCGTTGGATTTTTTCGATCTTTTTCTTAAAATGTGGTGCTTTGGCGTGCGTTTGAAAGTGCCAACATATGTGTCATTTCAATTCGTGATTTCTGAGTCCGCCTATTGGATATGACTTTATTCATGATTGCACCACGAATCTGTGTTGCTCACATTATTCAGAGATCGGTTTGGAACTCCGGTTTTTTACTCTCAGCGTTTTAAGGATCAAGAAGTCACTAGCATTTATTGACAATGTCGCAACTATCGATCATTGACATTTCAGCAGTGCACACGCGCCAAAGGTTTACATACTATAAACTTGCTAAAGGTTTATCCACGTATTGTGTGGCCTTACAAGTAAAGTCATTTTCAAGATACAGCAAAAATCATTTTCGGCGCAATCATCAGATCGCATACCTTAAACTTAAATGCGACTAACGCTGTTTGTATTGGAGTCGGTTCTGAATGCAGAAATCGTCAGTCTTGCTCTGCGAACCACTCTTGTAGTCTCACGGTAGAGCATGTGGCCGGTGTTTCGAATGTGCTATATTGATAGTATGACTTTCTCTATCCTTTGGGTAGCTGCAATATATAGTATTTTATCTGATAAACAAGTATTGTTGTGCAATACACCGCATTCTTTTGCCAATGCGATCCATCACTAGCGCTTCAATCGAACTTTTCACAGTGGCGAAATTGCTATGCAAAAACGGTAAAAAGCTCATGACAAGTAATGACTATTGCCGACTCTCGAAGTGATCTTGCTCATCCACAACGCAATTCGCCTCCAACTACACAAAGCAAGCGTACAATATGAACTTCATCATTCCTTTCGTCGCCATGATGGCTTATATCGGTCCTGTTGCCGCTGCTGACCAACCTCTTGTTTTATCACCGGTAGAAGCCTACGAAAAGGCTCAAACATCCACGTTGCCCGACGGGGTCACGCTCACTGGAGTCACGGAAACGATTGATCCGCCTGCTAATGCTGCTGCAACTACCAAAAAAGAAGTCGACGAGGACAATGACAACGATAGTAAGGACAATCAAAAAGAGCAGCTTGAATGGGGTCTTGGTGGCTGGGGACTTGGTGGATGGGGCGGCTGGGGTGGGTGGGGTGGCTATGGACCTTACCGCTTTGGATTTATGTGCGGCGGCGTTCCCGGCTGGGCATACCCCATCGGTTACTGGAACATATTTGGCGCGGGTCTCTACGGTGGCGGGTGCGGTCTTGGTATTCCTTTTGGTGGTCTCTACTATTGCTGAGACGCATGTTGCAGCTTTTGACAACATCCTTTTAATCTCTAGAGTTTTAATAGTAGCCAAAAAACACATTTGCGTTGGATTTTTTCGATCTTTTTCTTAAAATGTGGTGCTTTGGCGTGCGTTTGAAAGTGCCAACATATGTGTCATTTCAATTCGTGATTTCTGAGTCCGCCTATTGGATATGACTTTATTCATGATTGCACCACGAATCTGTGTTGCTCACATTATTCAGAGATCGGTTTGGAACTCCGGTTTTTTACTCTCAGCGTTTTAAGGATCAAGAAGTCACTAGCATTTATTGACAATGTCGCAACTATCGATCATTGACATTTCAGCAGTGCACACGCGCCAAAGGTTTACATACTATAAACTTGCTAAAGGTTTATCCACGTATTGTGTGGCCTTACAAGTAAAGTCATTTTCAAGATACAGCAAAAATCATTTTCGGCGCAATCATCAGATCGCATACCTTAAACTTAAATGCGACTAACGCTGTTTGTATTGGAGTCGGTTCTGAATGCAGAAATCGTCAGTCTTGCTCTGCGAACCACTCTTGTAGTCTCACGGTAGAGCATGTGGCCGGTGTTTCGAATGTGCTAAATTGATAGTATGACTTTCTCTATCCTTTGGGTAGCTGCAATATATAGTATTTTATCTGATAAACAAGTATTGTTGTGCAATACACCGCATTCTTTTGCCAATGCGATTCCATCACTAGCGCTTCAATCGAACTTTTCACAATGGCGAAATTGCTATGCAAATACGGTAAAAAGCTCATGACAAGTAATGACTATTGCCGACTCTCGAAGTGATCTTGCTCATCCACAACGCAATTCGCCTCCAACTACACAAAGCAAGCGTACAATATGAACTTTATCATTCCTTTCGTCGCCATGATGGCTTATATCGGTCCTGTTGCCGCTGCTGACCAACCTCTTGTTTTATCACCGGTAGAAGCCTACGAAAAGGCTCAAACATCCACGTTGCCCGACGGGGTCACGCTCACTGGAGTCACGGAAACGATTGATCCGCCTGCTAATGCTGCTGCAACTACCAAAAAAGAAGTCGACGAGGACAATGACAACGATAGTAAGGACAATCAAAAAGAGCAGCTTGAATGGGGTCTTGGTGGCTGGGGACTTGGTGGCTGGGGCGGCTGGGGTGGGTGGGGTGGCTATGGACCTTACCGCTTTGGATTTATGTGCGGCGGCGTTCCCGGCTGGGCATACCCCATCGGTTACTGGAACATATTTGGCGCGGGTCTCTACGGTGGCGGGTGCGGTCTTGGTATTCCTTTTGGTGGTCTCTACTATTGCTGAGACGCATGTTGCAGCTTTTGACAACATCCTTTCGATCTTATAAGTTTTAATAGTTGCCAAAAAACACATTTGCATTGTTATTTCGATCTTTTCCTTGAAATGTGGTGCGTTTGGAAGTGCTAACATATGTGTCATTTCAATTTGTAATTTCTGAGTCCGCCTATTGGATATGACTTCATTCATGATCGCACCACGAAGGTGTTTTCCTCACAGAAAATATAGGTAACCTAACCACTTTATATCCATAAGCGACAAAGTTTTTGTCTGGGCGTATTCCGTTACATGTAGGCGCGGCTATCGACGGTGAGTGCATTTTGATTTTTTTTCGGTGGTTTTTCCTGCTGCTGAGCAGCAAGTTGCAGCTCGTGACTACATCCTTTCGGTCGTATAAATTTTGACACATCTTTTCGATCCTATGAATAGTAAAAAGGGCGTTGCGTTAAATTCCTCGATTTCTATCATTGAACAGTGCTGCCGATCGCCTCGCACATTAAGAACAACTCGCCACCTGAGTAATAGGCGTGTGAGCTAAAAAAACGACTGAGATAGCTACACCATAGGTCGAGCACGAATTACTAAAAAAGAAAACACGTTTGCTTTCGTAGCGGGTGTGGTCGCAAAAAGGATGCGCTTCTATACATGTTACAACATAAGCACTGTACTGCTATCTCAACATAGCCTTTGTAGAAAAAAGGGAGCCGTACTAATCAGCATAAATTGGAATTCAAGTTTAAGTAGGTTCAAAATGTAAGCTGTTTTGGGGACGAGGCGCTACAACCAAACTTTCCACAACTTTAATCGTGGACAGGTAAATCTATCTGTAAACTTGCCCTGACTTGTGCTTTAGAAATGCACGTGGCTTTTATCAGCTAGTTGATAATTAATCGTAGATAATCGATGGCTCACCATATCACAATTTTACCTTAAGAAACAATAGTCTGTTCAATTTTTAGTAGGAATAGCTTTTCAGCGAGGGTATGAGAGCTAGCGATACCGCTAGAGCTGGATGGTAGAGAATGTAATATGCTATTGTGAGAGTATATCTTTAGATGCACTGATTTAATAGCGGCGAGAGCTGGATTAAGCAGCCAGAAGGTGCACCTGAGCATAAGGCAGTTGATCGCTCAAAAGTATGCTCATACATTGTAAATTACTGCGAGTCATACTTCCTCTCAGCATAGATCGAGGGCCAAAGCCCTCGACTCACGCTTCCCCTAAGAAAAAAGTCAATGCAGTATAGCTTATTTGTGTGCTTAAACTCAAGCACCGATCGCTGATGTTTTATGTGCGTCTAAATTCCTGTGGTTAGCACTATCGTAGATCAGAATGAACAAAGTATGTCTTAAATGCTTTGTCACTAGACGATTAACCGTCGCATGTGCTTATAAGATTTGTTGGCCTTCTCGACCATTTGCTAGGTGTACTGACTGAGCTCAATGTTACGTCACTTTCTCGCATATGAAAGCTTTTGCACTTTTTCAGATGTTTACACAAAGGATGAGCTAAATAATTTGTCGCTTGCGCGCGAATGTATTTGTTTATGTTGATTAAAATTGCCCAAACAGAAACTAGTATTGATAGCGAAGGCAATCTCTCAATTGCGACCTTTACTAAACTAGATGGTACGATTGAGACTATATACACAAAAAGCAAAATGTATACTTTGCCAGCTCAAACAAGATTCGCCGCATTAATAATGCTGTGGTGCAAATTCAACAAAAAGCAATCTTTTGCTTTCGGTAATCAAACCGATAAAGGCAGCTTCTTTAAGACGAAAGATTTACTAATATTCCCTACGCAAGCAGACACCTGAGCCAGGAGCTCTTGTCGAGATAAGAATCTTGTTAACATTACACCGCTGAATGCATGTTGAACAGGTGGATGGCTTTACAGTAATTACAAGTACGTCACAATTAGTAATTACATATGGTAGCCATTCATTGGTCAGGATAAATATATTCACTTCGGTTTTTACTTTCTTCTTAACAGGTTAACAGCCGCAAACAACAGCCTCGCATCACCACACCGTCACCGCCATGACTACCAAGCGCACCGAAGTCCTCCTAGGAGATGGTAACTACTACCATTGGGAGTTCAACATGAGAATGGCCCTCGCAAGAAAAGGGCTGCTGGGACACATTATGGGCGCGAAGGGTGAGAGCGAAATAACGGAGACGTGGCTCGTGAATGACGCCAAGGCATTGGGTATAATTGCCCAGGGCGTCGAGATACAACACCAGACCAAGATACGGTCTGCTACTCGTGCCTTGGAGGCATGGGGAACGCTTCGCGATTTCTACCATCGTTCCACTTTACACAACCGTGTCACGATGACACGGCGCCTTCATGAGTTTAAGATGGAGAGTGGCACTCGCATGGTGGAACATCTGGACGCGTTCGATGAGCTGGTCGTGGGACTCCAGATGACGGGAGAGCCGGTGGATGAATCAAGACAGCTTGTGGTGCTTCTGAGCAGCTTGCCGGCGGAATATGAAATAATATCTTCTATCGTGGAGAACGCCAAGGACATCACTCTGATCGAAGTCAAGGAGAAGCTGTTGAAGGAGTCAGACAAACCACAGAAGAAGGAAGCAAGTGAGAAAGCGTTTCAAGCCACAGACAATGATGGACGGATCAAGGGCAGACGAGGAAGTGGCCGCAAGATTTACGCGCCACGCAAGGGCGGCGGTTTTCGGGGAAAATGCTTCAATTGTGACCAGACTGGTCATATGAAGCGGGACTGCCCAGCTGCTGAGAACCGTTCCAGAAACCGTTATAGCGGTAATGATGCAGTGTTTGCTGTGGGGGATGAGAAATCAGTAAGCTGGCTGATCGACAGTGGTGCGACGTCACACATGACCCCTCACCGGAGTGACTTGATCGACTTCAAGCAACTTAAAGACGACATCAAGGTAACAATTGCAGATGGCAGAAAGTTACGCGTCGAAGGAGCTGGAACAGTGAAGCTTATCGGCTTAGATGGAAGACGCATATCGATGATGGAAGTGCTGCTTATCCCTGGACTTGACAGACGTCTACTGTCGGTGGGAAAGCTTGCCGAACGTGGACTAAGTGTGGAGTTTCAGCGTGCTTCGTGCATCATTTGGGACAAGAACGAAGCTTTGGCAAGTGGGACAAGAAATGGGAAAGCTTACACACTGGATTGTCAGCAAGAGGAGGCACGATTGGTGCAATACTCGGGAGTTGATAGTCAGTGGGAGTTATGGCACGCTCGCATGGGACATCCAAGTGAGGACGTTTTAGTGAAAACTATGCGATCCACAGAAGGTATTACTGCGCTAAAACAAGGTATCAAGACCCTGTGTGGTGGATGCATGAAGGGCAAGCAGACGATCGAAGCCTTTCCAGGACGCTCCATGACAAAGACATCGCGTGTATTGGAGTTAGTTCACACAGACGTGATGGGACCCATGAAGACACTTTCAAAAGGAGGTGCTAAATACATTTTGACGTTTGTGGATGATTATTCACGATATGTGGTGGCTTACTTTCTGGCAAAAAAGAGTGAAGTTGCCGACAAGATCACGATGTTTAAAGCACTGCATGAGAATCAGTGGGGAACCCGTATCAAGTGCCTGCGTTCGGACAACGGAACGGAGTTTGTCAACAAGACAGTTACGAATTTATGTCAGCGGAACGGTATCATACATCAGCGTACAGTACCATACAGTCCCCAACAAAATGGTATTGCAGAACGAATGAACCGTACGATAATGGAAAAGGCACGGAGCATGCTACACTACAAGTGTGTTCCGACATGTTGGTGGGCAGAGGCAGTAAGCACTGCGGTGTACCTGATCAACCGCTCTCCTTATACAATGCACCCAAATAACACCCCATATGAACTGGGATTTAAGATGAAGCCACGGATGGATCATCTTAGGGTGTTTGGGTCTCATGGATATGCTCACGTTGATCAAGTGAAGAGGACGAAGCTCGAAGCCAAAAGCTTCAAGTGCATGTTCCTTGGTTATGCCGAAGACACCAAGGGATACCGAGTTTACGATTTGGAGAAAGACAAGATATCAGTATCACGGTCGGTGAAGCTGGACGAGCGTGAAGTGGGCGGCATTTATGAGACACACCCGCCCAAACAAATAAAAGTGATACACGTTACTAAAGCCAACGATGAAAGTGCTGTGTCCGGGCCGACGGAACACCAACAAGATCAAGATGAACTTATGGAGGGTGAAGGAGAAGATGAAATTCCAGATGCTCCAATGAATGAAGAGGAGTCCGACACAAATGAGTCAAGGATCGAGATGCTTCGATTACCGACCTCAGTACACTCTGAGCTGACAGAGTACAGAACTCCACACTTGATGCACAGGAAGATCGATTGGTATTTCGACCGCAAGTGGAACGTTCAAGGCGTACAAATGAACCAATGTTATTGCTGGAAAACGGATCAGATGCCGATGAAAGTCTGGGAGGAAGCGAAGGACCACCATCTTCAAAGCGTGCAAGGATTGATGAAGACGGCCTGATAGCTGAAGCTATTCTCGCTTACGCTGTTAGTGTTGGTGAAGAATCAGACTTGCCTACCACGTATGCGCAGGCAATGTCTAGTGATGAGGCAGAACAGTGGCGACAAGCGATGGACGCCGAATTGCAGTCGCATCACAAAAACAAAACATGGACACTCGTTCCACGAGAATCAATTGGACGTACGATTGGATGCCGCTGGGTCTTTGCTAAGAAGCGTGACCAGAATGGATGTGTTGTGCGCTACAAAGCACGATTGGTGGCTAAAGGTTTCAAGCAGAAATACGGCGTGGATTTCTTCGAGACTTACTCTCCAGTGGCCAACATGAACTCAATTCGAGTTGTACTCGCAGTGTGTGCGGTATTAGGCTACAAAATGGAACAGCTGGACGTCGACACCGCCTTTCTCAACAGTGTACTGTCGGATCGTGTTCACATGGAAGTTCCAATTGGTGTTAAGGGAGCTCAAGGATTTGCGTGTCAGCTGAACAAAGCTATATATGGTCTCAAGCAAGCTGCAAGCGCTTGGAACAAGACAATCGACCACGTCTTCAAGAAGAACGATTTTAAAAGTTGTGGAGCGAATCAATGCGTCTACGTGAAGATAGTGGAAGAAGGTTTTGTGTACGTATGTCTTTATGTCGATGATATGATCATTGCAGCCAAGACGAGCGACGAGATTCTAGAGGTCAAGGGGATGCTTAAAAGTGTTTTCAAGATGAAGGATCTCGGTATGGCGAAGTTCATCTTGGGCATGGAGATCGACCACGACATGACAGCTTCCACACTAATGATCAAGCAAACACGCTACATTAGCGACGTGGCTGAGCGATTTGGGCAGAAAAACGCCAAGAACGTCGACAATCCGTGTACGTCCGGTCTCAAGCTGTCAACATCACAGTCACCAAGTACAGAAGCTGAGCGTTCAGAGATGCGGTCAAGACCATACCGCTCACTAATTGGATGTCTGCTATATGTTACAACTTGCACTCGGCCGGACGTCGCATACATCGTGACACAACTGTCTCGATTTCTCGAAAAACCGGGGTTACCACATTGGAACGCCGCAATTCGTGTATTGCGCTACTTAAATTCGACACGTCATCATGGGATCGTTTATCAAAGAGGGACGGGAAAGGTGATTGTTGAAGCTTTTTCGGATGCTGACTGGGGTAGCAACACCGATGACAGACGGTCTGTCTCAGGTGTGTTGATCAACATTGGTAAAGCTCCAGTTGTATTCAAGTCCAAGTATCAGAGAACCGTTGCACTAAGTTCCGCAGAAGCAGAGTATATGGCACTCAGCTTCTGCACACAAGAAGTACTTTGGGCGCGCGCAATGCTCAAGGACATGGGTCAAGAACAAGTGGGAGGCACGCAAATATGGGAAGAAAATCAAGGTGCGATAGCTTTGGCAATCAACGCGGGCTACCACGCACGTACAAAGCACGTGGACATCAGACATCACTCTATTCGGGAGAACGTTCAGCATGGATTACTCAAACTTGGCTACATTGATACGAAGAGTCAGCTTGCACATATGCTAACCAAGGCGCTTGGAACCAAGATGCTGAAATTTCTGCGCGAAGCCTTCGGAATCAAGACCAAGTTAGCAACAAAGGACACACAGCATTATCGGTGAGTGGGAGTGTTAACATTACAGCGCTAAATGCATGTTGAACAGGTGGATGGCTTCACAGTAATTACAAGCCGTTCATTGGTCAGGATAAATATATTCACTTCGGTTTTTACTTTCTTCTTAACAAATCTTGATCTAGACCTGAATGTATGTGACGAGACGCGTCTTTAAGTGAACGGGCTATAGTCACAAGATTTACACAGCTATTGTAAAACATGCCGAGGTAAGCATGTTCTAATTCCAAGAATCGTCCATTAGTGATGGCGAGTGGCGTAAATATTCTTCTGCCTTTGTTGTAAGCCTTTTCGGTGTGCTCGCTTTTGTCGCGACAGATAGCAAGACCCAAAAGCAATTGCGCAGAAAACTCTTACCTCACGGCTTATTTGGTCAGCCCTACGTGGCTTTAGTTGCGGCTCGATTGCGCTCGTCCATTTCTAGAATGATAGGAAAACCTCGTGCTCAAAACTCAAGCTATCCATCGAATGTCCGGAATTGGGAGATAATAATGGAGTTTACACGGCGAATATTATACCGAGGTAATCATTTTGGAGAATACAAGTGTCAATACTTAGTTCACATTCTGCAAAGTCACGCGCTCAGTGTGCATATGAGAACTCTTTCAAGTTTGCGGGAAACATTAGCTGGCTATTGCACTTATGTAACACAGCCGCGTAGGAAGCTGATTAAGGTCGGTGGTCGGATGAGGCGGAGGCGCGAGCGAGGCGAAGGCGAAGGCGTAGAAGAGAAGTGGTGTTTGATGCTTAAAGCAGTTTGAGAAGTGATATTTAGTGAAGAGCTCGAGCTCTTACGACTTTTTTTTGCTACAGCCTAACTGGTGGCTCTAACCTAAAAGCTATCATTCTTTCTTATTACGTGTGCAGACGTAAAGAGCCATAACAAAGCGTATAGTCGCTTTTTAAAGCGCTGAGACGCTGTACAACCATACATACGTCCGTTGTATGGGAATACGAAAGACTCATGAGCCTACAAACCCGTTTATTAATACCACTGAGCTTCTAACAAAACGTAACAAGGAGCTCGACAACTGCGAATAGACTTGAAGTTATCAACGGTGAAGCAGCTGATGCTTGTACAACTTATCCAAAAGAAATTGTGGATCGAAAGGCCTCAGGCGCCAGAAATTTAGTGCACGAAATCAGTGAAAATCCAAAGCGCCGTTTTTGGCAAACTCAAGAGCTATTTTCGAAAGGTTTATTAGACCACTATATCCATTTATTTGGAAAGCGTAGACTGTAATACTCACTTTATTCAGATTTGTTTATATTCTTGTGGACTTAATCATTTTGATGGATTGTACAAAGAGCGCTGAGAAGTCCAGCAAACATGGCCCAACGAAGAGGCTGCACGGCTGAGAGTCCATTTCCAAATCCAAGACCTCCTAAACGGAGCCGAATAAGTGGTCCTGGTAATAACGGGCCTTTACGGCGAATGTCGGGCTCAACATCACGAGTGCCGACTCCGTAAGATGCGGCAAGCTGCAATGGCCAAGTGAACTCAACCGCTCAGGCTAATGCAGCTCCCTCTGCAGCGACAAGACAAGACACACTGTCTATGCAGCAACTACAATTTATCTCACTCAGCAGCAACAGCAATATCAAGCCCAGGTGCATGCTCAAATGCAAGCCCAGATACAACAAGCTAATGAGCGCTTCGAGTTTCTCGTTGTAACAAGAGGCGCGCAGAAGAAATGCGTTCTTCCTGTTTATGAAGAGACGTTTGGCGAAGATATTGAATTATGGATCTTTCCAACAGACCAGTACTACACCAACAAGGGCACCACTTGATGACAACAGAGTCGTCAGGCTTATTTCAAGTAACTCAGGCAACTCCGAATTAAATTGGTATCGTGCCTTTATCGCCAACTACGATCTAATGAACATGCACAAGACATGGGCACTGTTTAAAACTCGATTGCGCACACGCTTTATGCTTTGGTATTTCGAGTATGATCTTCGAGAGCGGAAGTTTCATTTGAAACAAAGTATCCATGAATACGTCTCTAAAATCAAGGACTTGATGTCCCAAACTAAATTGGAAATCAGTGATTTGGAGACGCACTTCATTTTCCGGAATAGATAAAGGAAAGAGACTGCAAAAAAAATCAAAGAAAAAAGCCCGGGTACTCTCCAGGAGGCCAATGAAGCTGCCTACAATTTCAAATTTGCCCATTACTCGGGCAGGCCGAATCATCTATCGATCAAGTCGTTCAAAACGGTGCCTACAGAATCAGGCTATCGTGCAAACGAGTTACGACCTCAGAAACAAAAGTATTTTGAAAATAAAACGGGAAGAACGATAACTGAACCAAATCGACGACATTTAACAATTGTGGCGTTGACATATCGTCGCAATGTACCGCTCTATAACTTAAGGAAGCGAAACGTTATATTAGAGGAGCACTACATGCTATCTACAAAGCTGAAGCTCAAGCTTCTACAGACGTTGGCCAAGAGAGATCCGCCACCGCCTTGGATGCAGTCTTAAAGGTCTATCCGAAGACTTGGTGAAGCGACTTGAGCTCGATGTAACCGAAGGTGAGATGATGCAAGTCAACCTTGATTACGACCAGGTGGTTCACCGCCCCCGACGAACAAAGAAAATGAACTTGCAGATACCTTGTTTTATTATTATATCAAGTCATGCCCGTTCCTGAAAATTAGGATGCTATCATTGGCCTGATGTGGCTTCGTGAGCAAAATCAAAACATCAACTGGACTATAGGGAACATGTCTGTTCGCATCAACACGAAGCACCACTCAGCAATTCGACTTCAACCGCATAATCAACGTCCGTCCGGATGGCCAGTTGGACAACGCATGGCCCGAATGAATTAGAGCCGCGAGATTTTTGATTACCATCGGCAACAAGGCCAATTTGGCCGTCAAGGAATGACACAGCTAATTTTTTCTCTTTAATTTAAAAAATGTTGCGTCACGTCGAAGACGTTGAAGTTGTCTTTGTTGTCAATCATTATGATTCTGGAAAGCCTGAGCGCTTCAAAAATCAAGGATAAGAATCGCTTAAGGATACTACGGCGTATGAACCGCTAAGCAAGTATGCGAACACGGTATTTCGCACGAAGCTTTTGAGCGAGACACCTCCAGTACAAAAAGAAATTGTGCTTGAAGTTTCGCTTTAGCTTAATACCAAACCCGATATTCGTCAAACAATGGCGCCATGGTCCTGAACAGTGCAGGACGATCCAAGAATGGACCAAAGCGATGAAACAAGCAGGCCTTATTCGATCAAATAATCTGCTTTCTTGGCGCAAACGTTTTGTGTCAAGAAGCCTGTAGGTTAGCAAATTGTGCACGATTACCGTTAACTAAATCTAGCGACCATCTTGCCGGCGATATCAATGCCGCGTAAGGTTGAAACCTTTGAAGCCATGTCCGACAGTCATTAATCTTCGTGCATCGACCTACTCTGGAGACACTACCTGGTTAAATTGCGTGAACCATATATCCCATTCAGCGAATTTTAACCCCCAGATAGTCTATTTGAATATCTAGTCACTCTCATAGGACTGAGCAGAAGCTCGGGTACGCTGAACCGGCTCATGCAGAAAATCTCTCGAGATCTAAGCGATGTGATGAGAATCTACTTTGACGACATCTACGTATTCACACAAAGTGAAGATGTTAGACATACTTAAACACTGTGAAGAACAGCAACTTTACATGAAGTTGTCAACGTGCCAGTTCTGCGTGAATGTGCTCCCATGCCTAGGAGACTATATCGGGTAAAAAGGCGTTCGAAATGATCCCGATAAGAATAAGATATCGCAGAATGGCCTGTGCCCATGACAAAGAAAATGGAATGCTTTTTAGGCACTACAGTCTATGTCTCAAAGTTTTGCAAGGACTTTGCGCAATTGGCAAGACTATTTCACGAAAGTATGTCCTCGATAAGTCATTGATCTTTTGGACGATCAGCTGCGCTGCCTCGCCAAACTTAAGCGTCGCTTGACGCTTCAACCGATTGTAAATTATTGGAACATCTCGAAACCATTTGGTATACGAATAGACGCCACAATTTCTGCGATCGGGGGAGTCTTGTATCGGAGAGGAGAGTATGCGCATCCAATTGCTGTTACTGATTGGAAGATGAATCTAGCCGAGTTAAAGTACCCTATTCGTGAGCAAGGGCTACTTGCAATTATGCATGCGCTAAAAGTATGGCGTGTGTCTTCTACTTCGACCATTTACGGTCGAAATGGATCGCAAAAGTATTGAAATGATCCTGACGCAGAAGACTACAAATCGCAGAGTAGCTCGATGGCTTAATGAACTTGCAGAATTCCAGCCCTTGTTCAAGTCAATTACCGGTGAAACAAACACCGTGGCTGATGCACTGTCACGCAATCTAAAATTCGAGAGAAAAGCTGCCCAAGTTAGCTTGCAAGAGCTTTTGGATGCAGCCAAAAACCGCGAGATCGTGGCGACAGCCAGGACGAACAAGATCACAGCTGCTCAATCTGCAAAGACAATGTATGTGTGATACAGAGACCTACAGGATATAATCAAGATGCTGAAAAAGGGAGGTGATGTGCCAAAGTACTCATTACAATATTGTATTTTATATCTCCAAATTGGTTAAGATGAGACGCCACGACTGTGTATCAGATGACGAGGATCTGAAAAATTGCGTCATCTGTGAGCACTATGACTCTCTATCGGCAGACCACCCAGGATTTTACAAGACGTATGTCAAAAGTACTACTGGCCAAAAATGACGAAGTACGTCCAACGCTATATCAACGCATGCGAAATATGTCAGCACAACAAGGCTAGGCAGACTAAACCGCCGAATTACTCCAGTCCTCGGATTTGCACGAGGCAGATGAGTGGCATTTTAATGGACTGCATCGTGTCTATGCCGGAAACCAAAAGTGGTTTCAATGCCGTCATGGTGATTGTTGATTGCTACGAAGACAACAGACGATACTGCAGGAATTGCAAAGGTCTTCATGCAGAAATATATGAAGGACTATGGCATACCAAAAACCATTGTGTCCGACCGAGACAACAAATTCACAATCAAATAATGGCAAGCAATCGTGTTTGCTGTGGATACGCAATACAATTTGGTTTTGGCTTTTAGGCCGCAAACAGAATGACAAGCGGAAAGAACTAACGTATTCATTAAAATAATTCCAGAGGTACCGTTAATCCAGCACAGAGTGATTGAAATGACTGTTTGCATTGGCTAAGATAGCCAACAATCGACGCGTACACTCTACAATCGGAATGTCAACGTTCGAAGCGGATCTAGGATTTGTCCATTCTATGCCGAGTGATGTGGCATCAGATCCAAAATTTCATAAGTTAGCATCCTAGATTTCTTTTAGCCAATAAAGTCTCTTAGTTCCCAATGATTATGGAGTATCTGGAACGGTCTTCTGGTCGGAAATTGTACAAACACCTAAATCTATGGATAGTACTAATGCATATGTATTTTAAGACTAATTCAATTTTTTTGCGTATTGTATTGTATTGTATTACGTTATCGCGTTGCCAAGTTATGCACGTGCTAGGCTCTATGGCTAGTCCACGGCATAGAGTGGTGTCCGCATACGTCGAGTCTCGTTCGGCGGGCAGTGCAGCCAGCACCGAGGCCGTGAGGGTCTTCCATTATTTTGCGTAGTTCTGACTTGGTAAGAGCCCAGGTGGCGCCCTGGTGCTGGAGACCGTCGCGTCGAGGGTGAGACTCGTTAGAGACCTGCAGATGCCCGAGAGCACCTGCCCGAAGCGCGCGAGCATTTAGCCCCCGCGCTTGGCGTGAAAGCCATTAATCCGGTGACGACAGGTACGTCACATGAATAATTTATTTTTTTTTGCGTGAAAGCCATTACCGGCAAAACTGCCGGTGACGACAGTTACCTCACATAACCTCCCTTCAAGAAGATGCCTACATCAAAAGATAAGACTCTTTTTTTTAGATTCCCAGTAGTGGCCGATGAGTCCGAAAATCTGCATTACATTCTCCACAAGATTCCAAGGGGTTTCCTACTTTAATTTCACCAAGCCAGCAAACTTTATACTGTAAGTTTCCCGTTTCCCGTTTACTTACGACGTCCAATTGCGACTTTAAAAATATGTCCTTCGGAGTTATCGACCAACATGACCTTCTTCATGTTTTGTCGACGGTTGGGGTCCTCGCGATACGGCTTAAACAGTGAACTTTTATACTTTGGGTGCAGCTTGATCACTTCGATAGTCTTAACTCATAGGAATCGTGTGAGACTTCCTTCACGATCGGAAATGCGCCAATATATTGTGGTGCGAGTTTCTTAGACAGAGTTAAACCCTTGTGACGGACATCCAAATTCTTGCCATCCAAAAACACCATATCGCCAACTTGGAAGTCTTAGACAAGTCTATTCTTGTCATAAAAGTACTTCATGCGCACTTGTGCTTCGCTAATCCGTCCTTTACCACCTTGAGAAACATTTTTTGACGTAGTAGAAGATCTTACGCTGCTTTTCGGGAATTCTGGGTTATATCGTGTAGCTTATCCTGGTACTTCCATTCTTCTTTGTGCCCAATATTAAAGCACAACATCCAGCCGCCGATCACGTCGTTTGGCATAATCAGAAGTATACTACCGGCAATCCATGTAAACGAAAGCTTTGCAAACATTGTTAGCCTACCAGAATTTTAACTTGCCTCTTTTCTTTCGCATCCTGTCGCTCTCATGTGATCGTTACCCATCCTGATTGGCAAATCAATCAAGTAAATGCGGTTTCTGCAGCTCAAGCACGACCAGGAGCCCACTATTCTTTTTGCGCTGCAAGAGGTGGAGCATGCGTCGTTCATGCGGTGTCGTACTCATTTAAGCTTCATTCCTGGCCACTAGTCACCGTATCGTGGATGCGTCTTCGAAGCAAACTCCAAGAGAAAATTGTGGCAGCAGGATAAAGAATGGCTTTGCCCATTGTTATCAATGGGTAAAGTTAGCCAATAACGGAAGTTGAGTCTTTACTCTTTAAAGCGCGAATAAACGTTCTGAAAGTGAGAATATCCAAAAAAAATGATGCTATACCATAGACAAAAGCACCATGACTTTTTTTTGTGGGCGTGCGTTCTCATGAAGAATTAGTGCAAATCAGAGATGTCTTCGACGGTCAAATTTAAACCAGTTTTAGTTGCAATTCTCGTGGATAATAATGTCGGTTTTTTATTTTAAAATCAAATTCTTCTAACAAACGCCTACCATGCACATTCTTGATACTATCGGTCGTTGCTAACGAAATTACAGCACGCATTCAACAATTTATCGCTAGCGCTTGTTCAAGTAGTGCTTATGGTGATGATATAGCGTCCATAGGTCCAGGAACACATAAAGCCCGTCCAATGTGTCGAGTCAAAGAAGTGAGACTTTGATAATAATTTACCAAAGCTCGAGCAATAACTCGGTCAAGATTGCTTTATATGGTCAAAAGGCCGTTTTGCAGTGAAGTCGACGCTTCTCCTTGTGTATGTAAAAGGTGTGTGTTTATATATTTGGCAAGACTAGTGGCCCTTTGATCGCACTTTACCATACTTTAAGAGTAAATTTGACCGAGCCATTGCTCGAGCTACGGTAAAATGCTATTGGAGTCTGCTCGATACACAAGACGGACTTCATGAGCGCCTATACCTCTGGATACTCATTTGTTAATGAGCTTCACTCGAACAAGCGCTAGCGGAAAGCTCAATAGCACGTGGCATACTTTCGTTAGCAGCGATCGATGACATCAAAAATCGTGCTCGGCAGCTATAACAAGGCGAAATTGAATCTCAGACCGCACTATTTCTTCCATCAAAAGACAAAGCAACTGGTTTTGATGAATAAACCAACTTAGAAAAACAATAAATTTTCTTGTTATTAAAGCAGTACGACATTCCGAGTTTGGTTTCTCTTTAGCTTTGGCTTTCAACGAGTCAACTTGTCTTGCTTGTATGGTTTTATGAATGGATTCCACGACGCTTAATCCCCGACTTGTTAGGTATGATAGCGTTGATCACCTACGGGGAGGGGGAGGGCGAGTGCGACGAGGGGTGAAATCAGGAATCTCGCTACCGTGACCAGTGGCCAGGAACGTAGCCAAAATGAGCACGAAACCGCACGATCGACGCATGCTTCACCACTTGCAGCGCAAAAAGAATAGTGGACTCGTGGTCGTGCTTGTGCTGCAGAAATCGCATTTACTTGCCAACTAGGATGGGTATCGATCACATGAGAGCGACAAGATGCGAAAGAAAAGAGGCAAATTAAAATTCTGGTAGGCTGTCCATGTTTGCAAAGCTTTCGTTTACATGAAATGCCGGTAGTATACTCCTGATTTCGCAAGATCATTAGATTCTATGCGTCCAAAGGTACCTGTCGCAAGGTCCAATGCCGTCTTAAAATATCTAGCAATGCTATTTGTAGCGACATTACCTTTTGCACTTCATTGTCCTACAAAGTACGCTTATCTTCACATCACCATTGGTCGCATACACCATCTACATATGGTCCACACGACAAGACGTCCATGCGACAAATGTTAGCAGCCGCTCACAATATGGGGAGTAATTGTTGTCATTTCTTCCTGATAGCAAACACATCATCTCAATTCTATCCGCTATACGGCAATCCAAGTAAATACCAGAGAGCAGTCGTTGTGTATGCAATGGAACGATCAGCAGCCGCACGATAAAAAAAATGCAGAATCGGTGCGACGCAAGTAAATGGTAACGCTAAGACTGAACGAGCTTCCGCCTTTAACATTAACAAACATCCGTCTCGTCGACCTCAGTGTACATGTTTTATAGGTACAAGCAAAAACAGATTTCGTGTCGTCAACGTTTAGCAGCATTGTCTCATTTGATGCAGAAGCCTTTTTCGTGTCTAGCACACCACCGAATACGACCACTGGGTGAGTGCGAAAATATAATACTCGGAAGCACATTGTTCACGGAACAAAGACCGCAGCTTCTCCTTTTTACATGCAACTCGTCGGCTGCATACTGCCCTTGTCATCTTTCTAGCCTGAATCAGCGGCGCTAAATAGAAGCAGAGGAAATCGTAATTGTGTAAACCCTAGCGAGCTAAATAGGGCAGCAGAAGGCGAGGTAGTACTGATTCCACCGCCTGACAATCTCTGCAGTAAATAGACCCAGGTGCTCTCATCGTCATCGCTCGATCCAGACCAGACAAACAGAAATTCTCCACCAGCTGCCTCAAAACAGAGCGTTCGCTTGGTTTCGTCTTTGTAAAGCGTATGGACAGCATGCCATCCTGCAACTGCATCTCTCCACGTGGCTTGTCAAAATGCTACTGCAGCGATGCCCACTACTCTCCTGTTGCTACGTTCGTTCTCAAAACCAGTACAAAATACCGCCGTTTTCACCTTTTCCTAAATTCTCAAGTTGGTGAACACTTGTGCAATTAAGACTCTTCTTCATATACGTACATGACATTCGCCTGCTTGTAAAGCCAGCCAATGCGTATCAACTCTCGGTCAGTACGTATCGACGACGAGCTTCCCGTTGATCTTTGCGAGTTGTAGTTCAAATGTCTCAAGATTTACTCTGTATCTCGTGCAAACATACTTCATAAAGTCTCCTGAACTGGTACGCAATCTGGCTTGTGAACAGAAACTTCTCGCCTAGCCAAAGCTCTCCACGAAAAGTTCTTACTGCCCACTGTCGGTAGGTTCGTTGTGCGTCCTCTGCGGTCTGCACCACCACCTCACATTCGTAATCCTCTACGTCGTACTTGCCGACCACAAAATTGGCTTCAGCTCCTCCTTCGTCTTGAGTTTTTACTCCGACTTTCACCCGACCCGTGCTGCTTTTCTACATTTCGACTTTTTGTGTGTATCAACAGTCAATCGAATTTCGAGAAGATGGTGTAGGGGTGCTATCAAAAGTGGGGTGTTGGGTGGTTAACGAAAACTGTGAGGTGGTAAGCAACACCCGAATTTTAAGGTAAGGTAATCTTAACTTTCTGGTAGGCTATCCTGACTTTCGCTTCTTTTGTCAAAGTGACTCTGTAGTAAACATTGAATTATAAAAATTGTCTCCCTCATGCACGCGCTACTCCTTCTACTAATTTAGTGAATACGATTCTATAGGCCCAGCACGACCATGAGCTCACTGTTTTTTTGCACTGCAAGTGGTAAAGCATGCGTAGATCACGCGGTGTCGTGCTCAATCTAGCTCCATTCCTGGTCACTAGTCACGGTATCGTTGACGCCAGTCAAGGCTCTCAGCGTCTTCGAAGTAAACTCCAAGAGGAAATCGTCGCAGTAGAAGAAAGAATGGCTTAGCCCATTGTTATCAATAGGTTCAACAGTAAGCCAAATACGAAAATGGAG
This sequence comes from Plasmopara viticola, assembly GCA_001695595.3. Taxonomy (NCBI): domain Eukaryota; phylum Oomycota; class Peronosporomycetes; order Peronosporales; family Peronosporaceae; genus Plasmopara; species Plasmopara viticola. The sequence continues at coordinate 331,545 of MBPM02000058.1, forward strand.
TCTTTGCCCCTTAAAGCACGAGCAAAAAAAATAACGCTCCGAAAGTGAGAGGATCCAAGAAAATTGAAGATATACCAAAGACGAGAACACCGTGACTTTTTTCCTTTTGTGGGCGTGCGTCCTCATGAAGAGTTGGAACAAACTTCGACGGTCAAATTTAAACCAGTTTTAGTTACTTTCCTCGTGGAGAATGATTCTGTTTTTATAATTTACAAATTAATTCTTCTACAAACAGCTACCATGCACATTCTTGATTACACCTACCATGCCCATTTTTGATCCTATCGGTCCCTGCTAACGAAAGTATAGCATGTATACATCGATATCTCGCTAGCGCTTGTTCAGGTAGTGCTTATGGTGACATTAGCGTCCATAGGTCCAGGCACACATAAAGCCCGTCCAATATGTCAAGTCAATAATGTGAGACTTTAATAACAATCTATTCCAGCTCGAGCAATAATTCAGTCAAGTTTGCTTAGTATGGTCAATAGGCTTTTTTGCAGTGAAGTCGACGCTTTTGTATCTTAAGAGAGTGAGTTCGAATTTTTGGCAAGCTTTGATCGCCCTTTACCATACTTTAAGAGTAAACTTTACCGAGTCACTGCTCGATCTACGGTAAGTGCTATTGGAGTCTGCTTGGTACACTAGACGGACTCCGTGTGCGCCTGAACCTCTGGATAATCATAAGCTTTACTCAAACAAGCGCTAGCAGAAAGTTCAATAGCACGTGGCAATCTTTCGTTAGTAGCGATCGATAACATCAAAAATGTACTTTGTAGCTATAACAAGACGAAATTGATTCTCAGACCGCAGTATTTTTTCCATTCAAAAAAAGAATGAAACTGATTTGAATAAGTAAACAACTTAGAGAACAATGTATTTTCTTGTTACTAAAGCAGTACGATATTCCGGCTTTGGTTTCTCTTTAGCTTGGGTTCCAACGAGTCAACTTGTCTTGCTTGCATGGTTTAACGGGAGTTTCCACGACGCTTAATCCCCAACTTGTTAGTGAGGATCGCGTGGATTATGGTGAGGGGAAGGGCCACTAACACGGGGCGGAGGGGAAGGCCCATTGTTACCACGTATTTTAAGTTCACCGTGACTAGTGGCCAGGAATGTAGCCAAAACGAGCACGAAACCGCACGATCGACGCATGCTTCACCACTTGCAGCGCAAAAAGAATAGTGGGCTCCTGGTCGTGCTTGAGCTGCAGAAACCGCATTTACTCAGATAACTTGCCAACTAGGATGGGTATCGATCACATGAGAGCGACAAGATGCGAAAGAAAAGAGGCAATTAAACTTCTGGTAGGCTGTCCATATTTGCAAAGCTTTCGTTTACATGGAATGCCGGTAGTATACATCTGATTTCGCAAGGTCGTTAGATTCGATGCGTCCAAAGGTACCTGTCGCAAGGTCCAATGCCGTCTTAAAATATCTAGCAATGCTATTTGTAGCGACATTACCTTTTGCACTTCATTGTCCTACAAAGTACGCTTATCTTCACATCACCATTGGTCGCATACACCATCTACATATGGTCCACACGACAAGACGTCCATGCGACAAATGTTAGCAGCCGCTCACAATATGGGGAGTAATTGTTGTCATTTCTTCCTGATAGCAAACACATCATCTCAACTCTATCCACTGTACGGCAATCCAAGTGAGACCAGAGAGCAGTCTTTGTGTATGCAATGGAACGTTCAGCAGCCGCATGATAAAAAAAATGCAGAATCGGTGCGACGCAAGTATATGGTAACGCTAAGACTGAACGAGCTACCGCCTTTAATATTAACAAACATCCGTCTCGTCGACCTCAGTGTACATGTTTTATACGTACAAGCAAAAACAGATTTCGTGTCGTCAACGTTTAGCAGCATTGTCTCATTTGATGCAGAAGCCTTTTTCGTGTCTAGCACACCACCGAATACGACCACTGGGTGAGTGCGAAAATATAATACTCGGAAGCACATTGTTCACGGAACAAAGACCGCAGCTTCTCCTTTTTACATGCAAATCGTCGGCTGCATATTGCCCTTGTCATCTTTCTAGCCTGAATCAGCGGCGCTAAATAGAAGCAGAGGAAATCGTAATTGTGTAAACCCTAGCGAGCTAAATAGGGCAGCAGAAGGCGAGGTAGTACTGATTCCACCGCCTGACAATCTCTGCAGTAAATAGACCCAGGTGCTCTCATCGTCATCGCTCGATCCAGACCAGACAAACAGAAATTCTCCACCAGCTGCCTCAAAACAGAGCGTTCGCTTGGTTTCGTCTTTGTAAAGCGTATGGACAGCATGCCATCCTGCAACTGCATCTCTCCACGTGGCTTGTCAAAATGCTACTGCAGCGATGCCCACTACTCTCCTGTTGCTACGTTCGTTCTCAAAACCAGTACAAAATACCGCCGTTTTCACCTTTTCCTAAATTCTCAAGTTGGTGAACACTTGTGCAATTAAGACTCTTCTTCATATACGTACATGACATTCGCCTGCTTGTAAAGCCAGCCAATGCGTATCAACTCTCGGTCAGTGCGTATCGACGACGAGCTTCCCGTTGATCTTTGCGAGTTGTAGTTCAAATGTCTCAAGATTTACTCTGTATCTCGTGCTAACATACTTCATAAAGTCTCTTAGACTGGTACGCAATCTGGCTTGTGAACAGAAACTTCTCGCCTAGCCAAAGCTCTCCACGAAAACTTCTTACTGCCCACTGTCGGTGGGTTCGTTGTGCGTCCTCTGCGGTCTGCACCACCACCTCACATTCGTAATCCTCTACGTCGTACTTGCCAACCACAAAATTGGCTTCAGCTCCTCCTTCGTCTGGAGTTTTTACTCCGACTTTCACCCGATCCGCGCTGCTTTTCTACATTTCGACTCTTTGTGTGTATCAACAGTCAATCGAATTTCGAGAAGATGGTGTAGGGGTGCTATAAAAAGTGGGGTGTTGGGTGGTAACGAAAACTGTGAGGTGGTAAGCAACACCCGAATTTTAAGGTAAGGTAATCTTAACTTTCTGGTAGGCTATCCTGACTTTCGCTTCTTTTGTCAAAGTGACTCTGTAGTATACATTGAATTATAAAAATTGTCTCCCTCATGCACGCGCTACTCCTTCTACTAATTTAGTGAATACGGTTCTATAGGCCCAGCACGACCATGAGCTCACTGTTTTTTTGCACTGCAAGTGGTGAAGCATGCGTAGATCACGCGGTGTCGTGCTCAATCTAGCTCCATTCCTGGTCACTAGTCACGGTATCGTTGACGCCAGTCAAGGCTCTCAGCGTCTTCGAAGTAAACTCCAAGAGGAAATCGTCGCAGTAGAAGAATGAATGGCTTAGCCCATTGTTATCAATGGGTTCAACAGTAAGCCAAATACGAAAATGGAGTCTTTGCCCCTTAAAGCACGAGCAAAAAAAATAACGCTCCGAAAGTGAGAGGATCCAAGAAAATTGAAGATATACCAAAGACGAGAACACCGTGACTTTTTTCCTTTTGTGGGCGTGCGTCCTCATGAAGAGTTGGAACAAACTTCGACGGTCAAATTTAAACCAGTTTTAGTTACTTTCCTCGTGGAGAATGATTCTGTTTTTATAATTTACAATTTAATTCTTCTACAAACAGCTACCATGCACATTCTTGATTACACCTACCATGCCCATTTTTGATCCTATCGGTCCCTGCTAACGAAAGTATAGCATGTATACATCGATATCTCGCTAGCGCTTGTTCAGGTAGTGCTTATGGTGACATTAGCGTCCATAGGTCCAGGCACACATAAAGCCCGTCCAATATGTCAAGTCAATAATGTGAGACTTTAATAACAATCTATTCCAGCTCGAGCAATAACTCAGTCAAGTTTGCTTAGTATGGTCAATAGGCTTTTTTGCAGTGAAGTCGACGCTTTTGTATCTTAAGAGAGTGAGTTCGAATTTTTGGCAAGCTTTGATCGCCCTTTACCATACTTTAAGAGTAAACTTTACCGAGTCACTGCTCGATCTACGGTAAGTGCTATTGGAGTCTGCTTGGTACACTAGACGGACTCCGTGTGCGCCTGAACCTCTGGATAATCATAAGCTTTACTCAAACAAGCGCTAGCAGAAAGTTCAATAGCACGTGGCAATCTTTCGTTAGTAGCGATCGATAACATCAAAAATGTACTTTGTAGCTATAACAAGACGAAATTGATTCTCAGACCGCAGTATTTTTTCCATTCAAAAAAAGAATGAAACTGATTTGAATAAGTAAACAACTTAGAGAACAATGTATTTTCTTGTTACTAAAGCAGTACGATATTCCGGCTTTGGTTTCTCTTTAGCTTGGGTTCCAACGAGTCAACTTGTCTTGCTTGCATGGTTTAACGGGAGTTTCCACGACGCTTAATCCCCAACTTGTTAGTGAGGATCGCGTGGATTATGGTGAGGGGAAGGGCCACTAACACGGGGCGGAGGGGAAGGCCCATTATTACCACGTATTTTAAGTTCACCGTGACTAGTGGCCAGGAATGTAGCCAAAACGAGCACGAAACCGCACGATCGACGCATGCTTCACCACTTGCAGCGCAAAAAGAATAGTGGGCTCCTGGTCGTGCTTGAGCTGCAGAAACCGCATTTACTCAGATAACTTGCCAACTAGGATGGGTATCGATCACATGAGAGCGACAAGATGCGAAAGAAAAGAGGCAATTAAACTTCTGGTAGGCTGTCCATATTTGCAAAGCTTTCGTTTACATGGAATGCCGGTAGTATACATCTGATTTCGCAAGGTCGTTAGATTCGATGCGTCCAAACGTACCTGTCGCAAGGTCCAATGCCGTCTTAAAATATCTAGCAATGCTATTTGTAGCGACATTACCTTTTGCACTTCATTGTCCTACAAAGTACGCTTATCTTCACATCACCATTGGTCGCATACACCATCTACATATGGTCCACACGACAAGACGGCCATGCGACAAATGTGAACAGCCGCTCTAAATATGGGGAGTAATTGTTGTCTTTTCTTCCTGATAGCAACCACATCATCTCAACTCTATCCACTGTACGGCAATCCAAGTGAGACCAGAGAGCAGTCTTTGTGTATGCAATGGAACGTTCAGCAGCCGCATGATAGAACAAATGCAGAATCGGTTCGACGCAAGTATATGGTAACGCTAAGACTGAACGAGCTACCGCCTTTAATATTAACAAACATCCGTCTCGTCGACCTCAGTGTACATGTTTTATACGTACAAGCAAAAACAGATTTCGTGTCGTCAACGTTTAGCAGCATTGTCTCATTTGATGCAGAAGCCTTTTTCGTGTCTAGCACACCACCGAATACGACCACTGGGTGAGTGCGAAAATATAATACTCGGAAGCACATTGTTCACGGAACAAAGACCGCAGCTTCTCCTTTTTACATGCAACTCGTCGGCTGCATATTGCCCTTGTCATCTTTCTAGCCTGAATCAGCGGCGCTAAATAGAAGCAGAGGAAATCGTAATTGTGTAAACCCTAGCGAGCTAAATAGGGCAGCAGAAGGCGAGGTAGTACTGATTCCACCGCCTGACAATCTCTGCAGTAAATAGACCCAGGTGCTCTCATCGTCATCGCTCGATCCAGACCAGACAAACAGAAATTCTCCACCAGCTGCCTCAAAACAGAGCGTTCGCTTGGTTTCGTCTTTGTAAAGCGTATGGACAGCATGCCATCCTGCAACTGCATCTCTCCACGTGGCTTGTCAAAATGCTACTGCAGCGATGTCCACTACTCTCCTGTTGCTACGTTCGTTCTCAAAACCAGTACAAAATACCGCCGTTTTCACCTTTTCCTAAATTCTCAAGTTGGTGAACACTTGTGCAATTAAGACTCTTCTTCATATACGTACATGACATTCGCCTGCTTGTAAAGCCAGCCAATGCGTATCAACTCTCGGTCAGTACGTATCGACGACGAGCTTCCCGTTGATCTTTGCGAGTTGTAGTTCAAATGTCTCAAGATTTACTCTGTATCTCGTGCAAACATACTTCATAAAGTCTCCTGAACTGGTACGCAATCTGGCTTGTGAACAGAAACTTCTCGCCTAGCCAAAGCTCTCCACGAAAAGTTCTTACTGCCCACTGTCGGTGGGTTCGTTGTGCGTCCTCTGCGGTCTGCACCACCACCTCACATTCGTAATCCTCTACGTCGTACTTGCCGACCACAAAATTGGCTTCAGCTCCTCCTTCGTCTTGAGTTTTTACTCCGACTTTCACCCGACCCGCGCTGCTTTTCTACATTTCGACTTTTTGTGTGTATCAACAGTCAATCGAATTTCGAGAAGATGGTGTAGGGGTGCTATAAAAAGTGGGGTGTTGGGTGGTTAACGAAAACTGTGAGGTGGTAAGCAACACCCGAATTTTAAGGTAAGGTAATCTTATCTTTCTGGTAGGCTATCCTGACTTTCGCTTCTTTTGTCAAAGTTGACTCTGTAGTATACATTGAGTAAAGAAAATTGTATTCCTCATGTCCACGCTACTCCTTCTACTAGTTAAGTGTATACGGGTCTATAGGCCCAGCACAACCATGAGCTTGCTGTTTTTTTGCACTACACGTGGTGAAGCATGCGTCGATCGTGCGGTGTCGTGCTCAATCTAGCTCCATTCCTGGCCACTAGTCACGGTATCGTGGACGCCAGTCAAGGCTCTCAGCGTCTTCGAAGTAAACTCCAAGAGAAAATCGTCGCAGTAGAAGAAAGAATGGCTTAGCCCATTGTTATCAATGGGTTCAACAGTAAGCCAAATACGAAAATGGAGTCTTTGCCCCTTAAAGCACGAGTAAAAAAAATAACGCTCCGAAAGTGAGAGGATCCAAGAAAATTGATGCTATATTAAAGACGAGAACACCGTGACTTTTTCCCTTTTGTGGGCGTGCGTCCTCATGAAGAATTGGAACAAACTTCGACGGTCAAATTTAAACCAGTTTTAGTTTCTTTCCTCGTGGAGAATGATTCCGGTTTTTTATTTTACAATTCAATTCTTCTAACAAACAGCTACCATGCACATTCTTGATTACACCTACCATGTCCATTCTTCATCCTATCGGTCCCTGCTAACGAAAGTATAGCATGTATACATCGATATCTCGCTAGCGCTTGTTCAGGTAGTGCTTATGGTGACATTAGCAACCATAGGTCCAGGCACACATAAAGCCCGTCCAATACGTCAAGTCAAAGAAGTGAGACTTTAATAACGATCTGCCACAGCTCGAGCAATCACTCAGTCAAGTTTGCTTAGTATGGTCAATAGGCTTTTTTGCAGTGAAGTCGACGCTTTTGTATTTAAAGAGAGTGTGTTCGAATTTTTGGCAAGCTTTGATCGCCCTTTTCCATACTTTAAGAGTTAACTTTACCGAGTCACTGCTCGATCTACGGTAAGTGCTATTGGAGTCTGCTTGATACACAAGACGGACTCCGTGTGCGCCTGAACCTCTGGATAATCATAAGCTTTACTCAGACAAGCGCTAGCAGAAAGTTCAATAGCACGTGGCATTTTTTCGTTAGTAGCGATCGATAACATCAAAAATTGTACTTTGTAGCTATAACAAGACGGAATTGATTCTCAGACCGCAGTATTTTTTCCATTTAAAAACGAAAGCAACTGATTTGAATAAGTAAACCAACTTAGGGAACAATGTATTTTCTTGTGACTAAAGCAGTACGATATTCCGGCTTTGGTTTCTCTTTAGCTTGGGTTCCAACGAGTCAACTTGTCTTGCTCGCATGGTTTAACGGGAGTTTCCACGACGCTTAATCCCCAACTTGTTAGTGAGGATCGCGTGGATTATGGTGAGGGGAAGGGCCACTAACACGGGGCGGAGGGGAAGGCCCATTATTACCACGTATTTTAAGTTCACCGTGACCAGTGGCCAGGATTGTAGCCAAAATGAGCACGAAACCGCACGATCGACGCATGCTTCACCACTTGCAGCGCAAAAAGAATAGTGGGCTCCTGGTCGTGCTTGAGCTGCAGAAACCGCATTTACTCAGATAACTTGCCAACTAGGATGGGTATCGATCACATGAGAGCGACAAGATGCGAAAGAAAAGAGGCAATAAAACTTCTGGTGGGCTGTCCATGTTTGCAAAGCTTTCGTTTACATGGAATGCCGGTAGTATACTCCTGATTTCGCAAGGTCGTTAGATTCTATGCGTCCAAAGGTACCTGTCGCAAGGTCCAATGCCGTCTTAAAATATCTAGCAATGCTATTTGTAGCGACATTACCTTTTGCACTTCATTGTCCTACAAAGTACGCTTATCTTCACATCACCATTGGTCGCATACACCATCTACATATGGTCCACACGACAAGACGGCCATGCGACAAATGTGAACAGCCGCTCTAAATATAAGGAGTATTATAGGGAGTATTCGTTGTCTTTTCTACCTGATAGCAAACACATCATCTCAATTCTATCCACTATTCGGCAATCCAAGTGAGACCAGAGAGCAGTCTTTGTGTATGCAATGGAACGTTCAGCAGCCGCACGATAAAAAAAGTGCAGAATCGGTGCAAGTAAATGGTAACGCTAAGACTGAACGAACTACCGCCTTTAATATTAACAAACATCCGTCTCGTCGACCTCAGTGTACATGTTTTATACGTACAAGCAAAAACAGATTTCGTGTCGTCAACGTTTTGCAGCATTGTCGATGCAGAAGCTTTTTACATGTCTAACACTGCCATTACTGGGTGGTTGCGAGAATAAAGTACTTAAAAGCACATTGTTCACGAAAAAAAGACCGCAGCTTCTCTCTTTACATGCAATTCGTCGGCTGCATATTACCCTTGTCATCTTTCTTGCCTAAATCAGCGGCGCCAAATAGAAGCAGAAGAAATCGTAATTGTGCAAACCCTAGCGAGCTAAACAGGGCAGCAGAAGGCGAGGTAGTACTGATTCCACCGCCTGACAAACTCTGCAGTAAATAGACCCAGGTGCTCGCATCGTCGTCGCTTGATCCAGAGCAGACAAACAATTCACCAGCTGCCTCGAAACAGAACGTTCGCTTGGTTTCGTCTTTAAAAGGCGTACAGACAGCATGCCATCCTGCAACTGCATCTCTCCACGTGGCTTGTCAAAATGCTACTGCAGCGATGCCCACTACTCTCCTATCGCTACGGTTTTTCTCTAAACCAGTAAAAAATATCGCCGTTTCCACCTTTCTCCAAAACTCTCAAGTTGATTCACATTTGCGCAATTAAACCTTATCTTCATACACGTACATGACATTCGCCTGCTTTTAAAGCCAGCCAATGCGTATCAACTCTCGGTCAGTACGTATCGACGACGAGCTTCCCGTTGATCTTGCGAGTTGTAGTTCAAATGTCTCAAGATTTACTCTGTATCTCGTGCTAACATACTTCATAAAGTCTCTTGAACTGGTACGCAATCTGGCTTGTAAACAGGAACTTTTCGCCTAGCCAAAGCTCTCCACGAAAACTTCTTACTGCCCACTGTTGATGGGTTCGTTGTGCGTCCTCTGCGGTCTGCACCACCGCCACACATTCGTCCTCCTCTACGTCGTACTTGCCGACCACAAAGTTGGCTTCAGCTCCTCCGACTTTCACCCGAACCGCGCTGCTTTTCTACATTACGACTCTTTGTGTGTATCAATAGTCAACCGAATACCGAGAAGATGGTGTAGGGGTGCTATAAAAAGTGGGGTGTTGGGTGGTTAACGAAAACTGTGAGGTGGTAAACAACACCCGAATTTTAAGGCAAGGTAATCTTAAATTTCTGGTACGCTATCCTGACTTTCGCTTCTTTTGTCAAAATGACTCTGTAGTTTACATTGAGTCAAGAAAATTGTCTCCCTCGCGCACACGCTACTCCCTCTACTATTCAAGTGAATACGGTTCTATAGGCCCAGCACGACCATGAGCTTGCTGTGTTTTTTTGCACTGCAAGTGGTGAAGCATGCGTCGATCGTGCGGTGTCGTGCTCAATCTAGCTCCATTCCTGGCCACTAGTCACGGTATTGTGGACGCCAGTCAAGGCTTTCAGCGTCTTCGAAGTAAACTCCAAGAGGAAATCGTCGCAGTAGAAGGAAAAATGGCATAGCCCATTGTTATCAATGAGTTCAACAGTAAGCCAAATACGAAAATGGAGTCTTTGCCTCTTGGAGCGCGAGTAAAAAAAAAAACGCCCTGAAAGTGAGGGGATCCAAGAAAATTGGTGCTATACCAAAGATGAAAACATCAAGACTTTATTGTTGTGGACGTGCATTCTCATGTAGAATTAGTACATATCAGAGATGTCTTTGACGGTCAAATTCAAATCAGTTTTACTTACTGATTTCCTTCACCGCCCTTTTGCACGTCAAATAAATTTTCGGCTGCATCTAGTCAACAACGCTATCTGGTCTTCTCTATCTGCATTAGATAAAAGCCTTCTCACACATAGCATCTTTCGTTGAAGGTGCAAGTAGTTGTTTGTAATTGAATAATGCAGATATTTTAGCAAAGCGCCACGTACCGCAAATGATAGAGCTGGTTGTGCTGGTGAGATTAACTTGTCCCCTTCTTGCCGAATGTTATATTTGCCTGTAGTAGTCTAGATATCAGAATTGCTATCCACATAATGTTTTCATCAACGAGTTGACATAAAGTGAAGTGCGCTATGTAAGTCATTTAGGCGCGGCTGTAGGTAACAAAAAATACATTTCCTAATTTGTTTGCAGCACACCGCATAAATTAGCGTTATCTTACTCCTTTTTTTTATTCTACGACTAACTAAATTTTGCCCAGCAGACTGATACAAAAGAATTAGGTATTCATACGCGAATTTGCGCTGTAAAGCGCGCAAGTAGGGCATTGGGTAGCTCAATCGGGAATGGTACCATCGCTCGCCCCGTAATGGTTTCGCTGCTGCATTTCCCATCCTGCGTATGTCAGCTATCGGCCACATACGAAGCTGGGTATGATCAAGAGCGCACGCACCTGGAATTTAAACAACGTTTTCAATGGAAGCATTCTCTACACTTCGAACGCATTGATACCTCAACTCATTGGTATTCTGTTGTATTGACAAAGAACGTCAAATGTTCTGAAGTTTATATAGCTCGTATTTAGGGGTCAGAGAAACAAATGTACGAAGAGACAAGTAGTACCTAGGAGATAACGTAATGGTGATTATTGCAATTACGATATGTTGCGGCAAATTCCACTCTTACAATATTTTAAAAGGGCGTGAAGCCAATTTCAGGTACCACTTCTTTGCGGGAACTTGCATTATTTCAGTACCTTGAAATTGTGTGTCGGACAGCCAAAAGCGAAAAAATGTGCAGTGTTGGTATATGTATACCTAATGATCTTTTTTTCTGCCTGTATACCTAAATGGACAAGAAGTATTGTTCTAAGTGGCTGCTACGTGGCTCTGATTGAAGTTTTGCTCACAATGAAATCGGAATGCAGTACATTTAAGGCGAAATTGAGGCCGAACGCACGCGATCATGCCGTCGTATTGCAATATTTGAGGTAAGTGAGCACTAGGTTACCAGCTGATAGACCACGATAGTCAAGCTTCCATCACAACAAAGCCCTAACGCTGGAGAGAGCATCGAAACTGGTAAGTTGCATATGTATTGCAGAAATTGTAGGAATAGCTTAATCTAAAAGGAACCAAATGGGATGACTCAAGCACAGCAACTGCTTATCGTGCTATACCCATATACAACTACCTTTTACAGCCATGAGGCACTACAGAGATTGAAGAACGCCTTTAGCTTCATATTGAATGTATTAAGGCAAGACAAAATGCAGCCGTTTGCGTTATAAAGCGAGACACAAAGGCCTCGCTAGGCGACACTTTATTAAAAATGTGCGTATACAACTGCCTAACTTAGTCCAGGCACAATCGTCACTATGTCCCGTTTTCGAGAAGAAGATGTGCGTTGTTGTCGCTACAAGGTACGTCCTGCTCAAGTGCACAAAAGCGCGAAGCAAGACTTTTACACATGTTGATCGAAAACGGCGGTTTATTGATCTGTCTTAGCGCTTGTTATATGAGAGGAATCTTACTTAAGAACCTCGGACAATCGTAATCGAACGGGCATAGTTATATCTTCGGCCCTTCCTGCACTGTCCTTTTGCGTAAGGTGCTATGTGCTCTAGTAATTATTTTCACGCCCACACGGGTTAACTGTACACCTGAGCCCTTTATAGAGATATATTGTACGACCTTTTCTTCACCTGACGTATGCGTAGTATGCGCTGTATCAATATTTATTTTGTTAAGCGGCTGCTTTTGCACATTTTCAACTGCTGGTCTTCAGATAGCTCTCGTGACGCGCCTGCCAAGTGGACAACGCTGGCGTTGCGGCATACCAATTGAGCATTTTACTCGGCGCAACATCTTTCACTGCCGAGTTAGTTTTCATCCGCAAGGTATATTTCCTCGTTGGACAAAAGGAGTGAACGTCTTTCAAGATGTCGGTACTCGGTAGTGGATGAGTCACGTAAATTGCATTTATAGCTTGACTGCTCGAACAGCATCTCGCCGCTCATGGCACAGGTGCATCCTTTGTTGTAGGCGCAAGCAAACCATGACCAAAGAGAATCATTTCTGAATAGAAGCGTTTTTGAAAGCTGAGACAACCTTTGTTGGTTCTGGCTTGGTCAATTTAAACAGCCCGACCAAACGGCAACCTCGTTTGCTGCTTATTTGGTCATCATCGTGATCGACAAACTTTTCGAAAGCATTGAGTTGAAACAAACTCCTCTAATTGAGTTTTAGTTTGGAGGATGTTTTAAGCTGTTAAAAGAAGCCGCGCTATAGGTGCGGTTTCTGTTGCGGTAAAAGCACGAGAACTTTTGACAAAAGGTATGGCTTTTCGCTAAAAGGAGCCTATAAAATTGGTGTCTAGGTGGTTGACAACACCCTATAGCTCTGCATACTGGTTTACATGCCAGAAACCAGAAACCATTGTCTAACCGGCTAATAATTTGACGACTTAGCGTCTACTTATAGTCAATCATGACTCAGAGGTCATCTATAAGGCCAGCCAGACCTCGAGACTTAGGGTTGGTCTGAAATACCTGAGACTGTGATTCTTTCATAAATTTTAGTGGGCACTCCTGGCCTGTAACGATGCCTGCGCATACGCTCCACCCTCGTATCTCCGCTGATGATGAAGCTTCACCTTATGGCTGTTCGTCTTACGTTCTTAGGACAATGAGCCATTCGTCAATCACTCGAAAGTTTTGCATATCTTACAGCAATGCGTCTCACCAATTTTCCCCTTATTAAAGCTATTTCACCGCGCTGTGTCTGGAAATTTAACCACAGAACGAATTACACAAAAGTCTTTGCGATGCAATCAAATTTTAGAGTTGACTATACTATACACTGCTCTTCATTTTTTTTAAGTACAGCACATACATTTAAGCTGGAATGGTTTACCGTTATTTACCAAATGAGACCTTCATTTATCGATAATTCACCTCTTATTGGCTATTTGTAGCAAGACCCTACTTCTGCACTTGAGTGGAAGCGGCATCGTTGACAAGATGGACGATATGGACTACGACGACGCGGGCATCCGCGACATGGAAGACGAGGAAGTAGTAGAGGAGGAAATGGAGGAGGAAATGCCTACCGAAGAACTATTTGAGGATGGCAACGATGGCGTTGACCAGGAGAACAAGGTACAAGTGCTCGATGAGTCTCATAAACAGCCCAACGCGCATCGGATTACCACACGGTACATGACGAAGTACGAACGTGCTCGTGTACTGGGTACACGTGCCCTACAGATATCGATGAATGCTCCAGTTATGGTGGACATCGAAGGTGAGACGGATCCGCTGAAGATTGCGATGAAGGAGTTACGCGAGCGCAAGATTCCTATTATTATTCGTCGATACTTACCCGACAATTCATTCGAAGACTGGAGTATTGACGAGCTTATAATTGAGTAGATGGTAGATTGTAGAGCAACTTAATACACATAACTCTTGTTTGATATTGTCGTATAGCATGTGGTCAGTGAGATATTGCAATACAACTACAATTCGCGGTCATCTTATTGCTACTTTTTCAGTTGCGCCATAATCTTAACTCACGGTGGTTTGTGAATCACACGCAGTACCGTAGTAGCCTGGAAAACATTCACACTCGCCCGTTTCGTAATTGCATTTGCCTCTCCCACCACAGTCACGTCCTTGATTATTCCCAAAAGCGAGCATTACGTCATTGCCACTAGGACATTCTTTAAGAGAACAGTCTGGGCCGCGGTATCCTTGGTCACAATAACATCCCATGTGCTTAATAGCGTCCCACGCAGTGTACGCTGGCACGACATTTGGACTCCCAGAAATAATTGCAGCGAGAGTGAGACATATGCCACGACTGTTGCAATCATTTGGACACTCGGATCGTTCACAGGCTTTGCCTCCATAGCCTGGAAAACACACGCAATGTCCCGTGGAATAGTCACAATTGCCTTGATTTGAACATTCAACCAATGAATGCGCAGTATTCGCAGCTGTTGGGACTTGCACCCACGCGTCACCGTACGGACATGTACGCAACGAACAATCGGCACCTTTAAATGCTGGGTATTTGATACTGGCAGTCTCTTGATCTTGTCGCTCGTAGCACGTACATTTGTCATTCTTCCCACAGGTGCCTTGAGCGTTGCAGCCGTTCGGACAGTACGCAAAGACGTATGCGGACATCCACGTAACCAGTGCAATGCAAAAGCACGCCACTTTGGACACACACAACATGCTAGATACCTGCGAGTTGACAATTGATATAGTCGCAATGTAGTGTACGGAAGTAAATGTGACGCTTCATGCGCACAACGTGAAAGATCCCATGAGGCCTCGATCAACCAACAGTCGCCCTGAAACGTCACTACAGCGGTTTTTAATATCTTCTGCAATTAATTAAGTACATATCTTATCGAGCTCTATTATCTTAATAGTACTACTACCTGTAATCCGTATAGTACACGCCTATGACAAAGAAAAAATTACTATTTCATAAATAAGAACAATTTAATATAACTTTCGAGAAAAGTATACGAAAAAGAAGACTTATTAAGTTTAGCTAATTTACATGTCAAGGTTTCCACCAATCATATGATTTTTTGATTTGAGCAAAGCGCTCGGCCTGCAACAACGATGGCTAATTCTGCAGACGTCGTAGAAGTCTTCGAGTGCGAAGGCAGCTTCTCTTTCCTACACGAACTACATCGCTTTACATTTAAGATCTACAAAGACTGCAGTCTTTGCATCGATATTCGGCCTGTCACAGCTACCACTTTGAATTCTTTGGAAGCAAGTGATCAGGAGACTTTGAATGAAGAAAACGTGACAACCACCAAATTGGTAGCATACGATGGTCGAGCATTGATCGACAATAATGGACAAGAGCCAACGGGTTACATGGTTCATTATAAACTCGTCCAATGGGTGCCAGGTATGCAAACTATACAGACGCAAATCGTCAAGTGTATTGCTCGATTATCTCGAAAACAAGGTTTATTCGGACGATTTGTGGATATTCAAGAGAGTATGGAAGAAGCTCAAAATTTTGTACTAAAACCGATCGCACACCGATTTGAATTTTTAGATAACGTGTTGCAGCCTTTGACTCCTGGTCGCTACGAGCTGCAAGGTATTACAATTGCAGAAAATTCATTTGCGTACGAGTGTAATGTGGAATTCACCCTATTGGCAAACGGAATGGTGTCTGGTGTGTCTCGAGAACAGCCTTTTGCTCAAGAGTGTCCAGTTGCTGGCATGTGGACTCGTCTTGGTCTGACGTACCTCTTGGAGTACGAAATGTATGGTCACAAGCATTCCTATATCTATTATGGCACGCCATTCCACTCCTGCTTGCATGGTACATGGGAGAACGTTAAGCTGCAGACGTTCGGCAGGTATGCTAACAGTCAAGCGGAGCATGGGATTTTAGAGTTGCAGTTGATAAAAGCTGTTCGAGTCTGGAGTGAAGCTTACCATAAAGATTATCCGGCAACATTTAAAGAGTGCGTGATGCTTTTGCTACTTGCTTCTTACCGAGATGAAATTCTCCCCAATCATTTATGGCGTTCAGTCTTTGTGTATTGCGGGTACGACTGGTTCCGTAGTGGTACGCAAAGGTACCAAGGTTAATGTGTCATAATGACTACATATCTGTAAAGCTGATGTTTAATATAGGTTTTGTCCAATTAGCTATGGTTTATTTTTACACGAATCAGAAACGCTCCGTCGGTTCAGGAATCATCATGGATGGAAGAAGTGCTGTCTCGGTCTCTCCTGGTCAATTATCTACATCTTCATCACCACCGCTAGAACGCGTTTATGATGGCTGTGTTGGTGGATTTTTAGCTGAGAAAAGTCGCATTCTTCTACGCATCGAGTCTGACGGAACGGTACACGGTGAAGTCCGTCGACGGCAAGGTACCAGCTCACGAATTTTAGCCAATGAAAAAAATCGCAAGCGACGAATTGTCGCTAATCATCCAGATGGCATTGTCATCGCTCACATCATTGGCAATGCTCAAGTTGTTCCTATAGAGGAAGCAGTCGTGTTGTGCTCTTCGACTGTACGTGGCGACGGTACATCGGCAGCAGAGTATTGCTGTATTGTTGAGATCACCAAGAGATTAAACCATGTGGATCGACACACACTGACCTGTCATTTGCACGTTCCAGTCGCCTCTGATGTTCCCGCAGTAGGTACATGGCGATTCTTTAGTGCTCGAAACTGTACCTTGTCGTCGGCCATGACAAGTAATATAGAAACATCTATAAGAACGAACGAGGCTGGAGCGTCACTAGATCAAAAAGTATTTCAACTACAGCCGGTGCAGTGGTACCAGCGTCAACAAGAAGCGGAGCAGGAAGAGAGGGAGGCAGCGTTGATGCAGTCCAGACTTCCGTCACTACTGTACCCTTTACGACCAGGCAAATATGAATTTAAAGGGTTCACGACGAATGAGACGTCGTCGGTGGCTACTGTACCAAGGCAGAGGAATGGACGTAGAGGGCGCTCTCGTTCTGTTATGACAACATTAAAGGATGAATGTCTTGTCACCTTGCACTTATTGCCTGATGGTACACTGCGTGGTACATCTCGTGAGGTGGTTCAACCGCAAGTGTGCCCACTAACAGGTCGCTGGCAAGCCAATCGTGTTGCATACGTGCTAGAGTACCACGTTCGCGAAGCAGTGGGCCACTTTCGGTACTCGGGAGTTGTTTTGATTGAAAAGGACGATACAACGAGTGATGGGAACGAAAAAGCCAATCCTGAGAGACGTGAGACGCTCAGTGGCAAGTGGTACAATGTAGACGAGGGCCATGCTGCCGGGTTTGAAGGAGGTCGAGGAAAGTTTGAACTGGAACTGGTACAAGTGACTTATACTCCAGTGTCTATCAAGGAAGAACGTGCTTTTGAAAATAGGGAACGTCAGTCGGAAAATATAGACTTACAGAGAACCATCAATAATGCGTCGAGAAGTACCAGTATCGAGGTTGATGATGACGATGATGTCATTCGTGCATTAACCTCGGGCGAGTACGAATTGTCAGGTTGTGCCACTGATGCTGAGGGGTACGAGTACGCTTTTCATCTCCAGTTGCACTTACATCCCAATGGGAAGCTTTTTGGTCAATGCAAAGAGCGCATTTTCCACCAGATCAGTCCCGTATCTGGGCGATGGAATCCGTCTCGTATCGTGTACAGTCAACAGTATGTGGTGAAACATGAAGTGGGTCTGTACACTTATGCTGGTGATATGAGCAAAGATGGAGCTGTCATTCGCGGCATGTGGACGAACATTGAGGACGAAGCCGCTTTAGCTCTTAGCGAGCATGGCACATTTGCACTGATTTTAGTGAATGTAAAGCGACAATGGAGCGCCTTTAGTCACGTTTATTACCCGCCAAGATTTCGACGCGGCGTGCTTACGACGCTTATGGCATCAGCTAAAAGCAATCAATTGCCAGGGGCGCTTTGGACCCATATTTTTGCTTTTTGTAGCGAGAAATGGTTCACCCCTGTGCCTAATGTGATAAAGTAGCTCACATAAATGTTGGTTAAGCAATAAGAGATGTCCACCCGTTTATTCTTTACCGATTTCTAGCATAAACAAAGCCCGATTGCATGTAACCTCGGGTGTGTTCACTTTATTTCAAGCCTTTTTAGTATCTAGAAGCTGTGGATGAAGCCACTTGAGCTCAGCCCATGAAGTTGAACACCACAAGAAAGAGGATAATGTTGCAAAAGAGGTAATCGGCAAATGCGCGTTGCTCTGTACGATCGCCAAAGTCGTTGTCGGGATTGATCTGCATACGCAGTGACACTATACAAGGATAAAAATGTTACAATTAATATACAAAATTCAAAGACATTCTTGACGAACCTGCGAGCACAAAGACGCCAACGGTGCACACGAATCCGGCAAGAAATGAGTTGAATGGAAAGTTTCCGACTAAGAGGCAATAGATAAATTGAAGAACGCCTGTGGCTAGCACGTAAGCTAGGAAGCCATCAATGAGCTTCATCTTCTTGGGTGTGGTCTTGGCGTACTTGGCGTACAAGTCGCCCAAGATGGAGCCCACACCCACTTCTGTCGCCTTCTTCACCATGGATGCCTTGGTTTGTATCTACAACCACGGCGCATACAAAATGACCATCTTAAGCGGTGGCAATGAGCGAGACACGATGACATGCGTACCTGGTAAACTTTTAGAAGATAAAGACGACGCCGCGTGGATATTCTCATTAAGTACGAATGGAACTCGATTTTTTGACAATTTCTTGATAAAAAATAAATATCATTGTATTTCTTGAAATACAAGTAATATAATGTTGGCAAAGTTATATGTAGTACTCTATAAATAGAGCACTACCTAATTAATTCCATACTCCTTCAACGGCATCTCCCTCATTGCAAGATCTACTGCTCTCTAACATGCTAGCTCGACAGGTAAGTTCCACGAGCGCCAGTATAGTATCGCTCTTTCACTAATGATTACATGCTCGGTCTCTCAACTCTAATATGCTTGCTGTTTCGCCATCATTACGCTCACAGTTTATTCGCCGCGTCGCCCTGCACACCCCACGCAGCGCAGCCATGTCCACGCTGGTGGTGGCTGAGCACAATTTATCGCAAATCTCTGGGCCTACGTTGGCTACAGTTACAGCTGCCACGCAAATTGGTGGCGATATTACACTGCTGGTGTTAGGCAGCCAGGCCGGTCCAGCCGCCGAAGCTGCCGCCAAGGTAGCTGGTGTCAAGAACGTCTTGCACGCTGCTGACCCCAAGTATGACCATTATGTGGCCGAAGAGGTGACTGAGTTATTGATAGCCGCTCAGAAGACTAACAACTACACCCACGTGCTGGCGCCCAGCTCCAATGCTAGCAAAAACTATCTGCCTCGCACGGGAGCTAAGCTTGACGTGGCTCCAATTTCCGACATTTTGGCTGTCATTGACAAAGACACGTTTCTTCGTCCCATGTATGCTGGCAATGCGATCGCCCAGATCAAATCCAAAGACGCCTTAAAGCTCATTACAGTGCGTCCTACGGGATTTGAAAAGGCTGCTGCTGAAGGTGGCAGCGCGTCGGTAAGTCCGGCTCCGGAACCGTCTACGGTTGGCAAGTCGTCTTTTGTTTCAGAAGAAGTGAGCAAGTCGGAGCGTCCCGATTTGGCCGCGGCCCGCGTGGTTGTCTCAGGTGGTCGCGGTCTTAAAAATGGCGAGAACTTTGAAATGCTCTATAAACTGGCCGATAAGCTCGGTGGAGCCGTCGGTGCTTCGCGTGCTGCAGTGGATGCTGGTTTTGTACCGAATGAGCTGCAAGTCGGTCAGACGGGCAAAGTCGTGGCTCCTGAGCTGTACGTTGCTGCTGGTATTTCTGGTGCAATTCAGCATTTGGCTGGCATGAAAGACAGCAAGACGATTGTGGCTATTAATAAGGACGAAGAAGCTCCGATCTTCCAGGTGGCCGACTATGGACTTGTTGACGATCTGTTCAAAGTCGTGCCGGAACTTACGGAAAAGATCTAAAAAATAGCCGAGAAAATAAAATTTTACCTCGTGCTCTAAGCAGACGAAAAAGTGTATACAGAGCTGCTTAAGTGCCACTATTGTTTGGTTATCAAGGTTATCAAATCATATTAGCTTCTCAAATTCGTTAGATACATTACATGGGATATTAGATAGTACACACTATGTACTATATATATAAAACATCATCGCTATCTCTGAGGGTTTTTAGGGGTACCCTCGTTGCTCTCATATGGGATGGTTGAGCGGATGTTGAGCGGACGACGAGCGGAGAAGACGGACTGACATTCAAACATTCTGGGACAAGACGACAAAGAAACACGAGCGTTGCATTCTCCGAAACGGGGACTCATACTCGTCACCTGCAGTAGCAACGCGCCGTGCGTCCAATGGAGCTGTCGCTGCGACAGACGCGACGTCAATGACTTCTCTGCTATCCAGCATCTATCGCATCAACGCTGCTCTGGAAGCTGCAGTGGCACAGCCTCCACCGCCGCCCGGTACATTGCGTGTGTGCCACGCAACGGAAGATGACTGGAACGCTTTTGCTGACAGCGAGGATCAAATCGTTCGACCTAATTTTCTCGAATGGTTCGCTGACACGGAAGAGATCCACATCATCGAGTTTGCGGGAACTCCCCACGAAGATTACCTTCAGGAGCTAAACGATCAATTTCGTGAGCGGCATGTCAAAAAATGGCTCAAAGGCCACATGGCCGCCGTGAATCCTCAGGGGCGACGGTGGTGTCCAGACCTCAGTTATGGACCACGCCAGACAACACCGGGCTCCGTGCTTCCACCAGATGTTACAAGATTTGACGATTTTCGGACGATTAAAGTCGAAGTTGGCGTCTCTCAGCCGTGGGGGATGGCACAAGGACAACTCGACCACAAGGCGATATCAATATGGGCTATGATGCCAGGAGTTGAGTACGTGCTGTGTGTAAAGTTCGATCCCGACTTTGCGAATCCCGAATACAAATTGTACGATGCTCGCGTCAATCCACTCGTGCAGCTGGCTCCACTTCCAATTGTTGCTCCAAGTACGGTGATCCAGTTGGACGGACGTCGAATCCTTGGTATTCCGCCAGGGATGGCGCTCCCGGTAGGTTTTCCGGCAATTCTGTCGGTGGATTTGTGCTCTTCATTGGTCTGGGCAATGCGTTAATCAGACATCCAGCGCAGCAACTACTGAGTGATCTGATTGGATATAAATAATCATAAATTCATGTGAGATTACCTCCGTAGAAGACCGGTTTGTTTACCGGTATGGACCGGACTCTTTTGTCACATTGCACAGTGACTCCAGGTGCGAATACTGCGTGAGTATTTTGTTCTAAAATTCACAAATTTTTATCAAAAAAATACCACCGTTGTCACATCTCTTGAATTTGTGGGTATGTGAGCATTAAAAAAAGGTATTTTCAAGCCACTCCATACATTTACAATAATATTTTATGGTAGGTCCTAGACCCCTTTATGGTTTGTCTATCCCAATCCTCACATACTCACATACTCACGAATATTCACTAATGGTATCTATCGACATGTTCTATTTGAAAGCTTTGTGAGCATTTTGCTATTACTCACACTTTCATCTAACATCTATCTCCTATTGATATTAGATGAACCAAACCTTGTCTCGGTCATTGTTTCGTGCAAGGCAAGACTTTTAAGGACATACTCGACACATTTAACATAAATACAAGTCATATGATCCACACGCTAATGTGACTTTAGCTGGAGCTCCAGAGTGTGACGTCATAGAAACGATGATCCTTTCTTAATACTAAGAGCGCAACTGCGCAAGTGATGCTATTTCAACGATGCACACTTTGGCGGGTTTTGCTGATGCGATCGTAGTCGTCCAAGGTAATTCTTGACTCAGCTACATCTGACGTTGCTTTGGGAATTGGTTGAGAGTAGTAATCATCGTCGATCTAAATCGGCTGTGGTTCTTGTGAGTCTATATACTGGACATCCATTGCGTGGCTCTGCGTATATTACAAGGGAAGATAATGAGAATTACAACTCAATCTCACTACAGCCAACATCTACCATGATGAGCTGACCGTATTTGAATAGGCGCTACCCGGCAGATCAAACGATCTACTCTCAGAATAAATGCATTTCGATGTGGATCGTATGATGTGAAACGACACCACAAAGCTTCTCCCTGGGCAAACACTTTTACAGAGATCCGTCGTTAGTATCGTAATCACCGATTCCTTTGTAGTCCAAATTTGTGAGATCCATGTCTATATTGATGCGATTGATCAAAAATTATCATAATGATCTTTGAAGAGTTTGTAGAACTTGTCTAATTGATTGTGTTGCAGATAGTAGAGCTAAAGAACACTATACTGCCCACAGTTTCCAAATCGAGGCTTGTGTATTTCAACTTCACGACAAGAATAATCCTTTAGTATCACACGTGGCCTAGGTAAGCCGAGAAAATCAAAGTACGCCTTATGCTTGTTTGATACTGCTATCCAATGATACCGCCGATCTGAGGCGTTCCTATGTTCAGAATACAATAATCTTTGCTTCTATTAAATTGCTGCTTGCAATCAAAGGAAATTAGCGAGTTTCATGAGTTGATTATCCGTCGTTCTAGACAATTTAATAATTCTTTTCTCGCTCATGGCGCTTGATTTTTTGATCAGTATAATATAATCGTCATCTATTTAATCACACGAAAATATGTCGTCTGCATCTGATTTTTCTGCTTTGAGCATTCCGTCGAACCAGCTCCTGCTGAGATACTCTTCCGTGATAAGAAATAAACATATATTCAGGAATCAGCGTCCAATACCGGTCAGTATGCCGGACAAATCCAATTTAATCTCGCAAGGATCTCTTCGCAAGCTGCATATGTCAATTGAGAAGAAGCCGTCATCGAGCTTCCAGCAAAACTTCAAATTCTCAATGGCGGTGCAGGTTCGGTCACTTCGACTGCTGCCTGTACTGTGGATCAATCGATTCGAAGACCGGTGCGTGGCAGTTCATTGACAGTGTTCAGGTTGTCATTGATGGAACCACCGTACAAACGAATCAAGTTCATGAGAATGTGAATACAACGTTCAAGGCTATCACTGAAACGGACTATAATACGTCTGTGAATCATGGATCAACGAGCAACTTTGTCTTGAATGAGAATTCCACTCCAACGATCCAAGGGTCAAGCGGAGCGGCACAATCACTCGAAAACTTGTCCACTTTGTCGTTTATGACCGTCATTTTAGTTTAGCTAATGACTACCCGAACCGTGGAGCCGCCGAACAATCGCTTTTTACCGCTCTTGATCAACAAGTACGAAGCTTGCATCTGATGTGATGGGAGGCAGTGCAAATCTCCAAGCCGTATCGAAACCTCAAGTCTTCGAGGCTCCTGCTGCTGGTGCCGTTGCTGCTGGTTCGCCATTTTACGTCGCTCATTATTTGGCTTGCATTAAATTGCGGGGTATCTGTGACTATTTCAAGAAATGCCCAATGCAGAAGAACAGGCGCGGTTTTATTTACCTCAATTACAATAGCTCATTTACTACTTTGGTTACGAGTGGTAGTGCAGGTGTTGTTGCGCCTGCCACCATTGCTAGTTTGAGCAATAATATGAATTTTGGTAACACCTGCCCAGTGCTTTGAATTTATAGCAGTGGTACAACAACTATTACTTTGGCCGGTGGTCTTGCGCTCCCTGCATCTGCTGTAACTTTAACGATTACCGCCGATGTTAATGGTACTCGCACTGCCGAAACTAGTATCACTCCTTCGCAATCGATTTTCGCGTCTTCTCGTTCCAACTTACTCGCCCAACCCAAACGCCAATCATGCATTGGCTCAGAAAAAAACCTTTTGTTACTTTAAACGAATTACGAATAAATTCACTGTTGTGCCGGGCGCTTCATTCTCTTGGACAGTCAGTAATGGCATTGCTGATTCAAACCGCTCGATCATGCAACCTGTTATTACCAATCCAACCGCAGGTGCTACCGTATCGGACTTAATCAATCCTCTCCGTAGTCCATTTTCGACTGTACCTGCTACGACAAGTCCATTTGCTGTATTAAAAAATATACAAGTTACCGTAGGAAACGTCGTTGTTTGGATCAATCCGATTAGTTTTGGATATGATCTGTTCGTGCAAGATAGTCGAAGTCGGGTGTTGATGGTGGTCTTGATGATGTCACGTCGGCTGGTTTGCTATCTCAGCGTCAATAATCGCTTTACCGATTTGTTGCTGTTGATATTGGTCGCCGCCTTCCAAGTGAAGACGGTGCCAGTAAGAGTATCATTGTGTCCAGTACTTCCCACAGTAACTACGCCCTAACGATTTATTACAATGGATTGCGTGAAGTCGTTGCAACCGTTGATACGGCTATGGGTACGGTCTCCCAAGGTCCTGTTCAAAGCTGATTTTGACAACTTCGTTATGTAATTCTATCTAACCACACATTTAAATCATCTTCAATATACGTGACCTTATCAAAATCAATCATGACTGACTTTTTCTTCGATGATCCGACAAAGCAAAAGGCATTTGATCGTTATAACAATGCAATGGCGAAGAGCGATTTCGTTCAAGAAAAGAAGCTGAAGGCGTTGATTCAACGCGAAACATTAGACGATGCAAGCACCGACACACTTGCGAAATTGTTCCAGCAAGTGATGGGGAAGAATCGTAAGAATGAGTATGGTCAAATCACAAAAAAGCTATTGAAAGGTCCTAAAGGTCTACCTGAAATTATCAAAGGTGAAGCAAGTGATATTCCCAAATCTAGTAAGAAGAAGCATATATATACCCCACAAACAATCAATACAGATGCTAATATGAAAGAGTTCACTGCACCTGAAAAATCTTCAGTGGAGTAAATGATGTTGCGCAAAAGGTAGTCAATACTCGAGCATACATTAAAGGAAAAAGGCATCAAAAGAAGTGGTGAATGACCATGTTCTGAAATACCTAAACAAGTGTTGCGAGTTCCAAAGAGAGGATTCAAATTGAAGACGTCAAAAAATGGCAGCAAAGTTTGCTGGTGAGGTCATGAAAGAATCAGTAAAGCTTATAAAACGAAAGCGAACTGCAACTACCCCAAATAAATCTCCCACTGACAAACGCGCGACGAAAAAAGGTGCTAAGCGAGTTGAGGAGGAACCTTCAATTACTCGGCAACTCTTTCAAGACTCGAATGTTGATAAAAGTAGTGATGACGAAGACATGAAAGAAGAGGAAAGATAACGCGGATTGAATGCTGGCATAAGAAAGTTTATTCTGACGATATCAACAGCTGCAAAAGTCAATTTGCAGCAAACTTATACGTAAGTATTCGACATAGATTTGGCGAGGCTGTCGATCAGCGCAAAGGCAAAGACGATATTAAAGACAATGCTCCTAAACCACCAAGAATGCACAAAATGAAACGAGATGCTATAAATCAGTACAAAGCTGAAATGAAAGGCGGGCTAGATGACTTCTTTATCTAAATTGAATGCCACTATTTTTTTATTAGTCGATTCCAGTTGTTCGACACGATCAATTAGCTTCTTTATGATATTAACATTTATTATTGTTATAGCATTGTAATCTAAGCATAGTTGAACTGCTTACGGTGAGTTTTCACCTTCGTCTTTCAAATTTTGATATTCGATCATCTGAATTGCTTTTAAATAGACGCGCATAACATCTTGAGCTATCATAAAAATTACCGGTCTGAGATCCTTATAACGCTCAAATGGTGTATCGATTTTCTATATATTCTCCTATTCTCCTTCGATCGACGATCAGACGTAGCCCATATACCAGCTTGAATGTAAATATTACCACCAAAAGAAGCTGATAGTAAAAGGTACGCCAATACGATTTGCCCACGAGTTAAACGCTACATCATAACTATACGAAATTGTGCTAACTGGTATAATTGTGATAGATGAGTTAAACTCAACTACTTGCAAAGGGGTGTTTGGTGATCCGGTTCCGATACCTACTCTGCCGCTGTAACTGTTCGTGTATTTGAAGTAATAAAAACAAATTGTTGGTAGAAGTACTTTCAAAATATGCACTGTTCGTCGAGGTTGCATTTGTTGCATTGCTCACTTGTAAGCCATAACCAATAGGTGATGCGGTAGACGAATTTATGAAAATCGGCATGTCATAGTTAGCGGTTTCATCGTTGAGTGCATTAGAGGCTTAAATATAAATATTGCCAGAATTCAGTGTAATCGGAGCTGTTCCAAACGAACTAGTGTATGGTGTGTTGGTGTTGAATACCATCTTATTAATAATGTCTGAAACAAGGTATAAACAAGCTAATTTAGGAGTTGGCGAAGAGCCAGCATCATTAAAAGCAAAAGCATCAGCACTTGTTGCTCATGTATAAGTATGAGGATTTCCAGTTTTATACGGCTGGGGATTGCCAATATTGAAGCAAATTTGTGCGTTTGAGACGTAAATCCCACAGTTGGTCTACCGTTCCATTTGATAGTAATTAAATCAGCGCTTGTAACAGAAACACCTCCAACGAATGAGCTCGAATTATCCGTTGATATTGAACTTTGTTGTTTGTGACGAATGTGGTTCTTGAAGCGATGACCAATCCATTTGTATCAGTTACTTGATAAATGTTCATAGTTTCACGGTTCACAGTTCCGCCGCTGCAGATTATTGGTCCTTGATGTTCCTAAAGGCATCAATTCGACACCTGAACTATCGAGTGTCATTGATTTTGATGCTTGAAATGTACCCAGAGTTGTTAAATTATTGTAATTTAGTTCATTAGCATCAGCTGTCATAATGAGTTCATTAATGTTCAATGTAGAATAGCTAAGATTCAATATCGAGCTTCTAGCTCCATTATCTCCAGTTATTTTATTACAAGTAAGAGAAGGCGAAGCAACTGATACTGAAGCAAAAAAAATTCTTGTGATAGATAAATTACGAAGACCACAATAGTCAAGAATTGAATTTATTACAACCGCTTTTGACGCCACGGCCCCACCAAGAGTAATCCCAGTGTAGTAAGTACCGGGAAATGTAATTCCTTTAAACGTTAAATTTGCAACATTTAGACCCGTTCCAATTGAACCTAAATCTAATTGTAATCCAGAAATTGTATCAGCAATAGTGATATTCCCACTTAATGAGATAGTCATTCTGGCCGTGTTGTTAGATGCAATTACAGTATTATGATTAGACTGTATCCCAATCCAACCATTAGTTGCAAGTCCGCATCGAACACTTTCATTTGCAACTTGTATCCCCCATGTGTTTGGATTGGCATTAACTAATACAGAATTTGCTAAAATTAGCGTTTTGTAAAGCATTGACTGTAAGAGTTGCCAAACTTCCAATCGACTTAATGTTTGGCTGAGTTGCTGTTTGAATTGTGGTTACTGATGCCACTAATGTTGCTGCTTAAATCAAGAACAAGCAATTTGCTTGCACTGGCAACAGCACCAGGAGTCACTCCATAAAGGTAACCAAGGCCAGACAGATCTAAACTGGATCCGTTAATAGCCAGTGATCCACAATTCATATTGCCGATCACATTTAAAGCAGAGAGCGATCCTACTCCGCCAAGTTTCAAATATCTTTGATCAGCTGTACTTAAAGTAAGGTAGTCATTAGTTGAGTTGAAGAAAGAGCTATTGGAGAGAGGAGAATTAATAATCAGAGGGAGAGACATTTTTGATCACTAAACTATAAGATGCAAAATTTCTACGAATCCATACCGAAGTTAAAGCTGGAAAAACTCCAAAGAACGATCACTTGAGTTGCCATTTCGCATGTGCGTGGCCTCTCCTAGTGGATCAGGGAAGTCGAATACTGTTTTCTTCGAAAGTGCCCTTCTATGCAAATGCTTTACCAAGATCGTCATATGCACAAAAACAAATGAAGCTCTTTCCGATCATCTTCAAGACACAATCGACAACTTCGAGGTGATAGAGGGAGAAATAGTCCCAGCAATGAGTGAACACGATTCTGAGAATAGCACGTTGATAAGTTTTGATGACTTGGTCATGGAACCAAAAAGAATTCAAGCCCAGATCTCACAGTATTTCATCCGGGGACGGAGCAAGGCTGGTCAATAATTTACATTTCACTGAATTACTTCGGAGTTCCAAAAACGATTTGAAACAACTCTCAGTGGGATCATATTTTGATCGAGAAAAGACAAAGTCAATTCCGGATTAGTACCCTGCATTAGGCAATAGGCTAACCCCTGACCGTGTGACGTTGTAATTAAGCCGCCATACTCAACCCCAGCAGAAGAAAATGTGTGCAATACGTGATTATTATTTGCAATTAGATTGTACAGATTCGAACAAGTGATAACAACTGCGGCGGCCGGATCGATTTGAGGAATTAGATTACTTTTAACACTAGTTGTCTGAGCGGCGGGATATGTAGCTGGACTGAACACAATGATAGAACCAAATGAGGAATCGACTACCTGGAGCTGAGGTGTATAAGCACCGACTGGCATTGTAGGAAAGCCACTTGCAGCAGTGTAGCCTGTGATATTCTTGACTGGTTGCATTGTTAATTGAATAGCGTAACTCGTTGGGTTCTCAACACATGAGATGAAATTTTAGTTTGATCCGGTCGTATTGTTTGTCAAATAGAGATTGTTTTGGATAGACCAATATTAAAGGTAGTTGTTGATGTCGCTTGTCAAGTATGTGCCATCAGGAAGCGTATTTGTGTATGTCGTTGTCGTCGAAGCTGTCGACTGTATGGTCTTAAGGCTGTTGTTTTGACGCTGCACAGTAATTGCTCGCCAGGAGTAGTAGATGGATATTGATCAAAATGCTATTTCATGCTGACTGAAGTCGATTGGCTGCGAAAATCGATATCGGAATTGATAAGTAGCCACCTGGTTATTGAGACTTATTAAAATCGGAAAGCTCATATTAGTAACTAGTATATATTAACCAAAAGAAAGAAAAATGCATCGACGAAAGAGAATTCGACGACGATAGATGCTCCAAGCAATGGAGATCAATGGATCAGGCGAAGTGGATCACTCGAAACCTGTAGCTTCATCCAAAAATGACTTTGGTTCAACAAATATTGAGACAATCTCCAATCTACTTCAGAAAATCAGCGTTAGTCATCTTGCCAAGGAGCAAAGAAAGACGAACAAGCCTCGTTATATTGATACTTCAATTTTGTGTCGAGCGTAATATCTTGGTCTTCGATCACGATCATTGTGATAAAGATGCTGATATGCCTTCGGTGGCGTTCGGTCCTTATATTGAGCTTAACAAGAATCACCGAATTCGAATATTTTCACCATTACTGAGTATCACTCGATACTTCTTATTCTTTTTTGGTGAGAGCATTCATGACTTAATGTAAAGCATCGTATATATAAGCTCAAGATTGTTTATTGAGTCTAAGAGAGCTAAAGCTTCATCACACGCTTAGATTGACTGTAGTATGAGGTCGAAAACACATTTTTCATATAAAGCTTGTCCAAAATGGACTTTATCTCAATTTTGATTGATGAATTGTCGTCTCGGATTTGATTAACACCTTCAAGCACCTTTAAGCGTTTTACGAGACCATCAAGAAGCTGATTATACGCACTTTCAAACTCTTGTAGAGTAATTTTACACTTATTCAAGCAATACAGCATGAAATCAAGTTCCTGCTCGTCTAAAAGATCAAACAGGGCTTATTGAACTGCCTATCTTCTCTTATCAACCACCAGAGATCTACGAATGCACGAGAGACAAGCATTGTATTGATTTTTACTTGTATTTGTCACTTCGTAAGCAAGCTTGAAGTCCATAGAATTTCACACGGAATGGACCAGCGTTACGGTATGGTCTTTTTTGTTTTTGCTCCATGATCGCTTTGTATGTTATAGCAAATAAACTATTTCTCGTAGATATCAATCTCAAGTGTTTTGTCGCTACTAGAAGGAGTGAAACATGGAGTATGCGTTCCCGACGGTCTCTAGGTCTGGTTGGAGTCTTTGCAGCAGGCTTTGCAACAGTTGGCTCAAACGATGTCTCTGATTTAAAGGATGTATCTGGCTCATATGATGCATTTTGCTTGGATGCATATGATCGATTTGCGATTTCGTTACAGCTCGTGTTAGCAGCCTTGGTGCTGTGGAGTAGCTGAGCATGTAAATCATTCTTCTCGCGATTGGTGAGCTTAGTATATGTTGGAGATTGGATTAAATGAGTCTCAGCAATGTGTCGAATCACATTCATTGAAATTGCTTTTCTGCTGTGCTTTATGAACAACTTAGATATGATATGACTGAAGCTATTGCTCGAACTTGTATAATCGTACTCACCTGGCTGTCTGTCGAAAATGCGCCACAGGAGATTGCTAGGTTGCTCTCCAACCGTGTTAGTCAAGAACTCAAGAAACGATTTGATCAAGCTCATCGTAGTACCCCATGAGCCAAACATTCTTGAGATCATTCAATTATGAGACGTTCCCTTGAAGATAATTAGCACCTTCCTCAGGGGTAAGCACGACACTTGGCCATACCAAACAAAGTATATAATGCACGTTCAAAAACAACATAATGTACTCAAACGCGAGCTTCACGTAATCAGTCTTCTCAGCTTTGGCCAACTGCTCAAACTCTGATCGAGAAAAAAAATATTTTACCATACCTTTCGTTGAGCACCTTTGCGACTATACCAGGGACAAACATAAGCTCTTCATAGCTGATGTATTTCGTCTCTTCCTCAATGGTCAGTTCGTTATCCAGCTTTGCAGCCTTGTTTTGCTTACTCAGTTCCTTTTGAATCGTTAGTATTTAAATGTATCCCGATATCTGTCCTTGACCATTCTACACATGGCATTCAATGTTAGAATCAGACTCTCTTTGCTCGTATAGATGCTCATCAGAAGCGCTATGATACTCGAAATCTGTTACTTTAATGTCTTTTGAAACGTCACGTCGTTGTATCTGTTTGGATAGTGAATACTGGTGATGAAATCATTTGGAGACCATTGCTCTTTTGCAATCCCCGCTTTGTAAAGCTTGATCAGTTGCATAGTATACAACTTAGTCGTAGTGTCCGTTGGATTGTCCTGATCACTTCCTAGATTAATATCACGAGTAATAATATTTTTGATCTCATCCAGACTGAGTGTTTTAGGTTTAGTAACCTTTGATATTTTTGTCTCTCGCTTTGTATATAAGTAATCTGGATATTCAATTTAAATGTACAAGGAACTTGCCGTCGGGTTATTAAAGTCTTACACGGCAAGCCCGTTAGTTTGAGCCATTCTCAATTAGATAAGGGCCATACGCCTTATTTTCAGCCTGAGAACTACAAGAAGCTAGTGAAGGCCTTAAAATCGGGCAAGAGGACGACGTTACATATGTCTCACGGAGAAGTGCCCCAAACGCATCAGTCGGGACTTAGTGGCTCTAGCTTTTGGGGAAACTTGTGAAATAGAATCAAATCAAATGCAAAAGGTATCGGTATCTTTCTAAAAGATAATGGAAGCCAATCGCCTCTGGCCTCCTCGCTGGTATT
Source organism: Plasmopara viticola (assembly GCA_001695595.3). Classification (NCBI taxonomy): domain Eukaryota; phylum Oomycota; class Peronosporomycetes; order Peronosporales; family Peronosporaceae; genus Plasmopara; species Plasmopara viticola. The sequence continues at coordinate 363,097 of MBPM02000058.1, forward strand.
GCCACCGCGGCCGAACCCGAAGCTACTCCATTGCGTGGTCTAGTCAAATCAGACAGTGGTGTAGGCATGGCACCTTCCATGACTCGTCGTCGTACTAAGGGGTGGAGCTTCCGACTTGGATAACTTTGGTTATGTTTGATTTTGATATATAAATTTACAAATTTCACAATAGTCATGATCGGTTCAGTTTATAAAATCGTTTGTCGTCAAAGCGACATTTGCTATGTTGGTAGCATATTCAACCTACTCAAACATCGTATGAATGGGCATCGGTCTAAGTTCAAGCATTGGGATGAAGGAAAATCAACAAGTGAAATTGCAATCTTTCCATACTTTTGAAAGTATGACCCATACGAGAGTTAAATGTTGATCAAGCAGTATGAGGTTGCCGATGAATCTCAGCTTCGTGTTTATGAAACGTTATGCATCAACAAATCCAAGAAAACTTGCGTCGATAAGGTTCCTCCATTTGCACTACTGAAAACGGCAAAGCAACAAGAGAATACAAGATTGTACTGGGAAGCCAATTAAGAAGTGCTCAATGTAAAAACGAGCACTACAACGAGTTTCAAAAAGAGAGATTTGTCAAGAAGGTTACATGTGAATGTGGCGGTCATTACCAATATAGAGGCAGAACGTGTTACTTCAATCAAAGAAGCGTATCAGATGGGTGGAAGCACAGTAGATCCGGCAATTCTGATAGCGCAATCTATTTTTTGTCTCTGCATACGATTACACGTCATCAATCATTCTATACGAGAAGGTGATATTTTAAATAACATGATATTTTGATCGATTATGGCGGTTGTACTTATCACAACATCCTTTTATGTGCTTTATGCGACAGCTCTTACAAATATTCAGCTTTTTTTCTACAAACCTCGTATCAACAAGCATCAAATTTGAGATATTGATCGTATCTTTTGGCGTTTGCTGCATTTCACATCGTTCCTTGTATACGCTTTCAGGGCCTTATTCAATTGAAAAACGCTGATAGAAGCACCTTCTTCGTATGTACAATTCTCGGAGATAATATGATAGGTGTTGTTGGTAGCCATACAAAAATTTTGCGTTTTTCAACGAATGAGACCGGATAGATTGATTCAACTCTTTTGTTCTTATATTTGGAATAAAAATTCAAATAGATTGACCGACAGCGGTGTAGAAAAACGTCAAATTTTTGATCTTTGATCTCATTCTCAAGATTTGTGTTCTTCCTTTCTTCAGAGCGACCATGAAACGACGACTCACTTCCCCTGACTCATCCTTGTATGTTTGTAGCTTGTTGCTTTAAAATAGCTCCAATTTTCCAATCAGGCACAATAACTGAACGCTGTTTTCCTTTTACCGGACATGAAATGCATATGACACCATGCTGTGAAGTCCTAATTAATTTGGATGTTACGATCTTGGGCATCAATGTGATCATTGCAGACGGCAAGAAATTGCGTGGTAAAAAGATTGTTAAGCTGACTGGGATGGACGGTAAGCTCATCAGGATGCTAGATGTTATGTACATTACAGGACACGATAGACGGCTGCTATCGGTCAGAAAATTTACGGAACAAGGTCTACGTGTGAAGTTTCAGCAATTTTCATGTGTTCTCTGGGGCAAGAATAAGGCTTTAGCTCAGGGCAAAAGGTCGATAACTACCTCAAGAAATCATCCTTTGGTAAAGTCTTAGCAAGATTGTCCATATCATTACAAAATAATACTTGTTTTTGATAATATTCTTCTAATTTAAATTGCTCTTGATGAGAGTTAGCAACTTAATCAGAAGCAAATGAATACTTAAGAAGGTTCATCAATCACGATTTACCTGATCCACCTTCACCATAAAGCAATACCATGAAATCAAATTTGTCATATAGCCTAGTCATTAGGCGACCAATCGTAATAGTCTCGTCATCGAATTGAACTTGAGATATTGATCAAGTAGCGGAGCAAAGTCAGTATTGAGCTCAAACTCTGAGTCAATGTATCTTCGAACCTGAATATTCTCTGCAATATCAGCAGTCGAAACAAACGTGGCATTAAATAGATCGTAGATACCATTGTGGAATCCAATGTAGTTGTAATCTAGGTTAATCTACTCAAAGTCCGTGCTGATGATGTTTTTTGATGAAGTAAGGTAATTGCTGATGATCTTGCGACTTGCACATATGAAATAAAGGCTCATCAGCAAACACTACATTCAAGAACACAGTCGGATCATCGTATTTGCCAACATAGTAATATAGAAGCGAATTTTCATAGATTGCTCCAGTCTGAAATTCACGCTTATACTTGTCTCTGACGTACTCCACCAGCTTCTCCTTAAAAATATATAATTGTCTTCTCTTTTCGTTATCTTCATTCTCTTCTTCAATTTCTTGTGGTTCATACTCCGCATTCCTCGTATCCATCTTGATCGGTTCCTCCAACAATAGATTTAATTTAGAATCAGTTAGCTTGGGGTGATACTTGGATATTTCCCAGTCATTGAGCACTTTCAATGCAGCAGCTTGATCAATCGATCTGTCATTGTATAGAGAATGCACAAATATGTTTCCACATTAAACCAAGATCGATGTGTTGCTTGCGATATAGCACACCAGCCAAGTTCCAAGTATTATTGTTATCACAGTACCACGATCTCTTCATCATGCGACATAGTTTGTGTAGACGCTGATAGTAAAGTCCAATTGACACACAATATTCGACAAAATTTAGTTTCTCATAAAGCCCTTAAAAGGCTTCTTTGTCCTCATCTGATTTAAAGTAGATACGATTACGCGAGATTACTTTGCCATCCTTTGATTTTCAAGTTGGTTTAGTGAGATATAACCCTGACTGAATAACACTTGTGGATCTGCATTCTAAATACTTTGATGATCGATTGGTATTTCCTTGACAAGTGAGCGCCAAGCATCGGTTACTTCAGAAAACATCAGAATGTCTTTATTCCCGTGCTCAAGTCCATAAGTATCCCAAGTAATGCCCTTAGCATCTGCATCAGTTCTAGTCGTGGCTTTCGGCTTGGCCTTACGCTCCTTCATTTTGCGCTCATACCGATCAACTATCAATGAATCACGCTTGAGTGTGCTTTCAATATAATTGCCTTAAGCACTTCTTTTTGTATTGTCCTCAAGGAATTTTCGCAAGACATCAATTTGTTGCTGTTCGAGGACAAGGCTCTTAGCTTCTGCAGACTCGTCACGATATTCAAGGTAATTTACAGAAACGATAAGATATGCCCCTCAACTGCGACTCGGTCGGTTTAATGACCTCAGTAGCTGTCAAAGTCACTTCATTCTCATAATCGTCCAAATTATATATTTTTTTCGAATCTGATTGACATTCCTCCTTATATACCGCGCTATCCGCGATCACCAAATTGGCAATCGTCTCATCCACATTTGGAACTTCACTTACTTTGACATTCGAGGCCTCGACGGGTTCGATCACCGATGGCGCTGGTGTATTAACAACCTCAGCGACGACTGGGGTATTGACTTGTGGTGACATTTCTCCTACTATATTACTCTCCTCGACAATACTTTCCCGATCCATAATAATTGAATGCTTGCCGCAGCGACCCTTGTTGCGAGCTAGCAAACACTGTTCTCCGTTCTTTTTGATAAAGTTGTACAATGTTATATCACTTAAGTTAACTTTTTATACTTTATATTTTCGTCGCTCTAGATCATACTTTTTAATGATGTCACACTCTGAAGCGTTCCAGCTAAAGTCATATCAGCGACTGGATCATATGACTTGTATTCATTGTTGAGTATGTCCGTAAAAGTCTTGCCTCGCACGAAACAATGACCGAGACAAGGCTTGGTTCACATAATATCAATAGGAGATTGATTTTGGATGAGAAAGTGTGAATTATAGCAAAGTACTCACAAAACTTTTAATTAGAACATGTCGATAGATCCTATAGTAACTTTACATCATTATTAAATATATGTGAGTATGTGAGTATGTGAGAATTGGGATAGATAAACCATAAAGGGAGATATTGTAAATATATATAGATTGGCTAAAAGGGCCATTTCTTAATAATACTCACATACCCACAAATTCAAGAGATGTGACAACGGCCCTTCTCGTGGACATGAATTTATGATTATTTATATCCAATCAGATCACTCGGTAGTTGCTGCGCTGGATGTCTAATTAACGCATTGCCCAGACCAATGGAGAGTACTAATTCACCGACAGAACTGCCGGAAAACCTACCGGGAGCGCCATCCATGGCGAAATACCAAGAATTCGACGTCCGTCCGACTGGATCACCGTACTTGGAGCAACAATTGGAAGTGGAGCCAGCTGCACGAGTGGATTGACGCGAGCATCGTACAAGTTGTATTCGGGATTCGCAAAGTCGGGATCGAACTTTACACACAGCACGTACTCAACTCCTGGCATCATAGCCCATATTGATATCGCCTTGTGGTCGAGTTGTCCTTGTGCCATCCCACACGGCTGAAAGACGCCAACTTCGACTTTAATCGTCCGAGAATCGTCAAATCTTGGAACACCTGGTGGAAGCACGGAGCCCGGTGTTGTCTGGCGTGGTCTATAACTGAGGTCTAGACACCACCGTCGCCCCTGAGAATTTACGGTGGCCATGTGGCCCTTGAGCCATATTTTGACATGCCGCTCACGAAATTGATCGTTTAGCTCCTGAAGGTAATCTGGAAGAGATCCATTCAAAAAAATTGGGTCGAACGATTTGATCCTCGCTGTCAGCAAATGCGTTCCATTTACTTACCGTTGCGTGGCACACACGCAATGTACCGGTCGGCGGTGGAGGCTGTGCCACTGCAGCTTTAGAGCAGCGTTAATGCGATGGATGCTTGAGAGCAGAGAAGTCATTGACGCCGGTGTGACTGCGTCTGTCGCAGCGACGGCTTCATTAGACGCACGGCGACGTGTATGAGTCCCCGTCCTTAAAGAAAGGAACGCTCATGTTTCTTTGTCGTCTTGTCCTAGATTGTTTGAATGTCAGCTCGTCTTGTCCGCTCGTCGTCCGCTCAACATCCGTTCAACCATCCCGTATAAGAGCAACGAGGGCACCCCTAAACACCCTCAGAGACAGGCATGATGTACACACCGTACCTGTCTTAATACATTAACTGGGCTTCTTGAACAATACAATTATGTAGCATCTCGTAACAACCACGACTTTATCAGATATCATATTGATACAGTAGATCGAACATACACGCGAAAAAAAAAATTGGAACAATAAAGTATTGGGAAATGGGTTACTCGCCCAATATCATTATATTGTGTACGGGGTCGTCCGCCCAGGATCGAAAAGCAAAGGCCATAAATGTGCAAATCACGATTGAACCCTACGCGGTAACTACAGGCACTGGAGTTGCACCAATCCGCGGGCTGCCTTGTTGATCGAACGCTTCATCGTCTGGGTGCTGCCTTGGCCTGTCTTCACGTGACCCAATCATCGCCACGCCCAGAAAAGCAAGCGTTGAAAGCAGCGACGCCGCCACCGCTAGATAGATGCTTCCACACCGCACAAAGCGATTGAAATTGCCGTGGCAATGCAGCGTCACGCCTGACAAGAGCAGGAAAAGCGATGCAGTCGCCAGAGCGACAAAAAAGACCAAATCCATCACTCGTTCACAATAGTGCACAGGGTGAACGCACAGACGTAGCCACTCGATAAAGACCAAAAAGGCAAAGGCGTAGACAAACGCCAAGAAGTTGACAATCCGCGCAAAGCTCATGGCACTGCTACTCACGACGACCGCAACAGTTTGGCCTCCTGCCGTATTCTGATACGATACACCAGCGGTACGCAGCGCGATATACGCGACAAGTGAGCAACAAAATTGGATCAGACGAAGCAGAACGCGCGTCCAGAACCGACAGAAACGACCTGGACATGACGCCATGCTTCACCTTGTGTAGCTGTTTGAGAACTGCCATTGCTCCACTTGATCAACTTCTGTGAGACCTGCGGTGGTCTCGTTTCCACGAAAATACCAAGCAAAGAGCAATAAAAGAGCTTGTTTATTTCTTAGAAACTGCTTAAAAGGTGGTATAAACTTTGCTATCCTTCTTCTTTAACCTCTTAGACGCGGCTCGATGCGTCTTTGGGAGTTGAATTGCCAGTGGGCGTCGATTCAACTTGATAGCCACCACCACGTCCCGCTTCCTCCGAGTCGCTCCCAATGTGGTGACGCGATTCCATAAAGTTTTCACAACAGTCGAGCAAGAACGTCACAAAGTACGAAAAGGACGCGAGAAACGTAAACACGACTGCAGTCTTCAACTCATTGCAGCGTAGCATGTAGCCGTAGATAGAGCAATGCGCCACATAATCCGAGACCACGAGTACAATTCCAGCGACAACCAGCAAAGCAGCCAAAAGCAGGTCGATGAGCTGTTCAAACAGGTGCGACGACGGACGTGGAAAGAAACGCATGAGTTCCATAAAGAGCAACGAGAAGAGTCCCACCACCATCCCCGTATAAGTCATTAACGTCGCATAAGTCGCTGCTCGGCTACCCAACATACTCGAGTAGCCATAATACGATGCTCCCACAAATGCACGCGATAGCGTGGCCAGTGCCACGAGAGACAATGCAAAGTTTAAAAAGCGAAGCAGAGCTCGACCCCAGCGCATGGAATTGCCGCGTGCCATTGTTGTACTGACTAGAGATGAAATGCCTGCGAGTAAGCCGTTGTCTTTTGAAAAATGGCAATCCAAGGTTGTGAGAATTCAAAGAGCGAGGATCCGGGACGAGGGCTTGCGATCAAACCGTTGCAAAGACTGAGGATAACTGGGAATGTTCTATTGAAATTTACAGCTCTAAACAATATCAACGGGTGAAAGTGGAGCTAACTGCTTTGGTGGAGGAGAGCAGTCGTCGTCGAATGGAGACACGAGATTCGTGTGCACGACGGGAGATTGCGGCACATTAATGTTGGGATCGTCGAGCTTGACATAACTAAATATACTTGTTCGAGAAGCTCTTGTCTCTTCCAGAATCGGTGACAGAAAAAGCGTCTTGGTAGCAGGAGTGAGTTTTGCTGCATGGTACGCCGTTGAGCTACAATCGTCTGCGTACGTCACACGGTTATTCTCCACTACCGAGATTAAAGTTGGAGGCCGATTGCACACTGTTCGCGATGCGGAGAACTTTATAAGATAGAACTTGTGCGCGAGTAGGAGCAGCATTAGAGCCACGAGGCCTCCAATGACTATCTCGTATGATTGCATGAATGTTGTAAACGCCGTAAGTGCAAAGTAAAAATGATCGACTTGACTTTGCATGAAACGGTCTCCGATCCAAGAAAGGATGCACGACGGACTATCCATAAGTTGGCTTGGTCTGGGTTGTGAGATTCTGGATGGCACTAAGGGATGGGCAGGAAGCTTTGCAAACATCTACTTTAAAGCCATCGCTCGGCCGAGCACATAGGGATCGTTGTGCCACAAATATTGGCCATAATCTGCTAATTTTAAAGTCGAGATGTCTACGATCACCCATGACAATGTAGCAAGGACTAGATTGCAAGGTAAGCGCTGTATGAGATTTCGAACAAATCAAAGAGCAACAGGTCTCAGATCAAACTCAACGAGCTTATCCATCACTCAACATATGTGCGTCTCCAAAAAATTATTGTTGGAGATTAGATTCCCATCAGTTCAGGTTTTCAGTCCAGCATATGGTTATTCTATCAATTTAGGTTTGCACTCGTTTCTCGCAGCCACTTGTTCACGCGTAGCTAGGACCGTTACGTCTGCATACCGGTATAAGCGTTGAGATCATGCCGAGGTTACTCATGCCTTTGACGCATCACCATTTGCCTGCTGGTATTATTTCGAAAATGTGGTCGTTTCACTCTTTGAATCAAGTGACTCGTTGCTATACGACAATATTATAATCTTGAGACCGTTTACGTTGAATCATTTCACTATAAGAGCGACATACACCTTTCTTTGTCTTCTCATTAAGAACGTGAGGAGTCTTAAAACTAAAACTGTACATTTGGCTGCCAGCGAAAATGACAACGTATGTTTTAACATTTAGGCAAGTGAACGTCTTGCCACAGGAATGGTTAGGATTATATTTTATTTCATATAACGTTGGTGAATTGGTGACGACCCTTTTGAGTTATTCTATTGCCCACCATGGATGATAAAAAGAGAAGAATTACACAACCGGACTACATATCCCTTGAAAATCGAAGAAAGGGTCACGTGAGAAAGTTTGATAAATGAGTGTGGGTTGGTATCGGCGCAAAGCAGGCCGCCCAGTAATTGCCAGAGCACCAGCGAGCCGTCTCTAGATATCCAGTTGTTAAATCGCGAGCAAAGCGAACGCCAGTCACTGAGGCTTGTCAATTACAGCACTGTCTCAATCCTTTGGACGATTTGTTAGAAAACCTATGTTTTAGAGTGAGTGATGGGCACCATATGATTGCTTTGTGCTGCCTCTCTCAGGCTGGTAAATAATTTACGGTAGTTTGTACCGCATTGTTCTAGCAGGGTTGGTTGACCATACATTCCTGGTCGATATCTTCGGACAAATATGGCTACCACTTTTAGCTGGATTTTTTTCAACCTATTTGCAGTTTGGTGAAATGGGTGACACGATAGATACCAAAACTGTACATAGGTGGCACCAAGATGTTAAATCAAAAACGAGGTCACTTTGAGCAATTCAGTCCTGGTGAAATGGGTTGGCACAATGATGCCAACTATGTCGTGGTCGTACATAATTCAAAATTATCGGATCGAAAAGAGGAAGGTCACTTTGAGCACTTCATCTGGCAAACAGTATATTTCTTTATCGCTATCGCGGCAAAGAAGAACAAGGCGTTGACGTGCTGCATAAAGAATTATCTTTCAAACCACTTGGGACAATCGAGGCCAATATGACATTCTGTAAGAGCTACAACGAAAATGTTAATTACATATTTGACGACTCATGGCAGCCTACAAAATTATCGATAGGGAGTGTTATAGCACTAGCATAAACATTGTGTTTGTAGTACGATGGGACCTGTGGGTCAGATGTGCAATTTGTGAATCAAACACATAAAAAAATCACAGTCTCGGATGAAGTTCGATAAACGTTTGTCGTTAAACGAGGCTTGGGCGGCGAGCGGAGCGAAGTCGGTGAAGGAAAGTAAGTTTTTAATGTTTAAAGCGAATTAAGAAGTGACATTATATGGAGAGCTCGACTTTTTTGCTTGCTACAGCTTAACAGTCGGCTTTCTGTCATCCACACTAAAGGCTATCATTGTTCTTTACAAGGTCTGTTGATTCCTAATGATTATGGAACATCACACCCTTTCTTCTGCTCTGAAATTGTTAATCGCCTACGTCTTTTGGATGGTACTAATTTGTATTTTGCAGATAATGAAACTATATGGCGTAATAAGCGTTACTGGCAAACCTGCCGGTGACGACGAGTACGTAACATGACTTCACTTTCAGGTGATGCCTGTTTAAAAGATAGGGCTCATTTTTTTGAGTTTCTAATAGAGGTCGTTGAGTCCGGGGTTCTGCTTAAGATTGCCCACGGCCTCTTGAGTGGCTTCCTTATTGGTGACCAAGCTGCCGCGCTTAGAAGAAAAGAGTTTCCTTGTACAAACATTGTCCAGTTACGGCGTCAATGAGTTGTGCCTCGGAGCCAACGGCCGACATGACTTTATTTAACTATTGCCGACGCTTGGGGTCCTTGCGATATGGCTTCGACAGTGAAGTATAAAGCACTGCAAGGTTTGAGGCGTCCATTCGTGTACCATGAAGTCTGGAATACTTCGAAAAAGTGGAAGCATCAATGACGCTTGAGAATGGTGAAGAAGCGTAGTTGATCGTTCGAGAGCTCGATCGCTTCTCGTGGACGTGATTTCAAATTGTCGTGAAGTGGTCCTTTCAATTTCGCAAAGTCCTTGCAGAACCTTGAGGCATAGACTTAAATGCCTTAAAAGTACTCCATTTGCTTCTTTGTCTTGAGCATAGGCCAATTTGCCATGATCTCGATTTTTTTGGTGTCCCCTCGGACGCCTTTTTGTCCGAAAAATTCTTATAGGCATGGGATCTCATCCCAGGCATAAAGGGCGCTTTGACAGCTTGGTGTAAAGTTGCTGTTCATCACACCGTTTGAGTACACGGTCTAAAGCCGTTACGTGATTTACGACATCTTCACTTTTTGGATCACGTTGATGTCGTCAAAGTTATTTCTAATCACATCCTTTGAGGATCAAATAACTTTTCGCAAAGCCGAACCCAAGCTTTCGCTTAATTTTATGGGAGTGACTAGATACTCAAATAAACCATCGGGGTCAAAAAAGTGATAGATAGGATATCCGATTCACGCAATTCAGCCTGATATTAGCCTCAAGAAAGGTCCTTCCACGAAGAGCAATGACTTCGGACATGGTGCTAAAAGTGCCTTCCTTACGCGGCATCGGTATCGCCGGCAAGATTGTCGCTAAATTAAGTTGACGGTAATCGAGCACAATTTGCCAACATACAGGCTTCTTGACACAAAGTGTAAGTGCCGTAAACGCAGACGTACTTGGTCGAAAAATGCTCTATCTTTGCTTTATTCTTGGATTGCTATGCGCTGATGAGGACTTTAGTGCCATTGTTCGACAAATATCGGCTACGCACCAGGCTTAAGTAAAACTTCGTGCTTAGTACCTATGTGCTGGAGGTGTCTCGTTAGTAAACTCTGTACTAATTACTGTGTCTGCATACTCGCGTAGCATTCCATACGCCGTATTGTCCACTCTTATTTCTTAAAAATATTTGTTTTTTCAGAATTTTGTGGGGTGACGGCGAAGACAGCTTCAATGTCTTTGTCGCGACGCAAAATTCTCAGGAACTGTTGAGACGAAATTAGCTGCGTCATTCTTTGACGGCCAAGGTGGCTTTGTTGTGGATATTAATTGAAAATATCGCGGCCCTGATTCAAGCGAGCTTTGCCTTTTTTAGTAGCCCATCTGATCGAACATTGATTCTGCGGGTTTCATTAGATTGCCGTGTGTTGTTGCGAGAAATCGTGCGCCCTGTAGTCCAGTAGAAATCTAAATTTTCGCTCACGAAGCCACATCATGCCGATGATTACACACTTTTTTCAGAGTAGTCATGACTTGGAACGTTCCCAATGTTAAAAGAGAACCAGGTATCTGATGAGTCATGTACACAATTTGTAAGGGGCGTTAAACAATCTGACTGTAATCAAGGTCGACTTACATCATCTTACCCTGGGTCACTTCGAGCTCAAGTAGCTTCACCAAGTTTTCAAATGCACCGTCAAGACTACGCCCATTATCAATGAAGACGGTGACGTTTCTCTACTAAGTTCTTCAAAAGCTTGAGCTTTCGATTCAAGATACTATATAGTGCACCTCTAGTACAACGCTTCACTAACTTGCGTTTAAATTCGGGAGATCGCAGTGCTATGTGGCCGACAACGCTACAATTGGATCATGTCGTCGATTTAGCCAGTCGTCGTTTTGTCTCTCCTTTGTTCACAACGCTTTGGTTTCTGAGACCGTGTCTTGTTCGCACAATAGCCTGACTCTGTAGGTACCGTCTTAAACGACTTGACCGATAAACCAATTGCTCTGCCTGAGGAAAGGGCACACTCGAAGTTGGAAGTAATTCCTGAAGAGTACTTGGACTCTCTTCCTTGATCTTTATTGCGGTCTCTTCCCGTAATCATTTCTGAAAATGACCACTATACCACTTCTTTGGTTTCAAATTCACTTAGGACATCAAGTCCTGGAGTTAAGAGCCGTACTCGTGGATATTTCCCTTTGTTTTTGGTAGAAAAGCTGCCCTAAACTCGAAATTCATGGGCCTGAAGTGTGTGCGCAGTTGGCATTTATACCGTGCCCATCTTTCATGCGCTCACGGTCGGCTGAAAAGGCATGGTACCAATATAGTTAGTATTTGTCTAAATAACCTGAACTAAGCGCCACAATGTCGAACGACTCTGTTGTTATCATGTGGCGCTTATTGGCATGTTACTGTTCCGTTGCGATGATCCATAATGCAATGTTCTCGCCGAATCTCCCTTTACAAACAGAAGGATCATTTTTCTTTTACTCGCCTCTTGGTGCAATTGAGCTTGCATTTGAGTTCGCACCTGGGCTGGATATTTTTGTTGTTGCTGAGTGAGATACGACAGTAGTTACTGCATGGGCAGTGTGTCTTAGCCTGCTACTGCAGAAAAGGGTACGTGAGCCTAAACGGCTGGATTGCTTGGTCTTTGGCTGTTGCCGCATGTTGCGAAGTCAGTGCTCGTGAACTTGAGCGCATTGTTGGCCGTAAATATTCATTGCCGTTGAGGGCACTTATTCGGCTATGTTGAAGAGGTCTTGGGTGTGGAGACGGGTGCTCAATCGTGTTGAGTCATGCTTGCTGGACTTTCCAGCGCCCTTTGTATAATTTACCAGGCCCTCATAAAGCCTCAGAAATGAAAAAAAAACTGATTATATTGCAGACTACTCTTTTTATATAGAAAGAAAGGTTGGCCGTATGATTTTTTTAAAGCTTCGCGTTTGCTGGAAACGGCACTTAAGGTTCCAGTGATGTCGTGCATTAAATTATTGGCACCTGAATTAGTTTCGGCTTTGTTGAACAAACTTCAGCCGTTGTACCGTTGTTGATCACAAGTTCTTTCGAAGCTTGCCGAGCTCCTTATTACGACTTGCTAAGAGTACATTGGTGTCAATAGACGGTTGTGTGGTTTCACGAGTTTTCGCTTTCCCATTTAGCGAACTCGAACGAAACAGCTCAGTAGTAACGAATGAGATTAAGCACAGCCAAGTGAGTAATTTGTTGGAAACTTATTCTTCGTATTGTAGTAGCGGGACAGAAAGTCACAAAAAGGCAAAATCTTAAATCGTCAGAAGAACTGGAGGAGTTTCGGATATTTGTACCACACTAGATACAGTGTGTGTGTGTTGGTGCAACCACTTTGATTACCACTGAAAGTTAAGTTCATGCTAAACGACTAACTTTTGTAATCTTTCACTTCTTACTATGTGGCTTGTACCAATAATCACAAGATGACTATGTGACCACGAGCACCCTTGCCTTGAGCTCTTGAGCTGACACGACAAGTGCTACTATGTAACACAGTATCGGAGGAAGCACATTGAAACTCGATCGGCGGACGAGGCTATGGAGGCAAACAGGGCAAAGTCGGTGAATGGGGAGAAGTGTTTGTTGCTTTAAGCAACTTGATAAGTGATACTAAATGGAGAGCTCTAACAAACTCTTGCCTTGCTACAGCCTTACTCGTAGCTCTCAGCCATTACTTGCTACCGTCCTTGAGGCTAGAATTTTTCTCTAGAGTATCTGGCTTTTAACACATCCGAGATTAATTTCAGCTAATAAAGCCTCTTGATTCTCATCGATATAGGGACATCCAGAATTTTTTTCCTGCCTTAAAACCGTATAATCGCCCAACTGCATGGACAATACTATTTTTGGAATATTGGGATTATAGACGTTACCGCGGTGACGACGGTTACTTCACGCATAAGGTCGTATCTTGTTCTGGGTTTTCAAAATCATGTTTAACGTGCGCCGTCTACCATGACTAGTCATCACATCAGGTTTGAACTAGCAAAAATTGCTCTTTGTCTTTTTCGCAGTATATCACATAGAACCCTTGCGACTTAGAAATCCACGACGTGCAGTAACAAAAGACTTGGAGAGGTAATTATCAAAAAGTTAAGATTGTCATGCACGATGATACAAACGCAAACCAAGACTCAACCCAGCCTATATGAAATTGATAGCAATGGAGGAGAGGACAATGCGTGAGATGACACGGGCATAATTGCTGAAGCAAGCCGGACCCAAGCAAAAAATCGGTGCCAAGGCCTCGATATTTGATAGCACAAAACCTTAAAAGTTGCAAGCGTCATAAACTGGTGAGAGGTATGCATACACATTCAAGTCAGCGATAAAATTCAGTGTACAGCCAAGCAATCCGTACTTGGTATTTGAAACAGACGAAGTTGCTTCGTACGTAAATATTTGTTTTGCGGAAAATAAATCAAAATCGGCAACGGATGAAATTTTGTGGCAAGGAAACGCTAGCACTCGTTAAGAGGAAGTTTTAGTGGCAAAAAAAATCTCGCACAAGTAATTATTCAACTATGGCGGAACGTTTGTAATAGTGGCAAATCTCACTTCCGTCTATTTCTGCCGCCTGGAAATTTCTCAATCAGTTGGCGGATAATACATCATCTGACGACACGGCTTTGGATCAAAAAGTATGGCTCTTACAGTAGTTGATAGCTTGTTCTCATAGCGTACAGAGAACAAGCTATTATACCACTGTACTGGATTGCCTATCGCTACCTCTTGCTCAGTATCGTTTTCGAGCGCCACTAGCCAGCCTCAGAACAAGACACCTCTTTATTGGCAGCAACACCAGCAAATTGTATGCACGCTTACATGCTGGACAAATCTCTGCTGTTGTGTTTCTTCTTGCGTAGTGTAATTAAAACATATATAGTAATAACTTCGCAATATAGGACACGGCTATTTCATAAGAATGAAGCTAGGATGAAACCGAGATGCCGATGGTGGTGACGCATAGCTTGATTATTGTACTTAAAAACTTGCGTACAAAGTAGAGCATAGAATGCTTTATTCCCGATAACAATTCTTAGCAAATCAAACTTTCGTTCCTTCCATGTCCTTTTGACAATGTAAGTATGCTATTGCAAGTAAAGTTGTGACGTGTGCTTCTAGCGAAATACATGTAAATCTAAAACTTTGTCTATTAGTCGGGCCACCAATGGTGCTTCTCAAGTGTAATAGGGCTGTTGGTAGCTTACAGTGTTGTGGTGTCATTTTGCCACCTCTAGTAAAATGCTAACTTTTTAGATGCTGCACCAAATTCGCGAATTTAAAAATCAGGTGCGACTCAGAAGGTTGCGACTCCATTTAGCTCTGGCTATATAATATGGTCAAAGATCTGAGCTTTTGCCTGTTCGAAGCAGATAAGTAACGGCAGTCAATTGCAGACTTCTTTTTGCGCAGCGACCGTCGTACGGGATATAAGGAATGCGATCTTGGTGTACGTATACTTAACGTCGCTAGACTTTGAGGCGCATAGTGCAAAAAATATTGCTTGAAGCAACTGAGCTAGAACAAGATATGACAAGATGGGAGTTGTAGTGTGCTACATATCGTGTCACAGCAAATGCAGCGGGAGATTTATACGGTAATTGAAGCCAGTAGTAAAGGCAACGAATTTTAAGGAATGATATAAGGCTGCGCAGATGCAACTCTGCAGACGGCCTCTGACGTAGCCAAATTTTTCGCTAGTTTTCTTAGTCTTTTACGATGCGTCCAGTTCATAATTGAAGTTGAGGTCGAAGCGACGTACGACATCAAATTGCTTATCATTTTTTCAAGATCCAAAACCCTCTTACACGACAAGTCTACTAAGGTGACTTTGTTGTCCACTTGTGTGTCCACTCCAAGTTGACCTGTGGCATGGTGCTCAGAGTTGTAGCAAAGTGATTTGGTCAATAGCTTTACTCTGTGTAAAATTTTATGGTAAGAATAGAGACATTATGCATTATCTGTCTTCTATTAATGATTGCTTGCCTCTGTATCCACATCGACTCAAGGTCTAGCTGGTAGTGTATTTTTGTTGCTATTGTGGTGAATTCATAGATGTCTTTCAAACGTTTAAAGCACAAATGATGGGTCTTGTATCCACCATTAAAAGATCTCGGAAGTCATTTAAGTTTCTTTCATAGGCAATCTTGAGGTTATCTCGACCTGTTGATTTTGAAATCTTGTCTTCTGAATACAAAGACTAATAGGATGTGTCGAGCTATACTCTTTGGAGATGCTACAGTCTTTCAACGAGCAATCTTTAAAACATCTGTGCTTGAAATATCTGTATGTGTTCCCTTATCACGATAGTATCGCGCAGTTCTTCTTCATAAATGCTAAAGGTAACTCCAGTGCAGTCACAAGGCTCGCCAAAGCAAAACTTTCGCTTTTTATCGAGTACGTGCGTCTCAAGTAATGCTCTACTTGATACATATGCATTAGAACTATCCAGCCTAACTGTTGATTCTCAGCCTTTAACTGCTCCCATCGAAATGACTATCATTCTTCTTTACTCCACCTGGCTTCTTACACATCCTGCATTAGTTCTATTCATTATTTAAGTCTTTTTTTGTAATGACTGTGGGACATCTGAAACTTTTTTTCTGCTCTTAAACTGAATATTCGTCTATTCTTGTGGTAGCAAGGCATGAATACGAGCTATTCCTTTAATATCACTTCTTAGTTTACTTTAAGCGGGCATCACTTTTTCTCCGTACCGACTTCGCCCTGCTCGCCGCCGAGGCCTCGTCCGACGATCGACCTTCAAAAAGTCTACTCCGCGAATGTGTTCCGATTCCAGCATCAGTTCAACCTAAACACCTTCTGACTACGTTTCTAAATACGCACTCATTTGACAGGTGGGTTAATGTGCTTATAGTGCTTAACCGTCACTCTGAGAAATTTCGATGTTCTTGGTAAGGGAGCCGCTAGCTTCTTCCTAGGTAGATGTGAGGTAATTTAAGGCCGCACTGAAAATTTTCTTAAAGTATCTCTTGTCGCCAATGTGACACGAGCGTATTTTAAAAAGTATACAATACAATCAAGATTGGAGCCTAAGGATTATAGTGATTCGCAAACCGCGCAAGTAATATCGATAAATTTAAGTCCCACACGCTATGCTTAGTGCACACACCTTTCGTTCTTTTTCGTAGGCTCACTTCGGCATCATCACAAGTCGCATTTGGTACCAGCAAAAATTTAGCGGCATCTCGCCATAGGTGCGGCGCGTTCGAAATAATTTAATCCAAGCTCAGACATAACAAGCGGTAAGCGCGGCAATTGCAAAGCACCAGAAAAGATATCATTATCATCTCGGCCTCTCATGTCCGGAGAAAGAAGTTTTCATATCTCACACGCGATTTTTGTTCAAGATCATAGAGAGTTTCGGGGAAAAGGTTGGGGTGACGCCCTCATTCCAAGCGCGGGGGCTAAATGCTTGCGCGCTTCGGGCAGGTGCTCTCGGGCATCTGCAGGTCTCTAACGAGTCTCACCCTCGACGCGACGGTCTCCAACACCAGGGCGCCACCTCGGCTCTTACCAAGTCAGAGCTAAACAAAATAATGGAAGACCCTCACGACATCGGTGCTGGCTGCACTGCCCGCCGAACGAGACCCGACGTATGCGGACACCACTCTATGCCGTGGACTAGCCAGACTGAGCCTAGCACGTGTATAACTTGGCAACGCGATAACGTAAGACAATACAATACAATCATAGAGAGTGGGGTTGACCTTTTTTGGAAGAGAACTCTCGTTTTGGCCTTTGTCTAGTAAGTATTGTAAACCGACAATTTCTTCGAATTAGCGTTGTAGTAATATATATGTGAACCGGATCGACTGCAATACGATAGACTCCGAGTGACAGAGTGGTGTCTAACATACGCTCGGAGGTGTTAGAAGACGAAATTACGTCGAGACACCAATAGTGATAGGCTATTCTCCCGCCTTGACTGCTCGTCCAATAGATGAAGCGGTCAATGGACTAAGTCAGGAAGGTGCAAGTTACCGCAGACGATTCTTCAACTAGTACGGATTAAACTCGGCAATTTGACACGCTCGATTTTTCCGTACACGACCTCTAGTCCTGTGTCACAGGTTCAATGAGCCTTTGTTGTAAGACATTAACATGCTTCACGAGAAAAATTGGCGTCAGGTAAATGTACAAATCTCAATTTCCTTAGTAAATCGCTATCTAGCTAATTTCTCTTTTTGGATAGTCTGAAATTATCCAAATCTAAGGGCTTTAGATATGCAAATTTAATATTTGAGAAAGCTTGCTTTCAATTTCAGAAATTGAGGAAGCAATACTCGAGCCAGTAAGTTTTGTACTCAGGGAGGATTTCATTATACCTTCAAGTTTAATGAGCTCGACTACTGCAGCCGCAAAGACCCGAGCCTATAGGGATCTGAAAGATGCCATCAGTACCAAAGACTGCTACTGTCTGAATGAGGACCCAAACAAGCCCTTTCGCAATCTCTTTGCCGGCGACGAGACTCTTGTGCTTAAGTCAGACGCCGATGGTGAGACTTAATTGCCATAACCTTATCTGTTGATGCGCGTTCTTCACGTGTAGCTTGCACTCACGTGTTGTAGAGCAATTATTATTGTATATCGAATTTCAAGACGCCGTCAAGGTATTTTCGCTTAATATCGTGGCCCCGCAAGGCGATGAGGCTCCGCGTGTCATAAAGTTGTTCGTAAATCGCCCGAATTTAGGATTCTCGGACGCTGGAGATGTAGAAGCTACACAGACGATTGAGCTTAAAGAAGAAGATCTGCTACCGGAGAATGATGTAGAGCTACGATTTGTCAAGTTCCAGCGTGTGAAAAGCATCGCAATCTTCGTAGAAGAGAACAACGGTGCGGAAGAGACGGTCATTTCTAGTCTCCAATTCTTTGGTACGCTATCCTCCCTCCGAAATCTTTTCTAATTGTTGACTCCTGTACTTGATGGGTTTCACCTTCATCTAGGTGAGCCGCTGGCTGGTACAAACATGAACGAGCTCAAGAAAATCAGCGACGAATAGAAACATGCATTTCTACAGTTCAATGGCTATTTCCTATCTTGTACACGGGACTTTACACGTCAAAGCGGTCATTCGCTAGCACTTTGCTTTTGTTGCCGCCGTACGTCAAGTAGAATGGAATGTCTGGATGACGACCTAATGACGACAGTTGAGGTAATAAATCGCGCTTGGTGCGAGGCACGCCTCGCCTTTTGTATGGATTACGCCAGTCATCCAAGTACTCACTGCCAGAATTGATACCAGGGGTATTACGTTTTCGAGCAACGTCGTGTGCAGGATTGTAGACAGCAGCAAAGTCCGCACTACTAATTCGTCGCAGCTTCTGGTACTTTGTTTGCTTGCGTGACTCTTGCTGCACAGCGTCATAAGGACTTGTAGCTTGCAATGTTGCTTTGTCTGATGGTGGGTATGGTGCCAACCTTGATGGCCTTTGAGAGGTACTAAGTCTCGAAGTTACGATCCGGCGAGCGTTTTGACGAATGTGGGTCTCGACAGGCACTCCAAAACTTGTTGCACTTGTTGGCTGCATCGCAGAATTATATATTCCCGCAACAGCACGAGTGCTTAATAAGTGATGGAGGTCTTGCGTGACTTGAGCCAGCTCTTCTCTTGCCGCTATGTCACTCTGCATCTTTTCATGTTCTTGTTGATGACGCAACCTTTCTTCTAACATTAATCGCATCTGGTGCCCCTTGGCAGCAAGATCGCTAATGTAAGCTTTGCGTTTTCGAAAGTCAAGACGATGGGTTCGACTGAGATTTCCACGCGCTCTTTTCTGTATAATTACAGCATAATAATTTACTACTGCTTGTTGATAAGCTTGCTCTAAATCAACCCGTAATCGCTTGCACCGTTGCTGGGCGAGGTGGCCACGATAAACGCGAGAGATCGCAACCTGGGCCTTCCTGTTAATCAAAACTTTATAAGCTGCATGGACAAGAATCTATGACATTACAAATGATGATCCCTTACGCCTGTGTCCTAAGCGCAGTGCGCACTCGCTGTCCTCTCCAAATCCGCTGAATGTCGACGGTGGCCTTGCCTTCAGTCTCTGCGTGTGCTTTAGCGTCACTGCGTTAAAAATAATACACAATCCATAACCAATCTTCTGAACGTTAATAACATGTAGAGCTGCCACGCACACGAGAAGCAGGTGCAGACGCTCTAGTGTCGCCCCTCGCTTCTGCCAGCAGTCGTAAAAGAGCGCCATCGCGACAAAATCGAAAGCGCCAATGGAGCCAGATTTAGACTTGACTTTTTGTCGCCAAGTAGTGGCGCAAGTTACGGTCACTGATTGGTTAAGGGCTTCAACACGTTACTGCGTCCTGTAACGGATGCACTTTCAAGCGACGTAAGACTTAATATTCGACATCATCCTCTGTCGTACCCGCCTTAGTAATCAATACATCGTGTGTCGTAGCATGGATCTCTTTGCGACGCTGACCCTCTGTCACGTCAAAGATCAAGACGCAATTGAGCAAATTATGGCACTTCGAGACAAGCGGTGGCTCGCAAGTCTCGGGCTGAAAGGCTCTCGGTTCTCGCTCTTACCCAAAGACTGCATTCAACAGGACGAGGACGGGAAGCAAGCTGATCCGAATTTAGAAATGGCGGCGCTTGAGGAAACGTTTGTGACCCTGGCCATGAAAACGCATCGAGAGAATGAACGGCCGATGCCCTTAACCATGCGACTCATTCGGGAGAGTCTTGCCTTGACCAAGAAAACGTCGCGACGGGCACGAAGTATTAAAGAGGAGGATAACGAAGTGAAAGCGATGCTAAAGAAACGAAGTTTGCGACTGGATTGGCTTGATATTGGTAAAATTGACAATCTCGACGCCTTCACGCACGTCGAGGAGCTGTATCTGCAATACAATTTGATTGAAACGATTGAGAATTTGGACACTCATCATCAACTGACGTTCCTGGCGCTCGCTGGGAATCGAATTCGCCATGTTCAAAATCTAAAACAGTTGCACAATGTACGATTTAAGTTTTTTTTTATTAGAGATTATGGTTTTGAGGTTCCTGATTATTGATTGTGATGTTGTAGTTGAAATTTCTCGACTTGTCTATGAATTACATTGAAAAGGTCGATGTGAGCGAGTTGCCACAGTCGCTGTGCGTCTTGCGATTGGCTGGGAATCCGTTTGTCAAGCACATGCCCGCGTACGCCGGGCACTTCTTTGAGAAATTGCCAAATCTCGTGCAAATTGACCAGTTCCGACGCCCACCTTTATTAGAGATGGCACCCGTGTTAGCGTCTTCCTACATTGAAAGTGAAAGTTCCGACAGTGACGTGGCAGTGATGTCTCTTCCTATCTCTCAATCACCAATGGAGCAGTCTTGTACGTTGCAAGCAGAAGGGACACATCCTTTTCTTGACCAGCATGGTCTGCACGAGCAAGATAGGACACGTATTGACATTGAGAAGAGTGTAGAATTCAATTGGGTAGACTATGCAAAACAGCATGAAGATCGAATGGCCACGTGGCAAAAGCAATTGACAACGTTAACGTCGCAAACCCGACAACAAGTGGCGGAAAGTGACGCCATGTTGCAGCACGCCACTAGCTCGAAATTGCAGGAAAAACGCCATCTTGCCTTGTCGCGAGTGCGTCTTGCAACCGATGCAGCACTTGTTGATGCTTCCAGTCACACGAAACAGGTATGGTATGCAATCTCTTTTTAAAACAAAGAAAAAGATTGATTTTAGTGATGTTTTGCTAGATGGAAATGGCTTATCAAGAGTGGCAGGCGCGTCAAAGTCGACCTACCTTTTCACATGTAGATGAAGCGAGGTCTTTGAGTATGCAAGTCAATGGGTTTTAACAATGCGCATGGGATCTTGCACTGCCATTCTTGTCGTTATGGTAGCAATAACGTCCCAGCAGGTCCGCAAGTATTGTCTTTACAATTGAATGGCGAAGCTTGTGTCGCATGGTACTGCTTGAGGAACGTACTCTGCCAAGGTTCGTAGGTGCAACGCAAAGTCGTCGAGCGTCAAATGCCGTGCGTTTTGAACGTGCACACTCTTTGCGACGACGTACGGTGCCACTTTGTACGTGTTGCGACACGCAGTAATGTCCGTTTGATGGGGACTCACGACCATGAGGCCAAATTTGCCGGCCTGGGACTCCAATAAGTTCTGGGGTGTACCACGAAAAAGTCGATCCCGGCAAAGACTTGGCAGTAACTCGAGTCGCCATTCGGTCTTTTCTGCTGCTGACTGAAATCGCGTAGGCGGGCCAAGGACATGGACATTGGTCATGGTACTTGTGCTACTAAGACAGAAGGCTAGTCGTGGGAAGAAGGTCTTGCACATTGCTTCAATATATTGTACCCCTTTGTCACTCACAATAAATAGTGGACCATAATCCGACACGGAAGTAAGCAAGTGCATCAGATCTTGTTCTAGTGTCGCAAAGGTTGCTTGAAGGTGCCGAGCACGCAACACGCGCTGTTTCACAGCGTGAAGAGCTCCGATTGACGAAGTGAGGCCAAGATGTTGACGCATCCACTGAATTGGCACCAAGACGTTCTCCCAGCATATGACAAATGCGTTGGAAAGGCCATGGACAGGTCGTTCAGTCGCTGGGTACTCGTACAAATCGGTAGAGTAAGCGGACACGTCCATGGAGAAGGACGAGACCATGGCTTGGGACATGATTGCAGTGGAGCTTGAAGGGCACGAAGTGCTCCGTGGCTTGTGGGTGAGCAGGAAGTCTAGCACAGCTGGATCCATAGCGTTTGAAGATAAGGCTTGATGGGTTGAGGAAAGGTGCAGAGTTGATCCGTTATCGTCAAAAACGGACACCACTCACGAGAGTCAGATTATGGTGTAACCTTTGGGCTACAATGTGAACCTTTTTGCAACGCAATATTAAATTCCGAGAGTAATTGCTGTTGTTATACTTGAGCTGAAAGAGAAAGAGCATAAATCGCAGTATTTTTGCATGTACAGCTAATGCAGAAGTGCTGACCAATTTAACCCTTTTATAAGCGCGATCGTGCCCTACATCCTTTAACTGACTTGTCAGAATCATCCTTCTTACCCGCTACGACTGCATAATATCGAGATTCGCGGCCACGTATGAGCTTTCCTACTTATGCTTTTTAATGAAGCACCGTGAAATCTGCATCAGCGCAAAGCTTGATCGTGCATATATAGATAAGTACTGCTTTTAAGTGGGCGACGTCGTATTGCCAGACCTGTGTGGAAAAAAGTCATCAAAGCAAATCTAATGGCACGCCCTGTGGAGACTGAAGTATTCGGTCACGAAGCCAGAGGTGCGTTTGAAAATTCTTGTGGCATGACCAACCACTCTTAGAGCATAATTCTCACATATGTCGCTCGCTTGCATAGGCGTTGTGATACCTGTCGAATTAGTCGAGTGCACTGTATATTGTTATCCGGCCACGTTGGTTTGCGATACATCTTTTTTTCGAAATTGCGTCTGTGCCGGAATGATCGTCGCCGTCAGCTCACTTTGAGCGTGTCCGATACGCCACATGTCATTTGCCGTTCCCTCAAAGAATGTTGGCGTAGAGTGGAGAAAAAGTAATCTTACTTACATTCTTCGCTCGTGGTACTTTGTCAATGATGCCACATGGTCTCATTATTACAGCCGCTGCTGTACCACGCAGTATTTGGCTTCTAGAACTAAGACAATGGTAAAAGTACACTTATAGCGCTGAAGGCGAGTGTTACGAGACCAAAATCCTGGTGTATCTTTGTCAAAGAAAAATAAGGATCCGATGCGGGCAGACTCCGCTAAGGTCAAGGCCATCGTGAATTGGCTTCTTTCAATGCGTGTGAAGGGCTTAAGCAAGTAGCTTGGCCTCACCATTTATCTACACAAATACAGTGAGAAATACGCAGAAGTGGCTAGACCACCGCTTGATCTTCTATAATGGACCGAGATAAGAAACGGGATACGCAGCTCTAGAGGAAAGGCGTTTTCTACCATATGAAGAGCATTCTAGCAAGATACCGTCGCCAGAACTAAACTCAGTATCTTAGAAAAATATACTTACCCCCTACAGATCTTGGAATTTAAGAAATAATTTTTTTTAACGTCGCAGACAATTTGATTTTGGTGAACTGCGCCTTCAAAGTTAAACCCGCTTCTCGCCGCTAGAGCTAGAGGGGTTTAAGACACTAGAAAGAGCCTTTTGAGGTTTTGGTTTGCACTGCAGAAGTAGTGCTCACATGGTTGAGCAGTATAACAGTCTGTGGCAGTCGACGGCGAGTATTCGGACAAACAGATTTGAAACAAAGTACCGCTCTACTCGCACAACGACTGCTCAAGCACCTGCCCGTCTGCACCACCACATGCATCGCTCACTATCACCACGTAGAGGTGATACTCGGGCCAGGTTTGCTTGATGCCTTCCTTTGCCGTAAACGGCTCCTTCTACTGGGACGCATAGTCTTGAACATCTGATGTAGCCGCTCCATGACGTACGCGAGCGCAAGAAACTGTCACCACCACATATCGACCTACTTGTTGTAGAAATGCTCAGCCGTGTCACTCAGTTGTTGGCCGAGTAGTTTAGTCTTCACGTCTTTAAACCATATGAAACCACATGTCGCTTGTGAGTATTCTCTCTAGTGCATAATGTTCTACCCCAGTCCAGACAATCGGAGCCAAAGCCTCAATAAAGCTCGCAGCCATTAAACTTGCGTAAAGTCCGTTTTCGTTGGCTCTCGTTCGGAACACTGCTCGCTGCTCGTTTACTTTAAGAACACTGCTTGCTACTCGTTTAGTTTCACTCAGCGCGTATAATCTTGTGCCGCCTCATATTCCATCTCTGAGTGGGGTACACGCATACGTGGCGCTACTTGTGGCACTCGCCATTGTGGTACCGCCACACCTTGGCTTTCTCCATGGTGTGGAAAATTAAAGCGACCCTGCCCGATCGTCTGAGAATTTGTGCAAAGGCATCGATGTGCATCGGTGCACCACCGCAATTGTTGCCAAGCGCAGAGCGGAATCTCCTATACACAATCGTGCCCAGCATTCGGTCGTCTTCATCGCGCTTCAGCTGAAAGACGTCCATCTGCGCAATTTGCTTGGAGGTCAACGAGGGTCGCCGACATCTGAGCGTTGACGTCCTCACCTCTCTCGTGGGTAGTCGCCCGGACGCTGCGGCCCTTTCGTAGCCGTCGTCGAAGCTGACTGAGGTTGGCGCGCTTAAAATGCCGTCGGAGCCAGTCAATGCACTCCTACTTTGCTTACTGATTTACCAAATGTAATGACTAGCTGTCAATGCGTCTGTTATCATCAAGCGTCGTCATGCCCGTAATTCTATTACGCCATCTACATGCATTCAGTGATGCGGCAGCGGATCGTATAATTTCATCTTCAACGCATCACCCCAGAAACCCCACCGAGTCCTAAAGTTGGATGTACTGAATCTTCACTACAAACATTCTGTGTAATGTACGCAATAGCCACATTGTTTTTCTAAATTTAACAGGATTTTTGTTTCCAATATGTCGACTATAAAATTCACCAAGTTGCCATTAAGTTAACGATTACGATTGCTATAGATTACTCTTCTGACTTTGTCATGTGGTAGTCGGCTATATTGATTGAGCTTAATGCCTTCAGCAAAGACCATGCATTACCTTTGCTATGGATTTTTTTGCTTGTCAAACGTTTGTGGCCTTTAACGTCCAATAACATTGACATATCCGTTGTGATGATCGGATGCTACAGAGGTGATGGGGCTTCTTTTTGAGCCATACTTGTCCTTGTCCATCACCGAGAGTGCCATGTTGATTAGGAATCTGCGCACCCATGCCAAAGCTTACAGCACCCACTTCATATGCAATGCGCGATGGCGATCTAAGTTCGGGTCCATGTCTGTAGTCGCCCATCCAACTCCAGCTTCAAATGTGGGCTTCTGTTGCACCTCCAGCGAGTGCTTTAGCATGTTATGGATGACCAAGCTTACGGCCATGGTCAACATGCTGGATGTTATAAGCTTCAAAAGTCTTTCAAAATCTGTTGCGACTTTTTTTCTTTACCCTTTTACAAGGGAGGAGTGGCGGGAAGCGCTTTGCCTGTTGGCTAAGTGAAAGATAAACATGCACGATGTTTGGAATATGCACACTACACATTAGTCTTGGAACATATGCCATATGGCTGTACTTACCCACCTGACAAAAAGATCGTAGATAAAGAACATTTGCCACGACAGCAAATCATTTAAGACACGCGCCTGTTGCACTTCTCGGTAAGCGTGATGTCCACATCCAAAAACCAATTTCTGGACAGACCACTGGAAGCTGGAACGCATAGCCTCAGCAAGGGCACCCCACAGGTGACCACCGACTTTACCCGTTTACCTGTGATCAATTGATGTAGATGCCCAGTGCAGGACTGGACTAAACGGATCTTGATTTGCCTCACTCGATGGTGAACTAAACCAAAATGAACGTCGACATTACATATCCATAACATGATCTGGCTACCTCGTATGACATCACATACGGTATTACGCGCGTAGTAACTATCATCCCTTTCCTATTGCTATATCCCAATCTGTGCCGCGAAAGTAGTATGATATTCGCAATTACGTCTTGATTATTCTCATCGGTGTAAAAAAAGATAGCACAAACCCCTTATGTAAAAATTCATTATTGTCACGTAACAAGGCTCCGTAATTGGATTCCCTAAAATATCAAGTAAGCAGTTTCCATCTACACCTTGGAAGCGGGTCCGTCGCTGTAGTGGCCAATGGGAGACAAAGCGCCAGACGTGGGCGTCAAGTTCTGGTGGTACGGCACAGGTTCCTCGACCTGCACGTTGGTGTGTCCAAGAGACGAGTCTTTCGCAGCCAAAAAGACCGAGAGACACGCCGACACGAAGAAGAAGAACATGGCGATAAAGTCGAATGCCGTGGCTGCCCGCAAGTTGTTGCAACGCCATCCAAACCCACAGTTGCTTGTGTAGTCAGAGGCGGCAAGGCAAATACCGGCAATGAGCAGCATCACAACGAGGGCACCGTCTATCGCCTGCTCCATACGAAGCGCGGGACGATTGGCCACATGCATCAGCTCCACGGCCACAATGTACCACAGCGTGTACAGCATGCCCGTGTATCCCATGAGGAGTACAAACGTGCTTGCGTGTGTCGCGCCACCATCGTAAAAGCCTGCAGCCGCGAGGGACATGGCCAAAAGACTGCAGATGAACTGCAGGGCACGAAGAGCGAGACTCACATACAAGAGATTCGATGAACTCATGGCGCCGACGGACATTTGATGGCTAAAAGTTCCTGAGCTTGCTTAAGCTTTGTGGTGATGTGAGCAAATTGAAGAATGACCTCTCCCTTTCGAGGGTACTCGGAAGTGTATATAATATTAAAATGGTTTTTTGAAATACAGACATACTGGATATCCGAGGTTTTTCGAAAAGGACGCTATAAGTGACTTATTTCGTAGGTCTCGCACAGCCGGCAGTTACCAAGTATTATGATGGATTGTTTTTTTGCCGGTACAACTGGTCAGTTGTTGTATCGTATGGAAATAGGGCTGTACTTGAGGAAGCCTAGAGCAACACTCTCTATCATTGCTGTGTTGGCTTCCTGTCATTTCCCACTACCGTATCTAGACCACACGATCGCAGACAGAAGATTGTCACGATTTGCGTGGTCTCCGTTAGTGTTTTTAAATGTAATTGAGCGTGCGTGCTATCGAGGGCCAACTATTGCGAGACAGGCGATATTGGCGTCGGAGCTCCTGAAGTTTATTTATGTACCGTAAACAAGGAAGTACATAAACGGATACGAGAAAGCCAAGCACGTGGCCATGAATCTCTGAACTTTACTTCATAGAAGCTTTTGCTACTTAAATGCATTTTATTTCATGAACTAGCTGCCCAGCATCTCATTCTCTTATGTGACACTCATGAGCGCGAGCGCCCTGCTCAAACGTCGCACACGCTTATCGAGAATTCAAAATATAAAAATAGCGAGGAAACCGTACAATCTAGGCAGTTGTGAGCACACTTGACGGCACATTAGATCACGGACGAGATTGAACGTGTGCTTTTAGTGCTCGCATTCATATGAGCAAATCTGATAAATTGCAATGGACAGCACGAGCAGCAAACTGCCCTTCCGCTGCAATTCAGTATCGTTGCTCGATATAAAGAAGCAAAAGGGTTGAGTATAGTAACGCAAAGAAAAGTATGTAAGGGGCTGATCTAGGGCCGAGTGGGTAAAACCCCTCTCCTTCCACTCTCATCAGCACCTAAATAGTGAAAAGACCGAGCTCAGAACGAGCCGGCCACCACCTAGCATTCCTATTCCACGCCTGTAACAGAGATAGCGCTACAGATGAAAGCAAGTAAACTCCTGACATGAGAGCGTGGCTGTCAGTAGGTCGGACACAACCTCTGATATGAGAGCGTGTCTGTCGGTAGGTTGGACACTACTGACAAAACGGTTACGCGGTAATTCCAAAACTGATCCTGTTGGTCCCGTTGCACACAAAGAGGAAAATGACTGGCGAGCACGATTCCATCCAAAAGTAGTCGTATTAAGTGAAATGTAACCTATAAGTCGTAGCAAAATCTGTTCCTTCAACAATGCTGCAGCTCCTGGGTCGCTTTAGAGCCACGTCAGCCGCCCGGCGAGCCTTCGTGCTAAATGCCCAGCCTTGTATTCGATTTGAAAATTGTCATGCGGTAAATATACGTCTTAAAAGCGCCAAGCCGGGACCTGGCAAGCCGACAGGGTTAAAAGCAGGTGTCCAACCAGCTACCGGACTGTCGCCCACCATGCAAATGTTAGTGGTATATGTGGCCGTGGCCATGTCGTCCATGGCCGTTATTGGACGATACAAGAGTCTAGATGCCGAAGCAGACGAGGTGCGTTTGTGAAATCGCTACATGTCATGCCGCTAACGTCACGAGGTCCTGTGTTAACGCAGAGCGTACGCATTTACAATATGGCTAAACGGGCCGTTGTGAAGGACCATCGTGTATTTGGTATTGTTGGATATCCAAAAGAGTTTGAGCGGATTAATGAGGTGGACGCTGAGGGGTTTTCAATTGCCCATCAGAGCTGCGAAGGCCGCTTCAAGGTCGCAGGTGACAAGTACGTGGTTCAATGCGTAAGTTTGTCGTGTACTTATTTAAACTTTGCTGCATGTAGGGGAAGTGTCGTAGTACATTACCGTCGAAACCAACTTAATGACGACAACGACAGCGATACCATTGCTTTCGACCGGTTGAGCGTACACTGCGAGGACGGCTCGCAATTCTCAGCTTTGGAATCATTTATGCAGAATCAGACCGTTGTGACACACGAGAAAGCCGAGTCGCTAAGCACCAAGATGTTTATTCCTGTTATTGGAGGCGTATTGATTGGTGGCGTGGCCTCGTTCTTTGCTGTACGAATTTTGCGCAACCGACCATTTTACGTGCACAAGTTGGTGTTGGACCACATCAATAACCACGACATGGCACGAAATCTTCTTGGTAATCCGATTAAATGCGACCGATCGAAGTACGTGGGCGTACTTACGGGCGAGACGGCAAACTATACAATTGCGTGTAATGGGCCTAAAGGAAACGGGACCATTATTGTGAAAGCTTCTAAAAAATTAGACGAGGTTTCTAATGGCAAAGAAGGCAATCTTTCCGAAGTAATGTCGACGCCCGGTACGTCTTGGAAATTTTCTACGCTTGTCCTGTCGGTCAGTCGCAGCGAAAGTCGCATAGCAAAGCATGCTCAAACCATAAACCTTTTGACCCACACCCATTAGATTAATTAAAAATAAGTATTGACAATTTTTTGTGTATTTGCGAGACTCCGACTATGATTGATTTATTGATGTAGAAGGACCTGGCATGTTGCATTTTCAAAAAATTAATTGCATCACTTGAATTTTTAATCAAGACATGTCTCCTCACTCTATCACCCTTGTCGGCATGTTACTCCGCGGTTTGCAGTTAACATTCGCTGTAGCTGCAATGACTACTGCCTTCATGTCGCTCCCGTTGGCCACGGCGTCGAACGGCAACGTGTTTCGTCTAGGAAGTTTTGAAATCACATTTGTAGTGCTTGTGTCCTACACAATTGTCGAATATGCCGGTGTTTTAATCTTTCTCGTCGAGCTTTTTCCCATCGTGCACCGGCCTCGTCTAGTGTCCACGCGAGTGTTGGATGCTATATTAGTAATGCTCGTACTCGTCTCTGGCATCAAATTGGCATTGAGTGAATACGTGCAAGACTGCGACGACTACGCGCGTTTGGTGGACTGCGACAATTTAATAATGTCAAGTGTATTTACAATTTCGTGTGTGGTTCCTCTCATCTGCTCGATAGTTCTAACATTTGTAAGACCTAAAGACTCGAAATTGGAGCTAGATCATAGCTGGACGGATAACTATCGAGTGACCACGCCACCTCGAAACTTCATCATGGTTTAGAGCTCATTAGGGTAAAAAGCAATACGTTAATGCAAAAGGTGGTCTTGACATTTCATTCTCAACTTATTAGTGTACTGCGCGACGGCGCATAGCTGCGCCATTGCGACGAAAGTCGAGGTGGCTGTTGCTTGGACGTCGCTTGCGCATACTTTCGTAGCAATTATCACGGCGACGTCGACTGTTCTGCACGTGGTCATAGCGTTTGTCGGCAATGTAAATAACAACAAAGCACGCGACAAACGTGAGACCGATAGAGGCAAAGAAGAGACCGAGGCCGCACACGGGGCCAATGCACGCATCACCCGTTCCTTTTCTTCCCTCATTAGAGCTTCCGGTAGCAGGATCCGTAAAAAACACTTGAGAAAGTTCGTCTTGAGCGGTGCGTTGGCGCTGTCGCCAAATTTCGTCCGTGGTTTTTGGTATAATGACGGGATCAGGTGAAGTCATAACTTGCATGGTCGAGGCACCTCCGTGTCGAAGTGAGCTGATGTTTGACTTGACTGAAAAGACGTGGACAAGCAAAAACATTGCCAAGATCAAAGGCAGCATTGAAAGGATCGGGTATCGCTTTGCAAGCATGACGTATGCAAGGAAGTGAATGGGGAAGTGGGGAATCGGAAGTTGCAGGTTGAACGTTATGAAGTTATTTTAATTTGTCTCGTCTCATGATGGTGATTGTAGCTCATTCAAACAAAGTATGGTCGAATACTGTCGCATTCTACTGTGCCTCCAAGCGCACTATCACGTACGAAACGTCTTGTAACAATACATTTTGCAGTAGGTGCGGAAGCTTAAAGAAGCTGGTCCACAGTCAATCGAATACCGAGAAGATGGTGTGGGGATGCTACAAAAAAGTGGGGGGTAAGGTGGTTAACGAAAACTGTGAGGTGTCAGCGGCTCCAGAAATTCAAGGTAAGGTAATTATGATTTCTGGAAGGCTATCCTTACTTTCGCTTCTTTAATCAATGTGAATCTGTAGTATACATTGAGTTGAGAGAATCGTCTCCCTCATGCATATGCTACTCCATTAACTATTTCAGTAAGTACGGCCCAGCACGACCATGAGCTCACTATTTTTTTTGCACTGCAAGTCATGTAGCGTGCGTCGATCGTGCTCATTCTAGCTAAAATTTCCTGGCCACTAGTCACGGTATCGTGGACGCCAGTCAAGGCTTTCAGCATCTTAGAGGAAATTGTCGCAGCTGAAGAAAGAATGTTTTTTTTGCCCATTGTTATTAATGGGGACAAAAGTAGGCCAATCACGAAAAATTGAGTATTTGCCCCATAAAGCGCGAGCAAAAAAAGTAAACGCAAGAAAATTGGTGCAATATCGAAGATGAAAAAACATGACTTTTTTCTTTTGTAATGTGTTTAAATGATAAATTATCTTCAGAATGTGTCTTTCTTTATGAAGAAAGACCGTCTCTGATTTGTTTCAATTGTCCTTATGAAGAATTAAAACAAATCAGAGATGTCTTCGACGGTCAAATTCACACCAGTTTTAGTTACTTTTCTCGTGGAGGATAATTCCGCTTTTTCATTCAAAATTTAATTCTTTGAACAGTGCACAAACTTGAAAACACATACCATGCACATTCTCGATACTATCAGTCGCTGCTTATGAAAGCATAGCACGTACTCATCGACTTCTCGCTATCACTTGTTCAAGTAGTGCTTATGGTGACATAAGCGTCCATAGGTCCAGGCACACATAAAGCCCGTCCAATGTGTCGAGTCAAAGAAGTGAGACTTTAATAACAATCTACCACAGCTTGAGCAATAACTTAGTCTACTTTGCGAAGTATGGTCAAAAGGCCGTTTTGCAGTGAAGATGACGCTGCTCCTTGTGTAATTATAATGAGTGTGTATGAAGTTTTGCCGAGACTAGTGGCCCTTGTTAAGTAGAAAGTAAAATTCGGAGTATTGATCTAGACCAATGAACGGCTACCATATGACTTTCTTGTAAATATTGTGACGCCATCCGCCTGTTCAACAGGCATTTAGCGGTGTGATTTTAACACTCCCACTCACCGATAACGCTGTGTATCCTTTGTTGCCGACTTGGTCTTGATTCCGGAGGCTTCGCGCAGATACTTCAGCATCTTGGCTCCAACTGCCTTCGTCAGCATATCTGCAAGCTGACTCTTCGTGTCGATATATACAATCTCCAACAGTCCTTCTTGCCCGTTCTCACGAAAAAAGTGGTGCTTGATGTCTACATGCTTCGTCCTAGCGTAGTATCCGGCGTTATTGGCCAACGCTATAGCACCTTGATTGTTTTTCCAACCCTGTGTGCCTTCAACTTCTCGTGACCCATGTCCTTTACCATTGCCTGCGTCCAAAGAACTTCTTGTGTGCATAAACTTAGAGCCATATACTTAGCTTCCGCTGGGCTCAGCGCAACTTTCCGCTGGTACTTCGACTTATATACCACTCGAGTGCTTGCAATCATGACCATAATTCCCGAGACCGAGCGTCTGTCATCCGTGTTGCTCCCCAATCTGCATCCGAGTATGCCTTGACCGCAACGCTTCCACTTCCTCGGTAAACGATACCGATTTGATGCGTGGTCTTCAGAAACCGTACTACTCAAATTGCTGCGCTCCAATGTTGTAGTCCTGAGTTCTCAAGAAAACGTGATAGCTGCGTCACCACGTAAGAAAAATCAGGCCGAGTGCTTGTCGTTATGTACAGCAAGCATTCAATCAAAGAGCGAATAGGCTTTATTCGCGTTGTCGGTCGTCCCTCTTCCGTTGTGGGTGACAGCTTTGACGACAGCTTCAATTCTGATACGCATGGGTTTTCGACATTCTTCGAATCTTGTTGATCGAATCGCTTGACCACGTCGTCGATGTAGCGAGTCTGTTCGATCACCAATATTCCAGCTGACCTGTCGTGATCAATTTCCATACCCAAATAAATTCCGCCTTACAAAGCTCCTTCATCTTGAAAGCATTCTTGAGAACTCCATTAACTTGATTTAATTCTTTGCTACTTCTTGCTGCGATAATCGTGTCATCCACATATAGTCCAACGTAAGCAAAACCTTCTTTAGTTCTCTTGACATAAACACATTGATCTGCTCCGCAAATCTCAAAGCCATTCCTGACGAAGACACGATGTATTGTCTTGTTCCAGGCACTTGCTGCTTGCTTCAGTCCGTAAATAGCCTTGTTTAGTTGACATATGTATCCTTGAGCATTGTCGACACCAAGCGGAATTTCCATAAAAACGTTGTCCGTCAACACGCGATTGAGAAACGCCGTGTCGACGTACAGCTGTTCCATTCGATAGTCGCATTCAGCACATACCGCGAGAATTATTCGGATCGAGTTTATGTTGGCAACCGGGGAATATGTCTCGAAAACGTCAGCGCCATACTTCTGCTTGAAACCTTTCGCGACCAGTCGTGCCTTGTATCGCACGATAGCGCCATTATGATCACGCTTCTTGGCAAATACCCATCGTGATTCAATTGTGCGTCCAATCTTCTCTCGTGGCTGCAATGTCCACGTTTTTTTTCTCTTCGTGAGAGCGAAGCTCAGCATCCATTGCTTCACGCCATTTCATTGCTTCGTCGCCTGCCATTGCTTGAGTATAAGTAGTCGGTGAGTCTGTATCATCGTCAATATTCACGGCGTAGGCAAGAAAGGCTTCCACAATTACTCTATCTTCGTCAATCCTAGCACCCTTTGGAGTCGGTGGGCCCTCACTGCCTTCTGTTGACTCTCCACCATCGGAGCCGTTTCTTAGTATTAGCACTGACTCACGTCTTATTCGTGTTCGCTCCACTTCAGGCCGAAACACCAAACTATCTTCTTGTTGCACTTGGGACGGTTGATGATACTCCGTTAGCTCAAGTGTGTTTCGTACAGGGCTCTCAGAAGGCATTAGCCGCTGTACAACGGCGCTTGGCGTATGATCCACATCATCCATATCGACATCCTCGACTGTCTCTTCGACAGCTCTCATAGGATGTCCGGAACTGACTGTCGATCCACTTGATGCTGAACATTGACTTCATCACCATCCTTAACTACTTGAACAATTGGTTCCGGCTTAAGCTTTTGCGTGTCGTAGATGCCGCCCACCTCACGCTCATCCAACTTTACAGAGCGGATCACTTTAATCTTGGCATTCTCCAAGTCAAACACGCGATAGCCCTTGGCATTCTCTGCATAGACAAGATACATACACTTGAAGCTCTTGGGTTCCAGTTTAATCCGTTTCACATCGTCAATATGAGAGTAGCCTTGCGAACCAAATACGCACAGGTGATCCATTCGAAGCTTCATCTTGAAAACTAGCTCGTACGGCGTGATGTCAGGATGGACGGTGTTGCTGGAGCGATTAATTAAATGAACCGCTGTATCTACCGCTTCCGCCCACCATTCCGTCGAAACGCTTTCGTAGTGTAACATGGTGCGAGCTTCCATCCATGATAGTCCTGTTCATACGCTCCGCCACTCCGTTCTACTGCGGGCTGTATGGGACGGAGCGCTGGTGTACAATGCCGTTCTCTTGACATAATCCAGCCATTTTCATGGTTACGAACTCGGTTCCGTTGTCGGATCGCAAATTTCTAAATCGTGCACCCCACTGGTTTTCGTATAACGTCAGAAACGTTTTGAACTTGCCAGCCACTTCACTCTTGCTCTTGATCAGAAAAAATGCAACATATCGTGAAAAATCATCCACAAACGTGAGAATGTATTTGGCACCACCCTTCGAGACAGTTCTCATTGGCTCCATGACATCTGTGTAAACACGCTCCAACACACGTGTCGTATTCGTCATTGAACGAGACGGAAACACCGTGACCGTCTGCTTGCCCTTCAAACACCCGGCACACAATATTTCCACACTTTGCTTGATAATTGGGATACCATTAGTTAATCGCTGTGTCCTGATCAGCGCATTTTGCTGGGGTGCCCCATGCGTGCATGCCAAAGCTCCCACTGATTGTCAGCCCCGGAATATTTAACGAGACAAGCTTCTTCTTGCTCACAGTCAAGATAATACGACTTTCCAACTTTTGTGCCCGACGCAATTGCTTTATTCTTGTTCCAAACGACACGTGACGAACGCGAAAGTTCCACACTTATGCCACGCTCTGCCTGCTTGCCAACTGACAGCAACCTTATGTCGAGTCCGGGAATGTGCAGAACTTTAACCATGCGAATGCCCATTCCGTTCAACCCAGTCAATTTCTTTGTGCCGGCTCCTTTGACGAGCAACTTCTTCCCGTCTGCAATCGTAACTTCGATGCTAGCTTCTAGGCCCTTGTAATCAAACAAGTTCTTCCTGTGTGGGGTCATGCGGGAAGTTGCTCCACTGTCAATCAGCCATCCTGATGACTTCGATTCACCAACAGCAAACACCGTGTCGTCGCTGTTGAATCTTTTACTGGCCGGGCAATTCCGCTTCGTGTGTCCAGACTGGTCACAGTTGAAGCACTTGCCTTTGAGTCCGCCGTTATTGCGTAGAGAGCCACCCTTTCGTCCATTGTCCCGTCCACCTTTGAATCTTCTCGCATTTCCATTTACGCGAAACGCTTTCTCTGTCGCTTCTTTCCTCTGCAGCTTCCCTGACTCTTTGAGCATCTTCTCCTTGACTTCTATCAACGAAATGTCCCTTGAATTTTCCACAATCGATGAAACCAAGTCGTACTCCGAAGGTAGACTGCTGAGAAGTACCACCAGCTGGCGTGACTCAACACTTTGCTCTCCCGTAGTCTGTAGTCCCACTACTAGCTTGTCAAAAGAGTCCAGATGCTCTGCCACGCTTGTCTCATTTCCATCTTGAGCTCATGCAATCGACGAGTCATCACAACACGATTGTGAAGAGTCGAGCGATTGTAAAATTCACGGAGGGTTCCCCACGCCTCCATAGCACGCGTAGCCGACCGAATCTTGGTCTGGTGCTGGATCTCAACGTTTTGAGCAATGATGCCTAGCCTTGGCATCATTAACAAGCCACGCCTCCGTGACGTCCTTCTCTTCCTTGACGGCCATGATGTGTCCCAGGAGACCCTTCCGCACTAGGGTCATCCTCATGTTGAACTCGCAGTGGTAATAGTTACTACTTTCTAGAAGGACTTCGATGCGCTTGTTCATGCTGAGCGAGAACGTTGCTTGATAAGGAAGGCTTGTTGCGGCTGTTAACCTATTAAGTAGATAGTAAAAACCGAAGTAAATATTTATCTAGACCAATGAACGGCTACCATACGGAAATACGAACTGTGACGTACTTGTAAATACTGTGATGCCATCTACCTGTTCAACATGCATTCAGCGGCGTAATTTTAACAGCCCTTTGATCGCTACTTACCAGACTTTAAAAGAAAACTTGACCAAGTCATTGCTCGAGGTGCTATTGGAGTCTGCTTGATACACAAGACGGGTTTCTTGTGCACCTGGACCTCTGGATTCTCATTTGTTAATAAGCTTCACGCGAACAAGCGCTAGCGGATAGTTCAATAGCACGTAGCATACTTTGGTTAGCAGTGATCGTAATATCAAAAATTGTGCTTAGTAGCTACGACAAGACGAAATTAAATCTCAGATTGCAGTATTTTTCTCCATCAGAAAAACATTCGAATGACTTACAAGAATACTTTCTTGTTCTTGTTTCTAAAGCATTACGATGTTCCGTATCGTGTAGGGTATTTCAACGATAAAACGATTGGTTTATATTCTGCTCATGTGGACTTGACGAGTCAATTTGTCTCGCTTGCATACTTTAACGGTGGATTCCACGACGCTTACTCCTTGACTTGTAATTATCGATACGATGGTTAGAGTCGTCGTGGCCAGTGCGAATGACAGGATTACTTGATGGTAAGGGATGTTGGCTACCAATAGCCTTTTGTTTGGGTTCGCCGTGATCAGTGGCCAGGAATGTAGCTAGAATGAGGACGAAACCGCACGATCGACGCATGATTCACATCTTGCAGTGCGAAAAGAATAGTGGGCTCCTGGTCGTGCTTGAGCTGCAGAATCCTATTTACTTAGATAGTTTGCCAACCAATCTGGGTAACGACCACATGAGAGCGACAAGATGCGAAAGAAAAGACGCGAATAAAAGTTCTGCTAGGCTATCTATGTTTGCAAAGCTTTCGTTTACTTGGAATGCCGGTAGTATAATCTTGAAAACGCAAGGTCGTTATATTCTATGTACCTGTCGCGAGGTCCGATGCCGCACCGTTGGTCCCATAAACCATCTACATATGGTTTACACGACAAGACGTCCATGCGACAAATGTGAGCAGCCGCCTTGTTAAGGGAGAGTAGTCGTTGTCTTTATTACCTGATGGCAAACGCATCTTCTCAATTCTACACACGAAAAGGCAATCCAAGTGAGACCAGAGAGCAGTCTTTGTGTATGCAATGGAGCGTTATCGACCCGCACGGTAATGGGTGCGACGCAAGGATATGGTAACGCTAAGACTGAATGAACTACCGCCTTCAAGGTTAACAAACTTCCGTCTCGTCGACCTCAGTGTAAGCGTTTTTATACGTTCAAGCAGAAACAGATTTCGTGTCGTCAACATTTTGCAGCATTGTTTCATCCATGATCCGCGCTGCTTTTCTACTTTGTGTGTGTGTGTATCAACAGTCAATCGAATACCGATAAGATGGTGTGGGCGTGCCATAAAAAGTGTGGTCTGGAGTGGTTAACGCGACTGCCTAATAAAAAGGGTGTATAAACATTGTGCGGTGTGCACTTGAAAAGCCAAGCAAATTTTATTACTCATGATTATAAAATGGCCCGAGTAAGAGGAACGCAAAGTACCGTGTCAAAGCGCGACGAGCGATATACTAGCCCTCGGACAGCTCTCAATCGCACATAAATCAAGAGCCATAATGGACTCAAAGGTTGACATGACTGCAAAATAAAGCTGCGGTTTCATAACATTATCGAATTGGCTTAAAGTAGTCCTCGGCTGTCGTCTAGTAAGCTGTGCGTCCGATTCTGGCTGGTCACGAGGGTGATCAGTGCGACCATGAAAGCCTTTGACTTTATTATCGCTTGGTGGAAGCGCCATTAGATGGTATACTACATATTGCGCCAATGCACAACGCTGTAATAATACAGCATATTACGGATTAGAATTTTCGTTCCCGATTCAGCGTTCGAAATGGTAGACAAGATCTCAAAGGTGGTACAGTTGCAAAAGCTGATGCAATGATTAAGGTCTCGTGCTAATTATGACTCGGATAGATATTGTTATTACATTAGTCATGCTAATTTAGTTCAGCTCACTTTGCTTTATAATGCAAACGAGCAGCAAAAAAGAGATTATACGACTAGCACAAACAGTCACGGTACCGTGGGCGTCAGTCAATGCTTTCAGCATCTTCGATGTAAACTCCGAGTGGATGCTGCTACAGCCAAAGAGAGGGCGACTTGTTGCATTTTTTGAGGATGCTTTTAAAGGTAAGCCAATCGCGAAAATTGACAATTTGGCCCCTGAAACCATACATGCAAGACATGTTGACTCTTTGATAGCCAAAAGATCTGATAGAGTTGCTGCTGTATCAAGTTGAAAAAATATAAAATCCTTTTATCAGTGGACATATTCATGTAGAAGTAAAACAAATCACAGATGCCTCCAATTGTCAACCAACAAACCGCTGATCTACACAGACGATATCGTCTGAAGCTCAGAGTGCGCGTATCTACTGCAATAGAGTAAGCCGTAATGAACGCAAATGTATGTTTAGTCTGAGTAACGCGACTAATATATCATTCTTCTAAGTTGGCTTACACGTTCATGGAGAAAAATATTGTG
This sequence comes from Plasmopara viticola, assembly GCA_001695595.3. Lineage (NCBI taxonomy): Eukaryota > Oomycota > Peronosporomycetes > Peronosporales > Peronosporaceae > Plasmopara > Plasmopara viticola. The sequence goes on from MBPM02000058.1 coordinate 402,005, forward strand.
GTCTCATTTTCAGGCCAATTTCTTCTACCAAGTACAACTTTTATTGCTATCGACCGCTGTATGCCACGTAGTAGTCGACTTTTCGCTAGCGCTTGTTCGGGTAGAGCTTGTTCAAAAAACAAGAGTATTCAGAGGTCCAGGCGCACATGCTTCCAACTTCTGAATCACACTTTGAGAATTTGGTTACGTGAGGTTTATTCTTTTTCACAGAGGTAGACTCATAAAATGACTAACATGCAAAAGCGTTCGTGGTGTTATACCTTTGCATATGCTGGAACCGTTTTGTCGAGCATTGAGCGGAATGTGTGACGACAAGTTCATCTCCATGATTCTTCGCACTTGACAAGAACGACAATATCACACATCTACACGCAGGCGTGCAAGTACAACATTAAGACGGGCGATAACACACTAGTATTATGACATACGGAAACGTGTCATAACTTTTAAGTAACGCGATTGATGTGTGTGAAATGCCGGTATTGAATACAGAGTGCGTCACTCTCGCGTGTAAGGACTGGCTGGTGGCAGTGCCGTGCAACTCGTATACTCTCACCAAACTACTTGCGGCTCGTTTACATTATGAAGCAAAGTTGATCTTTTTAACTTAAAGTAATCTGGCCCCAAAACATAGAAAGCAATTTGGTACTAGCATGTCTGAAACGGGTATATCATACCTGAGTGTAGTAGCCTTGCCGAAAATTCAAGCAGACTCTACCTCAACACGCAAGGAGAAGCGTCATTTTCACTCCGAAACGGACCTTTGATCGCTACTTACCATACTCTTAGAGTAAACTTGACCGAGTCATTGCTTAAGCTACGATTAAGTGCTATTGGAGTCTGCTTGATACACAAGACGGGGTTTATGTGCGCCCGGACCTCTGGATAGTCATTTGTTAATGAGCTTTACCCGAACAAGCGCTAGCGGAAAGTTCAATAGCACGTGGCATACTTTCGTTAGCAGAGATCGATAATATCAAAACTTGTGCTTGGTAGCTACAACAAGACGAAATTGAATCTCAGACCGCGGTATTTTTCACCATTAAAAAATATAGCAACTGAGTTGAAAGAGTAAGCCAAATCAGAAGAACATTGTATTGTTTTTGTTACTAAAACAGTACGATTTTCCGTATCGCGTAGGGTATTTTCCCGATAAAATGATTGCTTTAATCTGCTCATGTTGAATGGGACATGGCGAGTCAACTTGTCTTGCTTGCATGGTTTAACGGTGGATTCCACGACGCTTACTCCCCGACTTGTCGTTAATGATCTCGGGAACCACGATGGGTAGGGTCTTCGTGACCAGTGCGAATGACAGGATTTCTTGATGGTAAGGGATGTTGGCTAGCAATAGCCTTTTGTTTGGGTTCGCCGTGACCAGTGGCCAGGAATGTAGCTAGAATGAAGATGAAACCGCACGATCGACGCATGCTTCACCACTTGCAGTGCGAAAAGAATAGTGGGCTCCTGGTCGTGCTTGAGCTGCAGAATCCTATTTACTTAGATAGTTTGCCAACCAATCTGGGTAACGACCACATGAGAGCGACAAGATGTGAAAGAGAAGAGGCGAATTAAAATTCTGGTAGGCTATCTATGTTTGTAAAGCTTTCGTAAACTTGGAATGCCGGTAGTAAATTCTTGGTAACGCAAACTCGTTAGATTCTATGTACCTGTCGCGTGGTCCAGTGCCGCACCATTGGTCGCATACACCATCAACATATGGTCCGCACGACAAGACGTCCATGCGACAAAGGTGAGCAGCCGCTTTGATAAGGGAGAGTAGTCGTTGTCTTTATTACCTGATGGCAAACGCATCTTCTCAATTCTACACACGAAACGGCAATCCAAGTGAGACCAGAGAGCAGTCTTTGTGTATGCAATGGAACGTTATCGACCCGCACGGTAAGAAAATGCAGAATGGGTGCGACGCAAGTATATGGTAACGCTAAGACTGAACGAATGACCGCCATTAAGGCCAACAAACATCCGTCTCGTCGACCTCAGTGTACGCGCTAATATACACACAAGCAGAAACAGATTTCGTGTCCTCAACGGTTTGCAGCATTGTCTCATTCGATGCAGAAGCCTTTTTACGTGTCTTACACTACCGCGGAATTTGACCGCTGGGTGAGTGCGAAAATAAAGTACTTTGAAACACATTGTTCACGAAACAAAGACCGCAGCTTCCTCTTTTACATGCAACTCGTCGGCTGCGTATTGTCCTTGTCATCGTCCTAGCCTTGATCAGCGGCGCCAAATAGAAGCAGCGGAAATCGGCATTGTATAAATTCTAGCGAGCTGATTAGGGCAGCAGAAGGCGAGATAGTACAGTTTACACCGCCTGACAAACTCTGCAGTAAACAGATCCAGGTGATCGCATCGTCGTCGCTCGAACCAGAGCAGACAAAAAAATTCTTCACCAGCTGCCTCAAATCAGAACATTCGATTGGTTTCACATCTTAGAAGCGTACAGACAGCATGCCATCCTGCAACTACATACAGCGGTCGACAGCTGTTGAGAAGAAAGTAAAAACCGAAGTGAATATATTTATCCTGACCAATGAACGGCTACCATATGTAATTTCTGATTGTGACGTACATGTAATTACTGTAAAGCCATCCACCTGTTCAACATGCATTCAGCGGTGTAATGTTAACACTCCCACTCACCGCTAATGCTGTGTGTCCTTTGTTGCTGACTTGGTCTTGATTCCGGTGTTTTCGCGCAGATACTTAAGCATCTTGGTCCCAACTGCCTTCGTCAGCATATCTGCAAGCTGACTCTTCGTGTCGATATATTCGATCTTCAACAGTCCTTCTTGCACGTTCTCACGAATAAAGTGGTGCTTGATGTCCACATGCATCGTCCTAGCATGGTATCCGGCGTTATTGGCTAACGCAATCGCACCCTGGTTGTCTTCCCAAACCTGTGTGCCTTTAACTTGCTCGTGACCCATGTCCTTTAGCATTGCCCGCGTCCAAAGAACTTCTTGTGTGCATAAGCTGAGAGCCATATACTTAGCTTCCGCTGAGCTCAGCGCAACTGTCCGCTGGTACTTCGACTTAAATACCACTGGTGCGCTTGCAATCATGACCATAATTCCCGAGACCGAGCGTCTGTCATCCGTGTTGCTGCCCCAATCTGCATCCGAGTATGCCTTGACCGTAACGCTTCCAGTTCCTCGGTAGACGATACCGATTTGACGCGTGGTCTTCAGATACCGTACTACTCGGATTGCTGCGCTCCAATGTTGTAGTCCTGGGTTCTCCAGAAAACGTGATAGCTGCGTCACCACGTAAGCAATATCAGGCCGAGTGCTTGTCGTTATGTACAGCAAGCATTCAATCAAAGAGCGAATAGGCTTTATTCGCGTTGTCGGTCGTCCCTCTTCCGTTGTGGGTGACAGCTTTGACGACAGCTTCAATTCTGATACGCATGGGTTTTCAACATTCTTCGAATCTTGTTGATCGAATCGCTTGACCACGTCGTCGATGTAGCGAGTCTGTTCGATCACCAATATTCCAGCTGACCTGTCGTGATCAATTTCCATACCCAAATAAATTCCGCCTTACAAAGCTCCTTCATCTTGAAAGCATTCTTGAGTACTCCCTTTACTTAATTTAATTCTTTGCTGCTTCTTGCTGCGATAATCATGTCATCCACATATAGTCCAACGTAAGCAAAACCTTCTTTAGTTCTCTTGACATAAACACATTGATCTGCTCCGCAACTCTTAAAGCCATTCCTGATGAAGACACGATGAATTGTCTTGTTCCAGGCACTTGCTGCTTGCTTCAGTCCGTAAATAGCCTTGTTTAGTTGACATATGTATCCTTGAGCATTGTCGACACCAAGCGGAATTTCCATAAAAACGTTGTCCGTCAACACGCGATTGAGAAACGCCGTGTCGACGTCCAGCGGTTCCATTTGATAGCCACATTCAACACATACCGCGAGAACTATTCGGATCGAATTCATGTTGGCAACCGGGGAATATGTCTCGAAAAAGTCAACGCCATACTTCTGCTTGAAACCTTTCGCGACTAGTCGTGCCTTGTATCGCACGATAGCGCCATTCTGATCACGCTTTTTGGCAAATACCCATCGTGATCCAATTGTGCGTCCAATCCCCCCTCGTGGCTGCAATGTCCACGTTTTATTCTCTTCGTGAGAGCGAAGCTCAGCATCCATTGCTTCACGCCATTTCATTGCATCGTCGCTTGCCATTGCTTGAGTATAAGTAGTCGGTGAGTCCATATCATCGTCAACATTCATGCCGTAGGCAAGAAAGGCATCCGCAATTAGTCCATCTTCGTCAATCCTAGCACGCTTTGGAGTCGGTGAGCCCTCACTTCCTTCTGTTGACTCTCCACCATCGGAACCGTTTCTTAGCATTAGCACTGGCTCACGTCTTATTCGTGTTCGCTCCAATTCAGGCCGAAACACCAAACGATCTTCTTGTTGCACTTGGGACGGTTGATGATACTCCGTTAGCTCAAGTGTGTTTCGTACAGGGCTCTCAGAAGGCATTAGCCGCTGTACAACGGCGCTTGGCGTATGATATACATCATCCATATCGACATCCTCGACTGTCTCTTCGACAGCTCTCATAGGATGTCCGGAACTGACTGTCGATCCACTTGATGCTGAACATTGACTTCATCACCATCCTTAACTACTTGAACAATTGGTTCCGGCTTAAGCTCTTGCGTGTCGTAGATGCCGCCCACCTCACGCTCATCCAACTTCACAGAGCGGGTCACTTTAATCTTGGCATTCTCCAAGTCAAACACGCGATAGCCCTTGACATTCTCTGCATAGCCAAGAAACATACACTTGAAGCTCTTGGGTTTCAGTTTGGTCCGTTTCACATCGTCAATATGAGCGTAGCCTTGCGAACCAAATACGCGCAGGTGATCCATTCGAGGCTTCATTTTGAAAACTAGCTCATACGGCGTGGTGTCAGGATGGACCGTATTGCTGGAGCGATTAATTAAATAAACCGCTTCCGCCCACCATTCCGTCGATACGCTCTTGTAGTGTAACATGCTGCGGGCTTTCTCCATAATTGTCCTATTCATACGCTCCGCTACTCCGTTCTACTGCGGGCTGTATGGGACGGAGCGCTGGTGTACAATGCCGTTCTCTTGACATATTCCTGCCATTTTCATGGTTACGAACTCGGTTCCGTTGTCGGATCGCAAACATCTTAGTCGTGCACCCCACTGGTTCTCGTATAATGTCAGAAACTCCTTGAAGTTGCCAGCAACTTCACTCTTGCTCTTGATCAGAAAAATTGCAACATATCGTGAAAAGTCATCCACAAACGTGAGAATGTATTTGGCACCACCCTTCGAGATAGTTCGCATTGGCCCCATGACATCGGTGTGAACACGCTCCAACACACGTGTCGTCTTTGTCATTGAACGAGACAGAAACACCGTGATCGTCTGCTTGCCCTTCAAACGCCCGGCACACAATATTTCCACACCTTGCTTGATAATTGGGATACCATTAGTTAATCGCTGTGTCCTGATCAGCGCATCCTTGCTGGGGTGCCCCATGCGTGCATGCCAAAGCTCCCACTGATTGTCAGCCCCAGTATATTCAACGAGACAAGCTTCTTCTTGCTCACAGTCAAGAAAATACGACTTTCCAGCTTTTGTGCCCGACGCAATTGCTTGCTTCTTGTTCAAAACGACACATGACGAACGCGAAAATTCCACACTCATGCCACGCTCTGCCAGCTTGTCAACTGACAGCAACCTTCTGTCGAGTCCGGAAATGTGCAGAACTTCAACCATGCGAATCCTCATTCCGTTCAAACCAGTCAATTTTACCGTGCCGACTCCTTTAACAAGCAACTTCTTCCCGTCTACAATCGTAACTTCGATGCTAGCTTCTAGGCCCTTGTAATCAAACAAGTCCTTCCTGTGTGGGGTCATGTGGGAAGTTGCTCCACTATCAATCAGCCATCCTGATGACTTCGATTCACCAACAGCAAACACCGTGTCGTCGCTGTTGAATCTTTTACCGGCCGGGCAATTCCGCTTCATGTGTCCAAACTGGTCACAGTTGAAGCACTTGCCCTTGAATCCGCCGTTATTGCGTGAAGGACCACCCTTTCGTCCATTGTCCCGTCCACCTTTAATTCTTCTAGCATTTCCTTTTCTATTTACGCAAAACGCTTTCTCTGTAGATTCTTTCCTCTGCAGCTTCTCCGACTCTTTGAGCAGCTTCTCCATGACTTCTATCAACGAAATGTCCCTTGCATTTTCCACAATCGACGAAATCAAGTCGTACTCCGAAGGTAGACTGCTGAGAAGTACCACCAGCTGGCGTGACTCAACACTTTGCTCTCCCGTAGTCTGTAGTCCCACTACTAGCTCGTCAAAAGAGTCCAGATGCTCTGCCATGCTTGTTCCACTTTCCATCTTGAACTCATGTAGTGAACGAGTCATCACAACACGATTGTGAAGAGTCGAGCGATTGTAGAAATCGCGGAGGGTTCCCCACGCCTCCATAGCACGCGTAGCCGACCGAATCTTGGTCTGGTGCCGGATCTCAACGCCTTGAGCAATGATGCCTAGCGCCTTGGCATCATTAACCAGCCACGCCTCCGTGACGTCCTTCTCTTCCTTGACGGCCATGATGTGTCCCAGGAGACCCTTCCGCGCCAGGGTCATCCTCATGTTAAACTTCCAGTGGTAATTGTTACCACTTCCTAGGAGGATTTCGGTGCGCTTGTTCATATTGGGCGAGAACGTTGCATGAGCTTGTTGCGGCTGTTAACCTATTGAGAAGAAAGTAGAAACCGAAGTGAATATATTCATCCTGACCAATGAACGGCTACCATATGTAATTACTAATTGTGACGTACATGTAATTACTGTGAAGCCATCCACCTTTTCAACATGCATTCAGCGGTGTAATGTTAACAATTACTCCGACTTCCATTCGATCTACACTGCTTCAACTTTTTGTGTGTGTGTGTGTATCAACAGTCAATCGAATACCGAGAAGATGGTGTTGGCGTGCCATTAAAAGTGGGATATGGGGTGGTGAACGAATACTGTAGTGACTTCCAAATTAAAAGGGTTTATAAACACTGTGCGGTGTGCACTTGTTGAGAAGAAAGTAAAACCGAAGTGATTATATTTATCCTGACCAATGAACGGCTACCATATGTAATTACTATTTGTGACGTACTTGTAATTACTGTAAAGCCATCCACCTGTTCAACATGCGTTCAGCGGTGTAATGTTAATACTCCCACTCGCCGCTCATGCTGTGTGTCCTTTGTTGCTGACTTGGTCTTGATTCCGGAGGCTTCGCGCAGATACTTCAGCATCTTGGTTCCAAGCGCCTTGGTTAGCATATCTGCAAGCTGACTCCTTCTATCAATGTAGCCAATCTTGAGTAATCCATGCTGAACGTTCTCCCGAATAAAGTGATGTCTGATGTCCACGTGCTTTGTATGTGCGTGGTAGCCCGCGTTGTTTGCCAAAGCTATCGCACCTTGATTGTCTTCCCATATTTGCGTGCCTCCCACTTGTTCTTGACCCATGTCCTTGAGCATTGCGCGCGCCCAAAGTACTTCTTGTGTGCACAAGCTGAGCGCCATATACTCTACTTCTGCGGAACTTAGTGCAACGGTTCTCCGATACTTGGACTTGAATACAACTGGAGCTTTACCAATCTTGATCAACACACCTGAGACATACCGTCTGTCATCGGTGTTGCTACCCCAGTCAGCATCCGAAAAAGCTTCAATAATCACCTTTCCCGTATCTCTTTGGTAAACGATCTTATGATGACGTGTCGAATTTAAGTAGCGCAATACACGAATTGCGGCGTTCCAATGTGGTTATCCCGGTTTTTCGAGAAATCGAGACAGTTGTGTCACGATGTATGCGACGTCCGGCCGAGTGCAAGTTGTAACATATAGCAGACATCCAATTAGTGAGCGGTATGGTCTTGACCGCATCTCTGAACGCTCAGCTTCTGTACTTGGTGACTGTGATGTTGACAGCTTGAGACCGGACGTACACGGATTGTCGACTTTCTTGGCGTTTTTCTGCCCAAATCGCTCAGCCACGTCGCTAATGTAGCGTGTTTGCTTGATCATTAGTGTGGAAGCTGTCATGTCGTGGTCGATCTCCATGCCCAAGATGAACTTCGCCATACCGAGATCCTTCATCTTGAAAACACTTTTAAGCATCCCCTTGACCTCTAGAATCTCGTCGCTCGTCTTGGCTGCAATGATCATATCATCGACATAAAGACATACGTACACAAAACCTTCTTCCACTTTCTTCACGTAGACGCATTGATCCGCTCCACAACTTTTAAAATCGTTCTTCTTGAAGACGTGGTCGATCGTCTTGTTCCAAGCGCTTGCAGCTTGCTTGAGACCATATATAGCTTTGTTCAGCTGACACGCAAATCCTTGAGCTCCCTTAACACCAATTGGAACTTCCATGTGAACAAGATCCGACAGTACACTGTTGAGAAAGGCGGTGTCGACGTCCAGCTGTTCCATTTTGTAGCCTAATACCGCACACACTGCGAGTACAACTCGAATTGAGTTCATGTTGGCCACTGGAGAGTAAGTCTCGAAGAAATGCACGCCGTATTTCTGCTTGAAACCTTTAGCCACCAATCGTGCTTTGTAGCGCACAGCACATCCATTCTGGTCACGCTTCTTAGCAAAGACCCAGCGGCATCCAATCGTACGTCCAATTGATTCTCTTGGAACGAGTGTCCATGTTTTGTTTTTGTGATGCGACTGCAATTCGGCGTCCATCGCTTGTCGCCACTGTTCTGCCTCATCACTAGACATTGCCTGCGCATACGTGGTAGGCAAGTCTTCACCAACACTCACAGCGTCAGCGAGAATATCTTCAGCTATCAGGCCGTCTTCATCAATCCTTGCACGCTTTGAAGATGGTGGTCCTTCGCTTCCTCCCAGACTTTCATCGGCATCTGATCCGTTTTCCAGCAACAACATTGGTTCATTTGTACGCCTTGAACGTTCCACTTGCGGTCGAAATACCAATCGATCTTCCTGTGCATCCAGTGTAGGAATTCTGTACTCTGTCAGTTCAGAGTGTACTGAGGTCGGTAATCGAAGCATCTCGACCCTTGACGCATTTGTGTCGGACTCCTCCTCTATCATTGGAACATCTTAGATTTCATCTTCTCCTTCACACTCCATAAGTTCATCTTGATCTTGTTGGTGTTCCGTCGGCCCGGACACAGCCCTTTCGTCGTTGTCTTTGGTAACGTGTATCACCTTTATTTGTTTGGGCGGGTGTGTTTCATGAATGCCGCCCACTTCACGCTCGTCCAGCTTCACCGACCGTGATACTGATTTCTTGTCTTTCTCCAAATCGTAAACTCGGTATCCCTTGGTGTCTTCGGCATAACCAAGGAACATGCACTTGAAGCTTTTGGCTTCGAGCTTCGTCCTCTTCACTTGATCAACGTGAGCATATCCATGAGACCCAAACACCCTAAGATGATCCATCCGTGGCTTCATCTTAAATCCCAGTACATATGGGGTGTTATTTGGGCGCATTGTATTAGGAGAGCGGTTGATCAGGTACACCGCAGTGCTTACTGCCTCTGCCCACCAACGTGTCGGAACACACTTGTAGTGTAGCATGCTCCGTGCCTTTTCCATTATCGTACGGTTCATTCGTTCTGCAATTCCATTTTGTTGGGGACTGTATATTACTGTACGCTGATGTATGATACCGTTCCGCTGACATAAATCCGTAACTGTCTTGTTGACAAACTCCGTTCCATTGTCCGAACGCAGGCACTTGATACGGGTTTCCCACTGATTCTCATGCAGTGCTTTGAACATCTTGATCTTGTCGGCAACTTCACTCTTCTTTGCCAGAAAGTAGGCCACCACATATTGTGAATAATCATCCACAAACGTCAAAATGTATTTAGCACCTCCTTTTGAAAGTGTCTTCATGGGTCCCATCACGTCTGTGTGAACTAATTCCAATACACGTGATGTCTTTGTCATGGAGCGTCCTGGAAAGGCTTCGATCGTCTGCTTGCCCTTCATGCATCCACCACACAGGGTCTTAATTCCTTGTTTTAGCGCAGGAATACCTTCTGTGGATCGCATAGTCTTCACTAAAACGTCCTCACTTGGATGTCCCATACGAGCGTGCCATAACTCACACTGACTATCAACTCCCGAGTATTGCACCAATCGTGCCTCCTCTTGCTCACAATCCAGTGTGTAAGCTTTCCCATTTCTTGTCCCAGTTGCCAAAGCTTCGTTCTTGTCCCAAATGATGCACGAAGCACGCTGAAATTCCACACTTAGTCCACGTTCGGCAAGCTTTCCCACCGACAGTAGACGTCTGTCAAGTCCAGGGATAAGCAGCACTTCCATCATCGATATGCGTCTTCCATCTAAGCCGATAAGCTTCACTGTTCCAGCTCCTTCGACGCGTAACTTTCTGCCATCTGCAATTGTTACCTTGATGTAGTCTTTTAGTTGCTTGAAGTCGATCAAGTCACTTCGGTGAGGGGTCATGTGTGACGTCGCACCACTGTCGATCAGCCAGCTTACTGATTGCTCATCCCCCACAGCAAACACTGCATCAATACCGCTATAACGGTTTCTGGAACGGTTCTCAGCAGCTGGGCAGTCCCGCTTCATATGACCAGTCTGGTCACAATTAAAGCATTTTCCCCGAAAACCGCCGCCCTTGCGTGTCGCGTAAATCTTGCGGCCACTTCCTCGTCTGCCCTTGATCCGTCCATCATTGTCTGTGGCTCGAAACGCTTTCGCACTTGCTTCCTTCTTCTGTAGTCTATCCGACTCTTTCAACAGCTTCTCCTTGACTTCGATCAGAGTGATGTCCTTGGCGTTCTCCACGATAGAAGATATTATTTCATATTCCGCCGGCAAGCTGATCAGAAGCACCACTAGCTGTCTTGATTCATCCACCGGCTCTCCCGTCATCTGGAGTCCCACGACCAGCTCATCGAACGCGTCCAGATGTTCCACCATGCGAGTGCCACTCTCCATCTTAAATACATGAAGGCGCCGTGTCATCGTGACACGGTTGTGTAAAGTGGAACGATGGTAGAAATCGCGAAGCGTTCCCCATGCCTCCAAGGCACGAGTAGCAGATCGTATCTTGGTCTGGTGTTGTATCTCGACGCCCTCGGCAATTATACCCAATGCCTTGGCGTCATTCACGAGCCACGTCTCCGTTATTTCGCTCTCGCCCTTCGCGCCCATAATGTGTCCCAGCAGCCCTTTTCTTGCGAGGGCCATTCTCATATTGAACTCCCAATGGTAGTAGTTACCATCTCTTAGGAGGACTTCGGTGCGCTTGGTATTCATGGCGGTGACGGTGTGGTGATGCGAGGCTGTTGTTTGCGGCTGTTAACCTGTTAAGAAAGTAAAAACCGAAGTGAATATATTTATCCTGACCAATGAACGGCTACCATATGTAATTACTAATTGTGACGTACTTGTAATTACTGTAAAGCCACCCACCTGTTCAACATGCATTCAGCGGCGTAATGTTAACACTCATTCAACTCAGTTGCTATATTTTTGATGGTGAAAAATACCGCGGTCTGAGATTCAATTTCGTCTTGTCGTTATGACTCGGTCAAGTTACACCGGGGAAGTCCGTGTGCTGTCTATAGTTTCAACTCTTAAAGTATGGAAAGTAAAGATCTAAGGGCCGTTTCGCAATTAAAATTGGCGCTTCTCCTTGCGTGTCGAGGTAGGGTCTGCTTGTATTTTCGGCAAGGCTAGCACACTCAGGTATGATATACCCGTTTCAGACATGCTAGTACTAAATTGCTTTCTATGTTTTGTGGCCAGATTACTTCAAGTTACAGGGATCAGCTTTGCTTTATAATGTAATGGAACCGCAAGTGATTTGGTGAGAGTATACGAGCTGACGGCATTGCCACCAGCCAGTACTTACATGCAAAAATGACGCACTTTGTATTCAATACCGCGTGTGTATTTCACAGACATCAATCGCGTTACTTAAAAGTTATGACACGTTTCCGTATGTCATAATACTAGTGTGTTATTGCCCGTCTCATCTAAATTAGGCGAGCAGTATGAAAAAGCCTTTTTTTGAGAGCGACTCAGTCCTCATTACACCATTTCAATTTGACAGCTAGCGCAATGGTTCCCGTGTCTTAAAAGAAGTGAAAGCAGACAGTAATTTGATGTTATGCTATGCAAATGCATCATTCCTTTAAGTTACGATCGTAAATGAATAGCGTCCTAAGTAAACGACAGTTATCTTAATCATTGCATCAGCTTTAGCAGCTGTACCACCTTAAAGATTTTGTTGACCGTTTCTAAAACTGAACCGAAAACGAAAATTCTGATAGCAATATGTTGTAGAATCACAGCATTGTGCATTGGCGCAATATGTAGTATACCATCTGATGGCGCTTCCACCAAGTGATGATAAATTCAAAGGCTCTCACGGTCGCATTGATCACTGTTGTGACTAAACTCGGACACACAGCTTACTAGACGACAGCCGAGGGCTGCTTTAAGCCGATTCGATAATGTTTTGAGACTGCAGCTTTATTTTGCAGTACTGTCAACCTTTGAGTCCATAATGGCTCCAGATTAATGTGCGATTAAGAGGTGTCCGAGTGCTAGTATGTTGCTTGTCGCGCTTTGACACAGTACTTTGCGTCGAGCCATTTAAAAATATTCAATTATAAAAATTGCTTACGCTTTGGCTTTTCAAGTGCACACCGCACAGTGTTTATACACCCTTTTTATTATGAAGTCACTACAGTATTCGTTCACCACCCCATATCCCACTTTTTGTGGCACGCCAACACCATCTTCTCGGTATTCATTTGACTGTTGATACACACACACACACACAAAAAAAAAAGTTGAAATGTAGAAAAGCAGCGCGGATCCGGTGGAAGTCGGAGTAAAAACTCAAGACGAAGGAGGAGCTGAAGCATAGTTTGTGATGACCAAATACGACGCAGAGGAGGACGAACATGCGGTAGGGCTGCAGACAACAGAGGACGCACAACGAACCCACCGACAGTTGGGCACTCACAGCTTTGGCTAGGCGAGAAGTTCCTATTTCCAAGTCGGATTGCGTACCAGATCAAAAGATTTCATGAAGTATGTTTACACGAGATACAGAGTAAATCTCGAGACATTCGAACAACAACTCGCAAAGATCAATAGAAAGCTCGTCGTCAATACGTATTGACCGAGAGTTGATACGCAGTGGCTGGCTTTACCTGCAGGCGAATGTCATGAACGTATATGAAGAAGAATCTTAATTGCGCGAATGTGAATCAACTTGAGAGTTTTCAGGAAAAGGTGGTAACGACGATATTTTGTACTGGTTAAGAGAACGAGCGTAGCAACAGGAGAGTAGTGGGTATCGCTGCAATTGCAATTTTGACAAGCCACGTGGAGAGATGCAGTTGCAGGATGGCATGCTGTCTGAACGCTTTTAAAAGATGGTGAAGAATATTTTTTGTCTGTTCTGGATCGAGCGACGACGACGCGAGCACCCGGATCTGTTTACTACAGAGTTTAGCAGGCGGTGTAAACTGTACTATCTCACGTTCTGCTGCCCTAATCAGCTCGCTAGGGTTTACACAATTCCGATTTTCGCTGCTTCTATTGGCGCCGCTGATCAAGGCTTGAAAGATGACAAGGACAATACGCAGCCGACGAGTTGCATGTGAAGGGAGAAGCTGCGGTCTTTGTTTCGTGAACAATGTGTTTCTAAGTAATTTATTGTCGCACTCACCCAGCGGTCATATTCGGTGGTAGTGTAAGACACGTAAAAAGGCTTCTGCATCGAATGAGACAATGCTGCAAACCGTTGAGGACACGAAATCTGTTTCTGCTTGTGTATATTAGCGCGTACACCGAGGTCGACAAGACGGATGTTTGTTGATCTTAATGGCGGTCATTCGTTCAGTCTTAGCGTTACCATATACTTGCGTCGCACCCATTCTGCATTTTTTTATCGTGCGGGTCGATAACGTTCCATTGCATATACAAAGACTGCTCTCTGGTCTCACTTGGATTTCCGTTTAGTGTGTAGAATTGAGAAGACGCGTTTGCCATCAGGTAATAAAGACAACAAATTCTCTCCCTTATCAAAGCAGCTGCTCACATTTGTCGCATGGACGTCTTGTCGTGTGGACCATATGTAGATGGTTTATGCGACCAATGGTGCGGCATTGGACCACGCGACAGGTACATAGAATCTAACGAGTTTGCGTTATCGAGAATTTACGACTGGCATTCCAAGTAAACGAAAGCTTTACAAACATAGATAGCCTACCAGAATTTTAATTCGCTTCTTTTCTTTCACATCTTGTCGCTCTCATGTGGTCGTTACCCAGATTGGTTGGCAAACTATCTAAGTAATAGGATTCTGCAGCTCAAGCACGACCAGGAGCCCACTATTCTTTTCGCACTGCAAGTGGTGAAGCATGCGTCGATCGTGCGGTTTTATCCTCATTCTAGCTACATTCCTGGCCACTGGTCACGGCGAACCCAAACAAAAGGCTATTGCTAGCCAACATCCCTTACCATCAAGAAATCCTGTCATTCGCACTGGTCACGAAGACCCTACCCATCGTGGTTCCCGAGATCATTAACGACAAGGCGGGGAGTAAGCGTCGTGGAATCCATCGTAAACCATGCAAGCAAGACAAGTTGACTCGCCATGTCCCATTCAACATGAGCAGAATAAAGCAATCATTTTATCGGTAAAATACCCTACACGATACGGAAAATCGTACTGCTTTAGTAACAAAAACAATACAATGTTCTTCTGAATTGGCTTACTCTTTCAACTCAGTTGCTTAATTCTTTGATGGCGAAAAATACCGCGGTCTGAGATTCAATTTCGTCTTGTCGTTATGACTCGGTCAAGTTTACTTCGGGGAAGTCCGTGTGCTGTCTATACTCTTAATTCTCAAAGTATGGTAAGTAAAGATCTAAGGGCCGTTTCGCAATTAAAATTGGCGCTTCTCCTTGCGTGTCGAGGTAGGGTCTGCTTGTATTTTCGGCAAGGCTAGCACACTCAGGTATGATATACCCGTTTCAGACATGCTAGTACAAAATTGCTTTCTATGTTTTGTGGCCAGATTACTTCAAGTTACAGGGATCAGCTTTGCTTTATAATGTAAACGAACCGCAAGTGGTTTGGTGAGAGTATACGAGCTGACGGCATTGCCACCAGCCAGTTCTTACACGCGAGAATGACGCACTCTGTATTTAATACCGGCATTTCACACACATCAATCGCGTTACTTAAAAGTTATGACACGTTTCCGTATGTCATAATACTAGTGTGTTATTGCCCGTCTCATCTAAATTAGGCGAGCAGTATGAAAAAGCCTTAATTTGAGAGCGACTCAGTCCTCATTACACCATTTCAATTTGACAGCTAGCGCAATGGTTCCCGTGTCTTAAAAGAAGTGAAAGCAGACAGTAATTCGATGTTATGCTATGCAACTGCATCATTCCTTTAAGTTACGATCGTAAATGAATAGCGTCCTATGTAAACGACAGTTATCTTAATCATTGCATCAGCTTTAGCAGCTGTACCACCTTAAAGATTTTGTTGACCATTTCTAAAGCTGAACCAGAAATGAAAATTCTGATAGTAATATGTTGTAGAATCACAGCATTGTGCATTTGGCGCAATATGTAGTATACCATCTGATGGCGCTTCCACCAAGTGATGATAAATTCAAAGGCTCTCACGGTCGCATTGATCACTGTTGTGACTAAACTCGGACACACAGCTTACTAGACGACAGCCGAGGGCTGCTTTAAGCCGATTCGATAATGTTTTGAGACTGCAGCTTTATTTTGCAGTACTGTCAACCTTTGAGTCCATTATGGCTCCTGATTAATGTGCGATTAAGAGGTGTCCGAGTGCTAGTATGTTGCTTGTCGCGCTTTGACACAGTACTTTGCGTCGAGCCATTTAAAAATATTCAATTATAAAGAATGCTTACGCTTTGGCTTTTCAAGTGCACACCGCACAGTGTTTATACACCCTTTTTATTATGAAGTCACTACAGTATTCGTTCACCACCCCATATCCCACTTTTTGTGGCACGCCAACACCATCTTCTCGGTATTCATTTGACTGTTGATACACACACACACACAAAAAGTTGAAATGTAGAAAAGCAGCGCGGATCCGGTGGAAGTCGGAGTAAAAACTCAAGACGAAGGAGGAGCTGAAGCATAGTTTGTGATGACCAAATACGACGCAGAGGAGGACGAACATGCGGTAGGGCTGCAGACAACAGAGGACGCACAACGAACCCACCGACAGTTGGGCACTCACAGCTTTGGCTAGGCGAGAAGTTCCTATTTACCAGATCAAAAGATTTCATGAAGTATGTTTACACGAGATACAGAGTGAATCTCGAGACATTCGAACAACAACTCGCAAAGATCAATAGAAAGCTCGTCGTCAATACGTATTGACCGAGAGTTGATACGCAGTGGCTGGCTTTACCAGCAGGCGAATGTCATGTACGTATATGAAGAAGAATCTTAATTGCGCGAATGTGAATCAACTTGAGAGTTTTCAGGAAAAGGTGGTAACGACGATATTTTGTACTGGTTAAGAGAACGAGCGTAGCAACAGGAGAGTAGTGGGTATCGCTGCAATTGCAATTTTGACAAGCCACGTGGAGAGATGCAGTTGCAGGATGGCATGCTGTCTGAACGCTTTTTAAAGATGGTGAAGAATATTTTTTGTCTGTTCTGGATCGAGCGACGACGACGCGAGCACCTGGATCTGTTTACTACAGAGTTTAGCAGGCGGTGTAAACTGTACTATCTCGCCTTCTGCTGCCCTAATCAGCTCGCTAGGGTTTACACAATTCCGATTTTCGCTGCTTCTATTGGCGCCGCTGATCAAGGCTTGAAAGATGGCAAGGACAATACGCAGCCGACGAGTTGCATGTGATGGGAGAAGCTGCGGTCTTTGTTTCGTGAACAATGTGTTTCTAAGTAATTTATTTTCGCACTCACCCAGCGGTCATATTCGGTGGTAGTGTAAGACACGTAAAAAGGCTTCTGCATCGAATGAGACAATGCTGCAAACCGTTGAGGACACGAAATTTGTTTCTGCTTGTGTGTATATTAGCGCGTACACCAAGGTCGACAAGACGGATGTTTGTTGATCTTAATGGCGGTCATTCGTTCAGTCTTAGCGTTACCATATACTTGCGTCGCACCCATTCTGCATTTTTTTTACCGTGCGGGTCGATAACGTTCCATTGCATACACAAAGACTGCTCTCTGGTCTCACTTGGATTGCCGTTTAGTGTGTAGAATTGAGAAGACGCGTTTGCCATCAGGTAATAAAGACAACGGATTCTCTCCCTTATCAAAGCAGCTGCTCATATTTGTCGCATGGACGTCATGTCGTGTGGACCATATGTAGATGGTTTATGCGACCAATGGTGCGGCATTGGACCACACGACAGGTACACAGAATCTAACGAGTTTGCGTTATCAAGAATTTACTACCGGCATTCCAAGTAAACGAAAGCTTTACAAACATAGATAGCCTACCAGAATTTTAATTCGCCTCTTTTCTTTCACATCTTGTCGCTCTATGTGGTCGTTACCCAGATTGGTTGGCAAACTACCTAAGTAAATAGGATTCTGCAGCTCAAGCACGACCAGGAGCCCACTATTCTTTTCGCACTGCAAGTGGTGAAGCATGCGTCGATCGTGCGGTTTCATCCTCATTCTAGCTACATTCCTGGCCACTGGTCACGGCGAACCCAAACAAAAGGCTATTGCTAGCCAACATCCCTTACCATCAAGAAATCCTGTCATTCGCACTGGTCACGAAGACCCTACCCATCGTGGTTCCCGAGATCATTAACGACAAGGCGGGGAGTAAGCGTCGTGGAATCCACCGTTAAACCATGCAAGCAAGACAAGTTGACTCGCCATGTCCCATTCAACATGAGCAGAATAAAGCAATCATTTTATCGGTAAAATACCCTACACGATACGGAAAATCGTACTGCTTTAGTAACAAAAACAATACAATGTTCTTCTGACTTGGATTACTCTTTCAACTCAGTTGCTTAATTCTTTGATGGCGAAAAATACCGCGGTCTGAGATTCAATTTCGTCTTGTCGTTATGACTCGGTCAAGTTACACCGGGGAAGTCCGTGTGCTGTCTATAGTTTCAACTCTAAAAGTATGGTAAGTAAAGATCTAGGGGCCGTTTCGCAATTAAAATTGGCGCTTCTCCTTGCGTGTCGAGGTAGGGTCTGCTTGTATTTTCGGCAAGGCTAGCACACTCAGGTAAGATATACCCGTTCAGACGTGCTAGTACCAAATTGCTTTCTATGTTTTGTGGCCAGATTTCTTCAAGTTACAGGGGTCAGCTTTGCTTTATAATGTAAACGAACCGCAAGTGATTTGGTGAGAGTATACGAGCTGACGGCATTGCCACCAGCCAGTCCTTACACGCGAGAATGACGCACTCTGTATTTAATACCGGCATTTCACACACATCAATCGCGTTACTTAAAAGTTATGACACGTTTCCGTATGTCATAATACTAGTGTGTTATTGCCCGTCTCATCTAAATTAGGCGAGCAGTATGAAAAAGCCTTTTTTTGAGAGCGACTCAGTCCTCATTACACCATTTCAATTTGACAGCTAGCGCAATGGTTCCCGTGTCTTAAAAGAAGTGAAAGCAGACAGTAATTTGATGTTATGCTATGCAACTGCGTCTTCCTTTAAGTTACGATCGTAAATGAATAGCGTCCTAAGTAAACGACAGTTATCTTAATCATTGCATCAGCTTTAGCAGCTAAACCACCTTAAAGATTTTGTTGACCATTTCTAGAACTGAACCGAAAACGAAAATTCTGATAGCAATATGTTGTAGAATTACAGCATCGTGCATTGGCGCAATATGTAGTATACCATCTGATGGCGCTTCCACCAAGTGATGATAAATTCAAAGGCTCTCACGGTCGCATTGATCACTGTTGTGACTAAACTCGGACACACAGCTTACTAGATGACAGCCGAGGGCTGCTTTAAGCCGATTCGATAATTCGATAATGTTTTGAGACTGCAGCTTTATTTTGCAGTACTGTCAACCTTTGAGTCCATTATGGCTCCTGATTAATGTGCGATTAAGAGGTGTCCGAGTGCTAGTATGTTGCTTGTCGCGCTTTGACACAGTACTTTGCGTCGAGCCATTTAAAAATATTCAATTATAAAAATTGCTTACGCTTTGGCTTTTCAAGTGCACACCGCACAGTGTTTATACACCCTTTTTATTATGGAGTCACTACAGTATTCGTTCACCACCCCATATCCCCACTTTTTGTGGCACGCCAACACCATCTTCTCGGTATTCAATTGACTGTTGATACACACACACACACAAAAGTTGAAATGTAGAAAAGCAGCGCGGATCCGGTGGAAGTCGGAGTAAAAACTCAAGACGAAGGAGGAGCTGAAGCAAGTTTGTGATGACCAAATACGACGCAGAGGAGGAAGAACATGCGTAGGGCTGCAGACCGCACAGGACGCACAACGAACCCACCGACAGTTGGGCACTCACAGCTTTGGCTAGGCGAGAAGTTCCTATTTCCAAGTCGGATTGCGTACCAGATCAAGAGATTTCATGAAGTATGTTTACACGAGATACAGAGTAAATCTCGAGACATTCGAACAACAACTCGCAAAGATCAACGGAAAGCTCGTCGTCAATACGTATTGACCGAGAGTTGATACGCAGTGGCTGGCTTTACAAGCAGGCGAATGTCATGTACGTATATGAAGAAGAATCTTAATTGCGCGAATGTGAATCAACTTGAGAGTTTTCAGAAAAAGGTGGTAACGACGATATTTTGTACTGGTTAAGAGAACGAGCGTAGCAACAGGAGGGTAGTGGGTATCGCTGCAATTGCAATTTTGACAAGCCACGTGGAGAGATGCAGTTGCAGGATGGCATGCTGTCTAAACGCTTTTTAAAATTGAAACCAAGCGAACGTTCTGTTTTAAGGTAGCTGGTGAAGAATATTTTTTGTCTGTTCTGGATCAAGCAACGACGACGCGAGCACCTGAATCTGTTTCCCGCAGAGTTTAGCAGGCGGTGTAAACTGTACTATCTCGCCTTCTGCTGCCCTAATCAGATCGCTAGGGTTTACACAATTTCGATTTTCGCTGCTTCTATTGGCGCCGCTGATCAAGGCTTGAAAGATGGCAAGGACAATACGCAGCCGACGAGTTGCATGTGAAGGGAGAAGCTGCGGTCTTTGTTTCGTGAACAATGTGTTTCTAAGTAATTTATTTTCGCACTCACCCAGCGGTCATATTCGGTGGTAGTGTAAGACACGTAAAAAGGCTTCTGCATCGAATGAGACAATGCTGCAAACCGTTGAGGACACGAAATTTGTTTCTGCTTGTGTGTATATTAGCGCGGACACCAAGGTCGACAAGACGGATGTTTGTTGATCTTAATGGCGGTCATTCGTTCAGTCTTAGCGTTACCATATACTTGCGTCGCACCCATTCTGCAATTTTTTTTACCGTGCGGGTCGATAACGTTCCATTGCATACACAAAGACTGCTCTCTGGTCTCACTTGGATTGCCGTTTAGTGTGTAGTTGAGAAGACGCGTTTGCCATCAGGTAATAAAGACAACGGATTCTCTCCCTTATCAAAGCAGCTGCTCATATTTGTCGCATGGACGTCTTGTCGTGTGGACCATATGTAGATGGTTTATGCGACCAATGGTGCGGCATTGGACCACGCGACAGGTACACAGAATCTAACGAGTTTGCGTTATCAAGAATTTACTACCGGCATTCCAAGTAAACGAAAGTTTTACAAACATAGATAGTCTACCAGAATTTTAATTCGCCTCTTTTCTTTCACATCTTGTCGCTCTCATGTGGTCGTTACCCAGATTGGTTGGCAAACTATCTAAGTAAATAGGATTCTGCAGCTCAAGCACGACCAGGAGCCCACTATTCTTTTCGCACTGCAAGTGGTGAAGCATGCGTCGATCGTGCGGTTTCATCCTCATTCTAGCTACATTCCTGGCCACTGGTCACGGCGAACCCAAACAAAAGGCTATTGCTAGCCAACATCCCTTACCATCAAGAAATCCTGTCATTCGCACTGGTCACGAAGACCCTACCCATCGTGGTTCCCGAGATCATTAACGACAAGGCGGGGAGTAAGCGTCGTGGAATCCACCGTTAAACCATGCAAGCAAGACAAGTTGACTCGTCATGTCCCATTCAACATGAGCAGATTAAAGCAATCATTTTATCGGGAAAATACCCTACACGATACGGAAAATCGTACTGTTTTAGTAACAAAAACAATACAATGTTCTTCTGACTTGGATTACTCTTTCAACTCAGTTGCTTAATTCTTTGATGGCGAAAAATACCGCGGTCTGAGATTCAATTTCGTCTTGTCGTTATGACTCGGTCAAGTTACACCGGGGAAGTCCGTGTGCTGTCTATAGTTTCAACTCTAAAAGTATGGTAAGTAAAGATCTAGGGGCCGTTTCGCAATTAAAATTGGCGCTTCTCCTTGCGTGTCGAGGTAGGGTCTGCTTGTATTTTCGGCAAGGCTAACACACTCAGTAAGATATACCCGTTCCAGACGTGCTAGTACCAAATTGCTTTCTATGTTTTGTGGCCAGATTTCTTCAAGTTACAGGGGTCAGCTTTGCTTTATAATGTAAACGAACCGCAAGTGATTTGGTGAGAGTATACGAGCTGACGGCATTGCCACCAGCCAGTACTTACATGCAAGAATGACGCACTTTGTATTCAATATCGCGGTATTTCACACACATCAATCGCATTACTTTAAAGTTATGACACGTTTCCGTATGTCATAATACTAGTGTGTTATTGCCCGTCTCATCTAAATTAGGCGAGCAGTATGAAAAAGCCTTTTTTTGAGAGCGACTCAGTCCTCATTACACCATTTCAATTTGACAGCTAGCGCAATGGTTCCCGTGTCTTAAAAGACGTGAAAGCAGACAGTAATTCGATGTTATGCTATGCAACTGCATCATTCCTTTAAGTTACGATCGTAAATGAATAGCGTCCTAAGTAAACGACAGTTATCTTAATCATTGCATCAGCTTTAGCAGCTGTACCACCTTAAAGATTTTGTTGACCGTTTCTAAAGCTGAACCAGAAACGAAAATTCTGATAGTAATATGTTGTAAAATCACAGCATTGTGCATTGGCGCAATATGTAGTATACCATCTGATGGCGCTTCCACCAAGTGATGATAAATTCAAAGGCTCTCACGGTCGCATTGATCACTGTTGTGACTAAACTCGGACACACAGCTTACTAGACGATAGCCGAGGGCTGCTTTAAGCCGATTCGATAATGTTTTGAGACTGCAGCTTTATTTTGCAGTACTGTCAACCTTTGAGTCCATTATGGCTCCTGATTAATGTGCGATTAAGAGGTGTCCGAGTGCTAGTATGTTGCTTGTCGCGCTTTGACACAGTACTTTGCGTCGAGCCATTTAAAAATATTCAATTATAAAAATTGCTTACGCTTTGGCTTTTCAAGTGCACACCGCACAGTGTTTATACACCCTTTTTATTATGGAGTCACTACAGTATTCGTTCACCACCCCATATCCCACTTTTTGTGGCACGCCAACACCATCTTCTCGGTATTCAATTGACTGTTGATACACACACACACACACACACACAAAGTTGAAATGTAGAAAAGCAGCGCGGATCCGGTGGAAGTCGGAGTAAAAACTCAAGACGAAGGAGGAGCTGAAGCCAAGTTTGTGATGACCAAATACGACGCAGAGGAGGAAGAACATGCGGTAGGGCTGCAGACCGCAGAGGACGCACAACGAACCCACCGACAGTTGGGCACTCAGAGCTTTGGCTAGGCGAGAAGTTCCTATTACCAAGTCGGATTGCGTACCAGATCAAGAGATTTCATGAAGTATGTTTACACGAGATACAGAGTAAATCTCGAGACATTCGAACAACAACTCGCAAAGATCAACGGAAAGCTCGTCGTCAATACGTATTGACCGAGAGTTGATACGCAGTGGCTGGCTTTACAAGCAGGCGAATGTCATGTACGTATATGAAGAAGAATCTTAATTGCGCGAATGTGAATCAACTTGAGAGTTTTTAGGAAAAAGTGGTAACGACGATATTTTGTACTGGTTAAAAGAACGAGCGTAGCAACAGGAGAGTAGTGGGTATCGCTGCAATTGCAATTTTGACAAGCCACGTGGAGAGATGCAGTTGCAGGATGGCATGCTGTCTGAACGCTTTGAAAGATGAAACCAAGCGAACGTTCTGTTTTAAGGTAGCTGGTGAAGAATATTTTTTGTCTGCTCTGGATCGAGCGACGACGACGCGAGCACCTGGATCTGTTTACTGCAGAGTCTAGCAGGCGGTGTAAACTGTACTATCTCGCCTTCTGCTGCCCTAATCAGCTCGCTAGGGTTTACACAATTCCGATTTTCGCTGCTTCTATTGGCGCCGCTGATCAAGGCTTGAAAGATGACAAGGACAATACGCAGCCGACGAGTTGCATGTGAAGGGAGAAGCTGCGGTCTTTGTTTCGTGAACAATGTGTTTCTAAGTAATTTATTTTCGCACTCACCCAGCGGTCATATTCGGTGGTAGTGTAAGACACGTAAAAAGGCTTCTGCATCGAATGAGACAATGCTGCAAACCGTTGAGGACACGAAATCTGTTTCTGCTTGTGTGTATATTAGCGCGTACACCGAGGTCGACAAGACGGATGTTTGTTGATCTTAATGGCGGTCATTCGTTCAGTCTTAGCGTTACCATATACTTGCGTCGCACCCATTCTGCATTTTTTTTACCGTGCGGGTCGATAACGTTCCATTGCATACACAAAGACTGCTCTCTGGTCTCACTTGGATTGCCGTTTAGTGTGTAGAATTGAGAAGACGCGTTTGCCATCAGGCAATAAAGACAACGAATTCTCTGCCTTATCGAAGCAGCTGCTCACATTTGTCGCATGGACGTCTTGTCGTGTGGACCATATGTAGATGGTTTATGCGACCAATGGTGCGGCATTGGACCACGCGACAGGTACATGAATCTAACGAGTTTGCGTTATCAAGAATTTACTACTGGCATTCCAAGTAAACGAAAGCTTTACAAACATAGATAGCCTACCAAAATTTTTAATTCGCCTCTTCTCTTTCACATCTTGTCGCTCTCATGTGGTCGTTACCCAGATTGGTTGGCAAACTATCTAAGTAAATAGGATTCTGCAGCTCAAGCACGACCAGGAGCCCACTATTCTTTTCGCACTGCAAGTGGTGAAGCATGCGTCGATCGTGCGGTTTCATCCTCATTCTAGCTACATTCCTGGCCACTGGTCACGGCGAACCCAAACAAAAGGCTATTGCTAGCCAACATCCCTTACCATCAAGAAATCCTGTCATTCGCACTGGTCACGAAGACCCTACCCATCGTGGTTCCCGAGATCATTAACGACAAGGCGGGGAGTAAGCGTCGTGGAATCCACCGTTAAATCATGCAAGCAAGACAAGTTGACTCGCCATGTCCTATTCAACATGAGCAGAATAAAGCAATCATTTTACCGGTAAAATACCCTACACGATACGGAAAATCGTACTGCTTTAGTAACAAAAACAATACAATGTTCTTCTGATTTGGCTTACTCTTTCAACTCAGTTGCTTAATTCTTTAATGGCCCACTTTTTGTGGCACGCCAACACCATCTTCTCGGTATTCAATTGACTGTTGATACACACACACACACACACACACACACACAAAAAGTTGAAATGTAGAAAGCAGCGCGGATCCGGTGGAGGTCGGAGTAAAAACTCAAGACGAAGGAGGAGCTTAAGCATAGTTTGTGATGACCAAATACGACGCAGAGGAGGACGAACATGCGGTAGGGCTGCAGACTGCAGAGGACGCACAACGAACCCCCGACAGTAGGGCACTCAGAGCTTTGGCTTGGCGAGAAGTTCCTATTTCCAAGTCGGATTGCGTACCAGATCAAGAGATTTCATGAAGTATGTTTACACGAGATACAAAGTAAATCTCGAGACATTCGAACAACAACTCGCAAAGATCAACGGAAAGCTCGTCATCAATACGTATTGACCAAGAGTTGATACGCAGTGGCTGGCTTTACAAGCAGGCGAATGTCATGTACGTATATGAAGAAGAATCTTAATTGCGCGAATGTGAATCAACTTGAGAGGTTTCAGAAAAAGGTGGAAACGACGATATTTTGTACTGGTTAAGAGAACGAGCGTAGCAACAGAGAGTAGTGGGTATCGCTGCAATTGCAATTTTGACAAGCCACGTGGAGAGATGCAGTTGCAGGATGGCATGCTGTCTGAACTCTTTTTAAAGATGAAACCAAGCGAACGTTCTGTTTTAAGGTAGCTGGTGAAGAATATTTTTTGTCTGTTCTGGATCGAGCGACGACGACGCGAGCACCTGGATCTGTTTCCTGCAGAGTTTAGCAGGCGGTGTAAACTTTACTATCTCGCCTTCTGCTGCCCTAATAGCTCGCTAGGGTTTACACAATTCCGATTTTCGCTGCTTCTATTGGCGCCGCTGATCAAGGCTTAAAAGATGACAAGTCAATTCGCAGCCGACGAGTTGCATGTGAAGGGAGAAGCTGCGGTCTTTGATTCGTGAACAATGTGTTTCTAAGTAATTTATTTTCGCACTCACCCAGCGGTCATATCCGGTGGTAGTGTAAGACACGTAAAAAGGCTTCTGCATCAAATGAGACAATGCTGCAAATCGTTGAGGACACGAACTTTGTTTCTACAACAATGTGATTGTCGCAGTGCAAAATGGAAAGTAAATTCATAGGAATAAAGCAAACTATCGGCTCTAACTCACTTGTAGCCACGTGGTCTTTTGTCTCGATATTCTAGAATGTGACTATTTCTCTAATATGTCAAGTTGGCACATACTGTGGGACACCCAATTAGAGGCCGTTACACTCCCCCTCAACTTGACAGTCCACAAGTCCGCATGCGTCACGAAGCTTCACAAATCGTGGCGTCGGAATGGCCTTCGTTAACATATCCGCCAGCTGAGACTCTGATGGTACGTACTCCACCTTGATGGTGCCCTTTTCGACGTAGTCACGGACGAAGTGAGCTCGGAGGTCGATGTGCTTGGCGCGTGGGGTGTATCCGTGATTAGTTTCCATACTAATCGCCGACTGGTTGTCCATGTAGATCGTCGACGCACTCGACACGCTTACACCCATTTCTGTGAGGAGGAAACGCAGCCACAGTACTTCTTGAGCGGTAAGTGCGAGAGCCATGTACTCGGCTTCAGCAGTTGATAACGCGACGGTCGCTTGACGCTTGCTCTTGTAGATGACCGGACCGTCAGCCATCTTCACCATCAAACCAGACGTCGAACGTCGCGTTTCCTTATCACCACCCCAGTTCGCGTCGCAGTATGTGACGATATTCTTGCCCTTTGCCGTGTAGTGGATGCCGATCGAATCAGTGGCCTTGAGGTAGCGAAGTACACGTAACACAGCATTCCAATGCATCTCACGCGGCGTATCGAGGTAATGAGAGAGTATCGACAGCACGTAGCCAATGCCGGGACGCGTGGCATTGGCAACGTACAGCATTGATCCGATTAGTTCGCGGTACTTATTTTTGTCTGTGCATACACCGTGCTTGTCGGATGGGCTGAGATCTTGACCAATTACCATTGGGTTGCGGACACCATGAGCAGATACTTGACCAAAACGCTCGAGCAACTTGGTTATAAACTGAGATTGCTTCACCACCATTTCTCCACGTTTCCGATCGTGAAGTACTTCCATCCCGAGAACGAAACGAGCATCACCGAGTGATTTGACCGTGAAGTGCGACGCGAGACCAGTACACACGGATCGCGCTTGTTCCTCTGTTTTGCAGCCAACAAGTAGATCGTCTACGTAGAGCACCACAAAAACCGCGGCCGCTGGGTCACTGTCATCTCGTCGAACGAAGAGACAAGGATCAGCTCGACACTGTTTGAAACCGAGACGCTTGAACACGTCGCGGATGGTACGGTGCCACACAGCTGCAGCTTGCTTGAGTCCATAGAGGCTGCGGCGGAGTCTGCACACCAATTCCGGCGCCACATTCACTCCTTCAGGGGGATTCATAAACACTGTTTCGTCAAGCTTGCCATTTAGAAATGCGATTTCAATGTCAAACTGGCGAATCATGAGGCGTCGAGAGCAGCACAATGCGAGAAAGACCCGGATCGTGTTCATGCTTGCCACTGGTGAGTATGTGTGGGTATAGTCTATGCCGCGAGTCTGGAGGAAACCTCGAGCGACCAGACGTGCCTTGTATCGCTTACCGCTCCATTCTCGTCGTACTTCTTCGCGAATACCCATTTGCATCCGATCACCTTGTTTCCTTGAGGTCGTCGCACCATGTCCCACGTGTGGCTCCGCAACATGCGACCGAATCTCAGCACGAATAGCTTCCTTCCATTGTGGAGCGTCAGGGGCCGCCATTGCTTCAGCGTATGATGTAGGCAGCTCAGACACCGCCAACGCAATTTCGTACTCATCCAGGCGTGGTCGCTTGCTTTCTGGTTCTGGCTCATCGTCATTTTCAGCGCCACCAAGATGCAAACGCATATCTCCATCAGTCAGTAGACGCGGTTGTTCATACGTGATCGATCGAGGGCGAATGGAACCACCACTGAACACTATGCGATTCTCTGATGCATCGACGCCGACGCCAACACCTTCACCATGAGGGATTATTGCTGACGGTGCGCACGGATCACATCCGGCAGCACGGACGAGGTCAAGGCTCGGGTTGAGATGTTGGACGATGGCGGGGCGATCGATCGACCGACTTGGATGTTGTGAGTGCGGGACGATATCGCAATCAGGACGCTGGGCGAGCTGCATCCGCTGATCTTCGGTAGCAGTGGCAGGACTGATGCGCTGGACAACTTGCATCTGGCTGTTACTCCCCCTGTCCAAAGCATCAGTAGGAACGGGTGAGACTTGAGCATCAGTAGGGGGCAATTCTTCCATTTCAACGTCGGCGGCATCGTCGACATCCGCAGTTGCATCATGGTCGTTCTCATTCACTGGTCGCGGTGGCGGAATATAACTCACGGAATCGTGATCATTGATGCTAACCACCCAAGGAAAGCAACTTGAGTCGTCACTGACGGCATGGAACGTGTCTGGTGGTCGCTCATTCATATGCACCGATCGCGAAATCACGATGCGCTCGTCGTCGTAATCCCACACACGATACGCTTTCGAACCATCAGCGTATCCAAGGAAGAGGCAACGGTGAGCTCGAGGATCAAGTTTGCCTACGTTTGGCTTGTCAACATGTACGTAGCCACGAGCACCAAATACACGAAGGTCTTCGAGTGACTGGCGCTTTCCGGTTAATACTTCGAGGGGGCTCTGATCCGGTCGCGCAGTATTCGGGATACGGTTAACGATGTAAACTGCAGTCCGAAACGCTTCAGCCCACCACACACGGTCCACTCGCATGTAGTGTAGCATCGATCGCGCCATGTCAGCTAGTGTCCGGTTCATACGCTCAGCGGTCCCATTTTGCTGGGGGCTGTATGGCGCACTCGTCTGGTGAATGATCCCTTTGGACGCACAGAACTTGCCGAAGCGCTTGCTCACATATTCACCACCGTTGTCACTACGAACACACATCACCTTGCAGCCGTGTTGCACCTTAACCTGAGTGCAGAATGCCTTGAAGCAATCGAACACTTGAGACTTCTGCTTGATGAAGTTGACGAACACTACTCGGCTGAAGTCGTCCACGAAGACCACGATGTATACCGCACCACCCTTGGACTTCGGTTTTATTGGCCCCATCACATCCGTGTGCACAATCTCGAATGGGCGACCTGTCTTTATCTCGCTACCCGATTGGTGCGCGTACGAGCTCGTGGTCAATTTTCCTTGCGCACAGCCACTGCAAACACCACCATCCGATTGGAGCAAAGCCATAGGGGGCACACCATCGCACGCGCGAGCAATTAGCTTTAGCTTGGTATCGGAGACGTGCCCCAGGCGCGCGTGAATGACTTCGTAGGCTTTAACACTTGACTCACCATCGAATGCCGTATACGCATTGCCTTCCGTTCTGTACTTTAGTTCACACGCGTACAGTTTCCCAATCCGAGGGACTCGAACAACAACACGGCCATTCTGCGAAATGGAGGCACCGGTCTTGTCGAATTGCACAGCGAGATTCTTGGACATGAGTGCAGGAACCGACAGTAGCTTTCGGTCCAATTTCTGAATGTGGAGAACATCCGTCAACTTCACCCGCACGCCTCCGGTAAAGTTAACTCGCACGGTACCCATACCTATGGCGGCAACTCGCTGGCCATTTGCCACCATGATCTCGATTGGTTCTGTAAGCGGGCGGTATTCCGAAAAATCATTCCGATCCGTAGTCATGTGCGAGCTGGCTCCACTATCAAGGAGCCAGGTGGACGATCGCTCACCACCAGCGGTCATAGCGGAGAACGCGAACTCCGAACCACCGGCATTGCCCTTCAGCCTCGGGCAATCTTGTTTCTTGTGGCCAGCTTCGTGGCATTCATAGCATCGTCCCTTGAACTCCTTCTTGTCACCACCATTATGCTCTTTGCGTCCGTGTCCCTTGGCATTTCGTCCACGTCGGCCTCCACGCCCATTCTGGAACCTTCCACCATTATCACTCACCGTCGCCTTGAATGCTTGCTCCTTCACCTCGCGTTTCTGAATCATCTCATATTCACGTCGGAGCATCTCTTTCGCATCCAGAAGTGTCACACGGTCGCGCGCTTCGATGAGCCGCACCATCGCGTCGTACTCACTTGGCACACTACCAAGGAGGATCACCAGCTTCTCCTCTTCAGGCAGAGCGTCACCAACCGCAGCCAACTTCGCACACAATTCATCGAACTGCACCAGATGCTCCATGAGACTCCCACCACTGGCCATCGCGAACTCGTGGAGTTGCTTGCGCAGCTGCACACGGTTGTGCAGACTCTGTTTCATGAAAAATGCACGCAGAATTTGCCATGCTTCCCATGCAGAATTGGCTTCTCTCACCATCATCTGGTACGTTGGACTCAACAGCTTCGACACCACAGCCAGCGCCTTCACATCGGCGGCTTTCCATTGGGCGGGGGCGTTCACTGCGTCTGCTGGCTTCACCTCGAGATGGTCGAGGAGGTCCTTCCTGGCCAATGCCATGCGGGCGCTAAACTCCCACAGGAAGTAGTTGTCGTCGCTGAGGATCTCGTTCGAGTTCGTTATTGGGCTCATAACCTATAACAATGTGATTGTCGCAGTGCAAAATGGAAAGTAAATTCATAGGAATAAAGCAAACTATCGGCTCTAACTCACTTGTAGCCACGTGTTCTTCTGTCTCGATATTCTAGAATGTGACTATTTCTCTTATATGTCAAGTTGGCACATACTGTGGGACACCCAATTAGAGGCCGTTACAGTTTCTGCTTGTGTGTATATTAGCGCGTACACCGAGGTCGACAAGACGGATGTTTGTTGATCTTAATGGCGGTCATTCGTTCAGTCTTAGCGTTACCATATACTTGCGTCGCACCCATTCTGCATCTTTTTTTACCGTGCGGGTCGATAACGTTCCATTGCATACACAAAGACTGCTCTCTGGTCTCACTTGGATTGCCGTTTAGTGTGTAAAATTGAGAAGACGCGTTTGCCATCAGGTAATAAAGACAACGAATTCTCTCCCTTATCAAAGCAGCTGCTCATATTTGTCGCATGGACGTCTTGTCGTGTGGACCATATGTAGATGGTTTATGCGACCAATGGTGCGGCATTGGACCACGCGACAGGTACATAGAATCTAACGAGTTTGCGTTATCAAGAATTTACTACTGGCATTCCAAGTTTACGAAAGCTTTACAAACATAGATAGCCTACCAGAGTTTTAATTCGCCTCTTTTCTTTCACATCTTGTCGCTCTCATGTGGTCGTTACCCAGATTGGTTGGCAAACTATCTAAGTAAATAGGATTCTGCAGCTCAAGCACGACCAGGAGCCCACTATTCTTTTCGCACTGCAAGTGGTGAAGCATGCGTCGATCGTGCGGTTTCATCCTCATTCTAGCTACATTCCTGGCCACTGGTCACGGCGAACCCAAACAAAAGGCTATTGCTAGCCAACATCCCTTACCATCAAGAAATCCTGTCATTCGCACTGGTCACGAAGACCCTACCCATCGTGGTTCCCGAGATCATTAACGACAAGGCGGGGAGTAAGCGTCGTGGAATCCACCGTTAAACCATGCAAGCAAGACAAGTTGACTCGCCATGTCCCATTCAACATGAGCAGAATAAAGCAATCATTTTACCGGTAAAATACCCTACACGATACGGAAAATCGTACTGCTTTAGTAACAAATACAATACAATGTTCTTCTGAATTGGCTTACTCTTCCAACTCAGTTGCTTAATTCTTTGATGGCGAAAAATACCGCGGTCTGAGATTCAATTTCGTCTTGTCGTTATGACTCGGTCAAGTTTACTTCGGGGAAGTCCGTGTGCTGTTTATTCACTTAATTCTCAAAGTATGGTAAGTAAAGATCTAAGGGCCGTTTCGCAATTAAAATTGGCGCTTCTCCTTGCGTGTCGAGGTAGGGTCTGCTTGTATTTTCGGCAAGGCTAGCACACTCAGGTATGCTATACCCGTTTCAGACATGCTAGTACAAAATTGCTTTCTATGTTTTGTGGCCAGATTACTTCAAGTTACAGAGATCAGCTTTGCTTTATAATGTAAACGAACCGCAACTGGTTTGGTGAGAGTATACGAGCTGACGGCATTGCCACCAGCCAGTACTTACACGCGAGAATGACGCACTTTGTATTCAATACCGGCATTTCACACCCATCGATCTCGTTACTTTAAAGTTATGACACGTTTCCGTATGTCATAATACTAGTGAGTTATTGCCCGTCTCATCTAAATTAGGCGAGCAGTATGAAAAAGCCTTTATTTGAGAGCGACTCAGTCCTCATTACACCATTTCAATTTGACAGCTAGCGCAATGGTTCCCGTGTCTTAAAAGAAGTGAAAGCAGACAGTATTTCGATGTTATGCTATGCAACTGCATCATTCCTATAAATTACGATCGTAAATGAATAGCGTCCTAAGTAAACGACAGTTATCTTAATCATTGCATCAGCTTTAGCAGCTGTACCACCTTAAAGATTTTGTTGACCATTGCTAAAGCTGAACCAGAAACGAAAATTCTGATAGTAATATGTTGTAGAATCACAGCATTGTGCATTGGCGCAATATGTAGTATACCATCTGATGGCGCTTCCACCAAGTGATGATAAATTCAAAGGCCTCACGGTCGCATTGATCACTGTTGTGACTAAACTCGGACACACAACTTACTAGACGACAGCCGAGGGCTGCTTTCAGCCAATTCGATAGTGTTTTGAGACTGCAGCTTTATTTTGCAGTACTGTGAACCTTTGAGTCCATTATGGCTCCTGATTAATGTGCGATTAAGAGGTGTCCGAGTGCTAGTATGTTGCTTGTCGCGCTTTGACACAGTACTTTGCGTCGAGCCATTTAAAAATATTCAATTATAGAGAATGCTTACGCTTTGGCTTTTCAAGTGCACACCGCACAGTGTTTATACACCCTTTTTATGGAGTCACTACAGTATTCGTTCACCACCCCATATCCCACTTTTTGTGGCACACCAACACCATCTTCTCGGTATTCAATTGACTGTTGACACACACACACACACACACAAAGTTGATATGTAGAAAAGCAGCGCGATCCGGTGGAAGTCGGAGTAAAAACTCAAGACGAAGGAGGAGCTGAAGCCAAGTTTGTGATGACCGAATACGACGCAGAGGAGGAAGAACATGCGGTAGGGCTGCAGACCGCAGAGGACGCACAACGAACTCACCGACAGTCGGGCACACAGAGCTTTGGCTAGGCGAGAAGTTCCTATTAACAAGTCGGATTGCGTACCAGATCAAGAGTTTTCATGAAGTATGTTTACACGAGATACAGAGTAAATCTCGAAACATTCGAACAACAACTCGCAAAGATCAACGGAAAGCTCGTCGTCAATACGTATTGACCGAGAGTTGATACGCAGTGGCTGGCTTTACAAGCAGGCGAATGTCATGTACGTATATGAAGAAGAATCTTAATTGCGCGAATGTGAATCAACTTGAGAGTTTTCAGAAAAAGATGGAAACGACGATAGTTTGTACTGGTTAAGAGAACGAGCGTAGCAACAGGAGGGTAGTGGGTATCGCTGCAATAGCAATCTTGACAAGCCACGTGGAGAGATGCAGTTGCAGGATGGCATGCTGTCTAAACGCTTTTTAAAGATGAAACCAAGCGAACGTTCTGTTTTAAGGTAGCTGGTGAAGAATATTTTTTGTCTGTTCTGGATCAAGCAACGACGACGCGAGCACCTGGATCTGTTTACTGCAGAGTTTAGCAGGCGGTGTAAACTGTACTATCTCGCCTTCTGCTGCCCTAATCAGATCGCTAGGGTTTACACAATTCCGATTTTCGCTGCTTCTATTGGCGCCGCTGATCAAGGCTTGAAAGATGACAAGGACAATACGCAGCCGACGAGTTGCATGTGAAGGGAGAAGCTGCGGTCTTTGTTTCGTGAACAATGTGTTTCTAAGTAATTTATTTTCGCACTCACCCAGCGGTCATATTCGGTGGTAGTGTAAGACACGTAAAAAGGCTTCTGCATCGAATGAGACAATGCTGCAAACCGTTGAGGACACAAAATCTGTTTCTGCTTGTGTGTATTTTAGCGCGTACACCGAGGTCGACAAGACGGATGTTTGATGATCTTAATGGCGGTCATTCGTTCAGTCTTAGCGTTACCATATACTTGCGTCGCACCCATTCTGCATTTTTTTTTACCGTGCGGGTCGATAACGTTCCATTGCATACACAAAGACTGCTCTCTGGTCTCACTTGGATTGCCGTTTAGTGTGTAGAATTGAGAAGACGCGTTTGCCATCAGGTAATAAAGACAACGAATTATCTCCCTTATCAAAGCAGCTGCTACATTTGTCGCATGGACGTCTTGTCGTGTGGACCATATGTAGATGGTTTATGCGACCAATGGTGCGGCATTGGACCACGCGACAGGTACATAGAATCTAACGAGTTTGCGTTTTCAAGAATTTACTACCGGCATTTCAAGTTTACGAAAGCTTTACAAACATAGATAGCCTACCAGAGTTTTAATTCGCCTCTTTTCTTTCACATCTTGTCGCTCTCATGTGGTCGTTACCCAGATTGGTTGGCAAACTATCTAAGTAAATAGGATTCTGCAGCTCAAGCACGACCAGGAGCCCACTATTCTTTTCATACTGCAAGTGGTGAAGCATGCGTCGATTGTGCGGTTTCATCCTCATTCTAGCTACATTCCTGGCCACTGGTCACGGCGAACCCAAACAAAAGGCTATTGCTAGCCAACATCCCTTACCGTCAAGAAATCCTGTCATTCGCACTGGTCACGAAGACCCTACCCATCGTGGTTCCCGAGATCATTAACGACAAGGCGGGAGTAAGCGTCGTGGAATCCACCGTTAAACCATGCAAGCAAGACAAGTTGACTCACTATGTCCCATTCAACATGAGCAGAATAAAGCAATCATTTTATCGGTAAAATACCCTACACGATACGGAAAATCGTACTGCTTTAGTAACAAAAACAATACAATGTTCCTCTGAATTGGCTTACTCTTTCAAATCAGCTGCTTTATTCTTTGATGGCGAAAAATACCGCGGTCTGAGATTCAATTTCGTCTTGTCGTTATGACTCGGTCAAGTTTACTTCGGGGAAGTCCGTGTGCTGTCTATACTCTTAATTCTCAGAGTATGGTAAGTAAAGATCTAAGGGCCGTTTCGCAATTAAAATTGGCGCTTCTCCTTGCGTGTCGAGGTAGGGTCTGCTTGTATTTTCGGCAAGGCTAGCACACTCAGGTATGATATACCCGTTCCAGACGTGCTAGTACCAAATTGCTTTCTATGTTTTGTGGCCAGATTACTTCAAGTTACAGGGATTAGCTTTGCTTTATAATGTAAAGAACCGCAAGTGATTTGGTGAGAGTATACGAGCTGACGGCATTGCCACCAGCCAGTACTTACATGCAAGAATGACGCACTTTGTATTCAATATCGCGGTATTTCAAACACACATCAATCGCATTACTTAAAAGTTATGACACGTTTCCGTATGTCATAATACTAGTGTGTTATTGCCCGTCTCATCTAAATTAGGCGAGCAGTATGAAAAAGCCTTTTTTGAGAGCGACTCAGTCCTCATTACACCATTTCAATTTGACAGCTAGCGCAATGGTTCCCGTGTCTTAAAAGAAGTGAAAGCAGACAGTAATTTGATGTTATGCTATGCAACTGCATCATTCCTTTGAGTTACGATCGTAAATGAATAGCGTCCTAAGTAAACGACAGTCATCTTAATCATTGCATCAGCTTAAGCAACTGTACCACCTTAAAGATTTTGTTGACCATTGCTAAAGCTGAACCAGAAACGAAAATTCTGATAGTAATATGTTGTAGAATCACAGCATTGTGCATTGGCGCAATATGTAGTATACCATCTGATGGCGCTTCCACCAAGTGATGATAAATTCAAAGGCTCTCACAGTCGCATTGATCACTGTTGTGACTAAACTCGGACACACAGCTTACTAGACGACAGCCGAGGGCTGCTTTAAGCCGATTCGATAATGTTTTGAGACTGCAGCTTTATTTTGCAGTACTGTCAACCTTTGAGTCCATTATGGCTCCTGATTAATGTGCGATTTAGAGGTGTCCGAGTGCTAGTATGTTGCTTGTCGCGCTTTGATACAGTACTTTGCGTCGAGCCATTTAAAAATATTCAATTATAAAAATTGCTTACGCTTTGGCTTTTCAAGTGCACACCGCACAGTGTTTATACACCCTTTTTATTATGAAGTCACTACAGTATTCGTTCACCACCCCATATCCCCACTTTTTGTGGCACGCCAACACCATCTTCTCGGTATTCAATTGACTGTTGATACACACACACACACAAAAGCTGAAATGTAGAAAAGCAGCGCGGATCCAGTGGAAGTCGGAGTAAAAACTCAAGACGAAGGAGGAGCTGAAGCCAAGTTTGTGATGACCAAATACGACGCAGAGGAGGACGAACATGCGGTAGGGCTGCAGACCGCATTCAGTTGGGCACTCAGAGCTTTGGCTAGGCGAGAAGTTCCTATTACCAAGTCGGATTGCGTACCAGATCAAGAGATTTCATGAAGTATGTTTGCACGATACAGAGTAAATCTCGAGACATTCGAACAACAACTCGCAAAGATCAACGGAAAGCTCGTCGTCAATACGTATTGACCGAGAGTTGATACGCAGTGGCTGGCTTTACAAGCAGGCGAATGTCATGTACGTATATGAAGAAGAATCTTAATTGCGCGAATGTGAATCAACTTGAGAGTTTTCAGAAAAAGGTGGTAACGACGATATTTTGTACTGGTTAAGAGAACGAGCGTAGCAACAGGAGGGTAAAGGGTATCGCTGCAATTGCAATTTTGACAAGCCACGTGGAGAGATGCAGTTGCAGGATGGCATGCTGTCTAAACGTTTTTTAAAGATGAAACCAAGCGAACGTTCTGTTTTAAGGTAGCTGGTGAAGAATATTTTTTGTCTGTTCTAGATCAAGCAACGACGACGCGAGCACCTGGATCTGTTTACTGCAGAGTTTAGCAGGCGGTGTAAACTGTACTATCTCGCCTTCTGCTGCCCTAATCAGATCGCTAGGGTTTACACAATTCCGATTTTCGCTGCTTCTATTGGCGCCGCTGATCAAGGCTTGAAAGATGACAAGGACAATACGCAGCCGACGAGTTGCATGTGAAGGGAGAAGCTGCGGTCTTTGTTTCGTGAACAATGTGTTTCAAAGTAATTTATTTTCGCACTCACCCAGCGGTCATATTCGGTGGTTGTGTAAGACACGTAAAAAGGCTTCTGCATCGAATGAGACAATGCTGCAAACCGTTGAGCACACGAAATTTGTTTCTGCTTGTGTGTATATTAGCGCGTACACCGAGTTCGACAAGACGGATGTTTGTTGATCTTAATGGCGGTCATTCGTTCAGTCTTAGCGTTACCATATACTTGCGTCGCACCCATTCTGCATTTTTTTTTACCGTGCGGGTCGATAACGTTCCATTGCATACACAAAGACTGCTCTCTGGTCTCACTTGGATTGCCGTTTAGTGTGTAGAATTGAGAAGACGCGTTTGCCATCAGGTAATAAAGACAACGAATTCTCTCCCTTATCAAAGCAGCTGCTCACATTTGTCGCATGGACGTCTTGTCGTGTGGGCCATATGTAGATAGTTTATGCGACCAATGGTGCGGCATTGGACCACGCGACAGGTACATAGAATCTAACGAGTTTGCGTTACCAAGAATTTACGACTGGCATTCCAAGTAAACGAAAGCTTTACGAACATAGATAGCCTACCAGAATTTGAAGTCGCTTCTTTTCTTTCACATCTCGTCGCTCTCATGTGGTCGTTACCCAGATTGGTTGGCAAACTATCTAAGTAAATAGGATTCTGCAGCTCAAGCACGACCAGGAGCCCACTATTCTTTTCGCACTGTAAGTGGTGAAGCATGCGTCGATCGTGCGGTTTCATCCTCATTTTAGCTACACTCCTGGCCACTGGTCACGGCGAACCCAAACAAAAGGCTATTGCTAGCCAACATCCCTTACCATCAAGAAATCCTGTCATTCGCACTGGTCACGAAGACCCTACCCATCGTGGTTCCCGAGATCATTAATGACAAGGCGGGGAGTAAGCGTCGTGGAATCCATCGTTAAACCATGCAAGCAAGACAAGTTGACTCGCCATGTCCCATTCAACGTGAGCAGAATAAAGCAATCATTTTATCTGTAAAATACCCTACACGATACGGAACATCGTACTGCTTTACTAACAAAAACAATACAATGTTCTTCTGAATTGGCTTACTCTTTCAACTCAGTTGCTTAATTCTTTGATGGCGAAAATACCGCGGTCTGAATTCAATTTCGTCTTGTCGTTATGACTCGGTCAAGTTACCGGGGAAGTCCGTGTGCTGTATTACTTAATTCTCAAAGTATGGTAAGTAAAGATCTAAGGGCCGTTTCGCAATTAAAATTGGCGCTTCTCCTTGCGTGTCGAGGTACGGTCTGCTTGTATTTTCGGCAAGGCTAGCACACTCAGGTATGATATACCCGTTTCAGACATGCTAGTACCAAATTGCTTTCTATGTTTTGTGGCCAGATTACTTCAAGTTAAAGGGGTCAGCTTTGCTTTATAATGTAAACGAACCGCAAGTGATTTGGTGAGAGTATACGAGCTGACGGCATTGCCACCAGCCAGTACTTACATGCAAGAATGACGCACTTTGTATTCAATACCGGCATTTCACACACATCAATCTCGTTACTTTAAAGTTATGACACGTTTCCGTATGTCATAATACTAGTGTGTTATTGCCCGTCTCATCTAAATTAGGCGAGCAGTATGAAAAAGCCTTTTTTGAGAGCGACTCAGTCCTCATTACACCATTTCAATTTGACAGCTAGCGCAATGGTTCCCGTGTCTTAAAAGAAGTGAAAGCAGACAGTAATTTGATGTTATGCTATGCAACTGCATCATTCCTTTGAGTTACGATCGTAAATGAATAGCGTCCTAAGTAAACGACAGTCATCTTAATCATTGCATCAGCTTTAGCAACTGTACCACCTTAAAGATTTTGTTGACCATTGCTAAAGCTGAACCAGAAACGAAAATTCTGATAGCAATATGTTGTAGAATCACAGCATTGTGCATTGGCGCAATATGTAGTATACCATCTGATGGCGCTTCCACCAAGTGATGATAAATTTAAAGGCTCTCACGGTCGCATTGATCACTGTTGTGACTAAACTCGGACACACAGCTTACTAGACGACAGCCGAGGGCTGCTTTAAGCCGATTCGATAATGTTTTGAGACTGCAGCTTTATTTTGCAGTACTGTGAACCTTTGAGTCCATTATGGCTCCTGATTAATGTGCGATTAAGAGGTGTCCGAGTGCTAGTATGTTGCTTGTCGCGCTTTGACACAGTACTTTGCGTCGAGCCATTTAAAAATATTCAATTATAAAAATTGCTTACGCTTTGGCTTTTCAAGTGCACACCGCACAGTGTTTATACACCCTTTTTATTATGGAGTCACACAGTATTCGTTCACCACCCCATATCCCACTTTTTGTGGCACGCCAACACCATCTTCTCGGTATTCATTTGACTGTTGATACACACACACACACACACACACAAAAGTTGAAATGTAGAAAAGCAGCGCGGATCAGGTGGAAGTCGGAGTGAAAACTCAAGACGAAGGAGGAGCTGAAGCATAGTTTGTGATGACCAAATACGACGCAGAGGAGGACGAACATGCGGTAGGGCTGCAGACCGCAGAGGACGCACAACGAACCCACCGACAGTTGGGCACTCAGAGCTTTGGCTAGGCGAGAAGTTCCTATTACCAAGTCGGATTGCGTACCAGATCAAGAGATTTCATGAAGTATGTTTACACGAGATACAGAGTAAATCTCGAGACATTCGAACAACAACTCGCAAAGATCAATAGAAAGCTCGTCGTCAATACGTATTGACCGAGAGTTGATACGCAGTGGCTGGCTTTACAAGCAGGCGAATGTCATGTACGTATATGAAGAAGAATCTTAATTGCGCGAATGTGAATCAACTTGAGAGTTTTCAGGAAAAGGTGGTAACGACGATATTTTGTACTGGTTAAGAGAACGAGCGTAGCAACAGGAGAGTAGTGGGTATCGTTGCAATTGCAATTTTGACAAGCCACGTGGAGAGATGCAGTTGCAGGATGGCATGCTGTCTGAACGCTTTTTAAAGATGAAACCAAGCGAACGTTCTGTTTTAAGGTAGCTGGTGAAGAATATTTTTAGTCTGTTCTGGATCAAGCGACGACGACGCGAGCACCTGGATCTGTTTACTGCAGAGTTTAGCAGGCGGTGTAAACTGTACTATCTCGCCTTCTGCTGCCCTAATCAGCTCGCTAGGGTTTACACAATTCCGATTTTCGCTGCTTCTATTGGCGCCGCTGATCAAGGCTTGAAAGATGACAAGGACAATACGCAGCCGACGAGTTGCATGTGAAGGGAGAAGCTGCGGTCTTTGTTTCGTGAATAATGTGTTTCTAAGTAATTTATTTTCGCACTCACCCAGCGGTCATATTCGGTGGTAGTGTAAGACACGTAAAAAGGCTTCTGCATCGAATGAGACAATGCTGTTGTTGAGGACACGAAATCTGTTTCTGCTTGTGTGTATATTAGCGCGTACACCGAGGTCGACAAGACGGATGTTTGTTGATCTTAATGGCGGTCATTCGTTCAGTCTTAGCGTTACCATATACTTGCGTCGCACCCATTCTGCATTTTTTTTTACCGTGCGGGTCGATAACGTTCCATTGCATACACAAAGACTGCTCTCTGGTCTCACTTGGATTGCCGTTTAGTGTGTAGAATTGAGAAGACGCGTTTGCCATCAGGTAATAAAGACAACGGATTCTCTCCCTTATCAAAGCAGCTGCTCACATTTGTCGCATGGACGTCTTGTCGTGTGGACCATATGTAGATGGTTTATGCGACCAATGGTGCGGCATTGGACCACGCGACAGGTACATAGAATCTAACGAGTTTGCGTTATCAAGAATTTACTACCGGCATTCCAAGTAAACGAAAGCTTTACAAACATAGATAGCCTACCAGAGTTTTAATTCGCCTCTTTTCTTTCACATCTTGTCGCTCTCATGTGGTCGTTACCCAGATTGGTTGGCAAAATATCTAAGTAAATAGGATTCTGCAGCTCAAGCACGACCAGGAGCCCACTATTCTTTTCGCACTGCAAGTGGTGAAGCATGCGTCGATCGTGCGGTTTCTTCCTCATTTTAGCTACATTCCTGGCCACTGGTCACGGCGAACCCAAACAAAAGGCTATTGCTAGCCAACATCCCTTACCATCAAGAAATCCTGTCATTCGCACTGGTCACGAAGACCCTACCCATCGTGGTTCCCGAGATCATTAACGACAAGTCGGGGAGTAAGCGTCGCGGAATCCACCGTTAAACCATGCAAGCAAGACAAGTTGACTCGCCATGTCCCATTCAACATGAGCAGGATAAAACAATCATTTTATCGGCAAAATACCCTACACGATACGGAAAATCGTACTGTTTTAGTATCAAAAACAATACAATGTTCTTCTGATTTGGCTTACTCATTCAACTCAGTTGCTATATTTTTTGATGGTGAAAAATTGTTAAAATTACACCGCTGGATGAATGTTGAACAGGTGAATGGCTTCACAGTATTTACAAGTACGTTACAGTTAGTAATTACATATGGTAGCCGTTCATTGGTCAAGATAAATATATTCACTTCGGTTTTTACTTTCTTCTCAACAGGTTAACAGCCGCAACAAGCTCAAGCAACGTTCTCGCCCAATATGAACAAGCGCACCGAAGTCCTCCTAGGAAGTGGTAACTATTACCACTGGGAGTTTAACATGAGGATGACCCTGGCGCGGACGGGTCTCCTGGGACACATCATGGTCGTCAAGGAAGATAAGGATGTCACGGAGGCGTGGCTGGTTAATGATGCCAAGGCACTAGGCATCATTGCTCAAGGCGTTGAGATCCAGCACCAGACCAAGATTCGGTCGGCTACGCGTGCTATGGAGGCGTGGGGAACCCTCCGCGATTTCTACAATCGCTCGACTCTTCACAATCGTGTTGTGATGACTCGTCGTCTACATGAGTTCAAGATGGAAAGTGGAACAAGCATGGCAGAGCATCTGGACTCTTTTGACGAGCTAGTAGTGGGACTACAGACTACGGGAGAGCAAACTGATGAGTCACACCAGCTGGTGGTACTTCTCAGCAGTCTACCTTCGGAGTACGACTTGATTTCGTCGATTGTGGAAAATGCAAGGGACATTTCGTTGATAGAAGTCAAGGAGAAGCTGCTCAAAGAGTCGGAGAAGCTGCAGAGGAAAGAAGCTACAGAGAAAGCGTTTTGCGTAAATAGAAATGGAAATGCTAGAAGATTTAAAGGTGGACGGGACAATGGACGAAAGGGTGGTCCTCCACGCAATAACAGCGGATTCAAGGGCAAGTACTTCAACTGTGACCAGTTTGGACACATGAAGCGGAACTGCCCGGCCGGTAAAAGATTCAACAGCGACGACACAGTGTTTGCTGTTGGTGAAGGGAAGTCATCAGGATGGCTGATTGATAGTGGAGCAACTTCCCACATGACCCCACACAGGAAGAACTTGTTTGATTACAAGGGCCTAGAAGCTAGCATCGAAGTTACGATTGCAGACGGGAAGAAATTGCTTGTCAAAGAAGCCGGCACGGTTTGAACGGAATGAGGATTCGCATGGTTGAAGTTCTGCGCATTCCCGGACTCGACAGAAGGTTGCTGTCAGTTGGCAAGCTGGCAGAGCGTGGCATGAGTGTGGAATTTTCGCGTTCGTCATGTGTCATTTGGAACAAGAAGCAAGCAATTGCGTCGGGCACAAAAGCTGTAAAGTCGTATTTTCTTGACTGTGAGCAAGAAGAAGCATGTCTCGTTGAATATACTGGGGCTGACAATCAGTGGGAGCTTTGGCATGCACGCATGGGGCACCCCAGCAAGGATGCGCTGATCAGGACACAGCGATTGACCAATGGTATCCCAATTATCAAGCAAAGTGTGGAAAAATTGTGTGCCGGGTGTTTGAAGGGCAAGCAGACGATCACGGTGTTTCCGTCTCGTTCAATGACAAAGACGACACGTGTGTTGGAGCGTGTTCACACAGATGTCATGGGGCCAATGCGAACTATCTCGAAGAGTGGTGCCAAATACATTCTCACGTTTGTGGATGACTTTTCACGATATGTTGCAATTTTTCTGATCAAGAGCAAGAGTGAAGTTGCTGACAAGTTCAAGGAGTTTCTGACATTATACGAAAACCAGTGGGGTGCACGACTAAGATGTTTGCGATCCGACAACGGAACCGAGTTCGTAAACAAGAAAATGGCAGGAATATGTCAAGAGAACGGCATTGTACACCAGCGCTCCGTCCTATACAGCCCGCAGCAGAACGGAGTAGCGGAGCGTATGAACAGGACAATTATGGAGAAAGCCCGCAGCATGTTACACTACAAGAGCGTATCGACGGAATGGTGGGCGGAAGCGGTAAATACAGCGGTTTATTTAATTAATCGCTCCAGCATTACGGTCCATCCTGACACCACGCCGTATGAGCTAGTTTTCAAAATGAAGCCTCGAATGGATCACCTGCGCGTATTTGGTTCGCAAGGCTACGCTCATATCGACGATGTGAAACGGACCAAACTGGAACCCAAGAGTTTCAAGTGTATGTTTCTTGGCTATGCAGAGAATGTCAAGGGCTATCGCGTGTTTGACTTGGAGAATGCCAAGATTAAAGTGACCCGCTCTGTAAAGTTGGATGAGCGTGAGGTGGGCGGCATCTACGACACGCAAGAGCTTAAGCCGGAAACAATTGTTCAATGTTCAGCATCAAGTGGGATCGTGTCAATGTTCAGCATCAAGTGGATCGACAGTCAGTTCCGGACGATCCCATGGGAGCTGTCGAAGAGACAGTCGAGGATGTCGATATGGAGGATGTAAATCGTACGCCAAGCGCCGTTGTACAGCGGCTAATGCCTTCTGAGAGCCCTGTACGAAACGGGCTTGAGCTAACGGAGTATCATCAACCTTCCCAAGTGCAACAAGAAGATCGTTTGGTGTTTCGGCCTGAATTGGAGCGAACACGAGTAAGACGTGAGCCAGTGCTAATGCTAAGAAACGGTTCCGATGGTGGAGAGTCAACAGAAGGAAGTGAGGGCCCACCGACTCCAAAGCGTGCTAGGATTGACGAAGATGGACTAATTGCGGAAGCCTTTCTTGCCTACGCTGTGAATATTGACGATGATATGGACTCACCGACTACTTATACTCAAGCAATGGCAAGCGACGATGCAATGAAATGGCGTGAAGCAATGGATGCTGAGCTTCGCTCTCACGAAGAGAATAAAACGTGGACATTGCAGCCACGAGGGGAGATTGGACGCACAATTGGATCACGATGGGTATTTGCCAAAAAGCGTGATCAGAATGGCGCTATCGTGCGATACAAGGCACGACTAGTCGCGAAAGGTTTCAAGCAGAAGTATGGCGTTGACTTTTTCGAGACATATTCCCCGGTTGCCAACATGAATTCGATCCGAATAATTCTCGCGGTATGTGTTGAATGTGGCTATCAAATGGAACAGCTGGACGTCGACACGGCTTTTCGTAATAGCGTGTTGACGGACAACGTTTTTATGGAAGTTCCGCTTGGTGTCGACAATGCTCAAGGAAACATATGTCAACTAAACAAGGCTATTTACGGACTTAAGCAAGCAGCGAGTGCCTGGAACAAAACAATACATCGTGTCTTCATCAGGAATGGCTTTAAGAGTTGCGGAGCAGATCAATGTGTTTATGTCAAGAGAACTAAAGAAGGTTTTGCTTACGTTGGACTATATGTGGACGACATGATTATCGCAGCAAGAAGCAGCAAAGAATTAAATTAAGTAAAGGGAGTACTCAAGAATGCTTTCAAGATGAAGGAGCTTGGTCAGGCGGAATTTATCTTGGGTATGGAAATTGATCACGACAGGTCAGCTGGAATTTTGATGATCAAACAGACTCGCTACATC
Source organism: Plasmopara viticola (assembly GCA_001695595.3). NCBI lineage: Eukaryota > Oomycota > Peronosporomycetes > Peronosporales > Peronosporaceae > Plasmopara > Plasmopara viticola. The sequence goes on from MBPM02000058.1 coordinate 447,004, forward strand.
GATGACGTGGTCAAGCGATTCGGTCAACAAGATGCCAAAAGTGTTGAAAACCCTTGCGTATCAGGATTGGAGCTGTCGTCAAAGCAGTCACCCACAACGGAAGAGGGACGGTCGACAATGCGATCAAAGCCTTATCGCTCTTTGATTGGATGCTTGCTGTACATAACGACATGCACTCGGCCTGATATTGCTTACGTGGTAACGCAGCTATCACGTTTTCTGGAGAACCCAGGACTACAACATTAGAGCGCAGCAATTCGAGTAGTACGGTATCTGAAAACCACGCGTCAAATCGGTATCGTCTACCGAGAAACTGGAAGCGTTACGGTCAAGGCATACTCGGATGCAGATTGGGGCAGCAACACGGATGACAGACGCTCGGTCTCGGGAATTATGGTCATGAGTGCAAGCGCACCAGTGGTATTTAAGTCGAAGTACCAGCGGACAGTTGCGCTGAGCTCAGCGGAAGCTGAGTATATGGCTCTCAGCTTATGCACACAAGAAGTTCTTTGGACGCGGGCAATGCTAAAGGACATGGGTCACGAGCAAGTTGAAGGCACACAGGTTTGGGAAGACAACCAGGGTGCGATTGCGTTAGCCAATAACGCCGGATACCATGCTAGGACGAAGCATGTGGACATCAACGTGAGAACGTGCAAGAAGGACTGTTGAAGATCGAATATATCGACACGAAGAGTCAGCTTGCAGATATGCTGACGAAGACAGTTGGGACCAAGATGCTTAAGTATCTGCGCGAAGCCACCGGAATCAAGACCAAGTCAGCAACAAAGGACACACAGCATTAGCGGTGAGTGGGAGTGTTAAAAATACACCGCTGAATGCATGTTGAACAGGTGAATGGCTTCAGAGTATTTACAAGTACGTTACAGTTAGTAATTACATATGGTTGCCGTTCATTGGTCAAGATAAACATATTCACTTCGGTTTTTACTTTCTTCTCAACAAAAATACCGCAGTCTGAAATACAATTTCGTCTTGTCGTTATGACTCGGTCAAGTTCCACCGGGGAAGTCCGAGTGCTGTCTATAGTTTCAACTCTAAAAGTATGGTAAGTAAAGATCTAGAGGCCGTTTCGCAATTAAAATTGGCGCTTCTCCTTGCGTGTCGAGGTAGGGTCTGCTTGTATTTTCGGCAAGGCTAGCACACTCAGGTATGATATACCCGTTTCAGACATGCTAGAACCAAATTGCTTTCTATGTTTTGTGGCCAGATTACTTCAAGTTAAAGGGGTCAGCTTTGCTTTATAATGTAAACGAACCGCAAGTGATTTGGTGAGAGTATACGAGCTGACGGCATTGCCACCAGCCAGTACTTACACGCGATAATGACGCACTTTGTATTCAATACCGGCATTTCACACACATCAATCGCGTTACTTAAAAGTTATGACACGTTTCCGTATGTCATAATACTAGTGTGTTATTGCCCGTCTCATCTAAATTAGGCGAGCAGTATGAAAAAGCCTGAATGTGAGAGCGACTCAGTCCTCATTACACCATTTCAACCTGACAGCTAGCGCAATGGTTCCCGTGTCTTACTCCAAAGTGAAAGCAGACAGTAATTCGTTGTTATGCAACGCGACTGCATGATTCCTTCAGGTTCCGATCGTAAATGAGTAGCGTCCTAAGTAAACCGACAGTTATCTAAATCATTGCATCAGCTTTAGCAGCTGTACCACCTTTGAGATTTTGTTGACCATTTCTAAAGCTAAACCAGATACGAAAATTCTAATAGTAATATGTTGTAGAATCACAGCATTGTGCATTGGCGCAATATGTGTTGAACTCGTCAAATGGCGCTCCCACCGATCGATGATGAATTTAAAGGCTCTCACGGTCGCATTGATCACTGTTGTGACTAAAATCGGACACACAGCTTACTAGACGACAGCCGAGGGCTGCTTTAAGCCGATTCGATAACGTTTTGAGACTGCAGCTTTATTTTGCAGTACTGTGAACCTTTGAGTCCATTATGGCTCCTGATTAATGTGCGATTAAGAGGTGTCCGAGTGCTAGTATGTTGCTTGTCGCGCTTTGACACAGTACTTTGCGTCGAGCCATTTAAAAACGTTCAATTATAAAAATTGCTTACGCTTTGGCTTTTCAAGTGCACACCGCACAGTGTTTATACACCCTTTTTATTATGGAGTCACACAGTATTCGTTCACCACCCCATATCCCACTTTTTGTGGCACGCCAACACCATCTTCTCGGTATTCAATTGACTGTTGATACACACACACACACACACACACACACACACAGTTGAAATGTAGAAAAGCAGCGCGGATCCGGTGGAAGTCGGAGTGAAAACTCAAGACGAAGGAGGAGCTGAAGCATAGTTTGTAATGACCAAATACGACGCAGAGGAGGACGAACATGCGGTAGGGCTGCAGACCGCAGAGGACGCACAACGAGTCCACCGACAGTTGGGCACTCAGAGCTTTGGCTAGGCGAGAAGTTCCTATTACCAAGTCGGATTGCGTACCAGATCAAGAGATTTCATGAAGTATGTTTACACGAGATACAGAGTAAATCTCGAGACATTCGAACAACAATTCGCAAATATCAACGGAAAGCTCGTCGTCAATACGTATTGACCGAGAGTTGATACGCAGTGGCTGGCTTTACAAGCAGGCGAATGTCATGTACGTATATGAAGAAGAATCTTAATTGCGCGAATGTGAATCAACTTGAGAGTTTTCAGAAAAAGGTGGTAACGACGATATTTTGTACTGGTTAAGAGAATGAGCGTAGCAACAGGAGGGTAGTGGGTATCGCTGCAATACAATCTTGACAAGCCACGTGGAGAGATGCAGTTGCAGGATGGCATGCTGTCTAAACGCTTTTTAAAGATGAAACCAAGCGAACGTTCTGTTTTAAGGTAGCTGGTGAAGAATATTTTTTGTCTGTTCTGGATCAAGCAACGACGACGCGAGCACCTGGATCTGTTTACTGCAGAGTTTAGCAGGCGGTGCAAACTGTACTATCTCGCCTTCTGCTGCCCTAATCAGCTCGCTAGGGTTTACACAATTCCGATTTTCGCTGCTTCTATTGGCGCCGCTGATCAAGGCTTGAAAGATGACAAGGACAATACGCAGCCGACGAGTTGCATGTGAAGGGAGAAGCTGCGGTCTTTGTTTCGTGAATAATGTGTTTCTAAGTAATTTATTTTCGCACTCACCCAGCGGTCATATTCGGTGGTAGTGTAAGACACGTAAAAAGGCTTCTGCATCGAATGAGACAATGCTGTTGTTGAGGACACGAAATCTGTTTCTGCTTGTGTGTATATTAGCGCGTACACCGAGGTCGACAAGACGGATGTTTGTTGATCTTAATGGCGGTCATTCGTTCAGTCTTAGCGTTACCATATACTTGCGTCGCACCCATTCTGCATTTTTTTTTACCGTGCGGGTCGATAGCGTTCCAATGCATACACAAAGACTGCTCTCTGGTCTCACTTGGATTGCCGTTTAGTGTGTAGAATTGAGAAGACGCGTTTGCCATCATGTAATAAAGACAACGGATTCTCTCCCTTTTCAAAGCAGCTGCTCACATTTGTCGCATGGACGTCTTGTCGTGTGGACCATATGTAGATGGTTTATGCGACCAATGGTGCGGCATTGGACCACGCGACAGGTACATAGAATCTAACGAGTTTGCATTATCAAGAATTTACTACCGGCATTCCAAGTTTACGAAAGCTTTACAAACATAGATAGCCTACCAGAGTTTTAATTCGCCTCTTTTCTTTCACATCTTGTCGCTCTCATGTGGTCGTTACCCAGATTGGTTGGCAAACTATCTAAGTAAATAGGATTCTGCAGCTCAAGCACGACCAGGAGCCCACTATTCTTTTCGCACTGCAAGTGGTGAAGCATGCGTCGATCGTGCGGTTTCATCCTCATTTTAGCTACATTCCTGGCCACTGGTCACGGCGAACCCAAACAAAAGGCTATTGCTAGCCAACATCCCTTACCATCAAGAAATCCTGTCATTCGCACTGGTCACGAAGACCCTACCCATCGTGGTTCCCGAGATCATTAACGACAAGTCGGGGAGTAAGCGTCGCGGAATTTACCGTTAAACCATGCAAGCAAGACAAGTTGACTCGCCATGTCCCATTCAACATGAGCAGAATAAAACAATCATTTTATCGGCAAAATACCCTACACGATACGGAAAATCGTACTGTTTTATTATCAAAAATAATACAATGTTCTTCTGATTTGGCTTACTCATTCAACTCAGTTGCTATATTTTTTGATGGTGAAAAATTGTTAAAATTACACCGCTGGATGAATGTTGAACAGGTGAATGGCTTCACAGTATTTACAAGTACGTTACAGTTAGTAATTACATATGGTAGCCGTTCATTGGTCAAGATAAATATATTCACTTCGGTTTTTACTTTCTTCTCAACAGGTTAACAGCCGCAACAAGCTCAAGCAACGTTCTCGCCCAATATGAACAAGCGCACCGAAGTCCTCCTAGGAAGTGGTAACTATTACCACTGGGAGTTTAACATGAGGATGACCCTGGCGCGGAAGGGTCTCCTGGGACACATCATGGTCGTCAAGGAAGATAAGGATGTCACGGAGGCGTGGCTGGTTAATGATGCCAAGGCACTAGGCATCATTGCTCAAGGCGTTGAGATCCAGCACCAGACCAAGATTCGGTCGGCTACGCGTGCTATGGAGGCGTGGGGAACCCTCCGCGATTTCTACAATCGCTCGACTCTTCACAATCGTGTTGTGATGACTCGTCGTCTACATGAGTTCAAGATGGAAAGTGGAACAAGCATGGCAGAGCATCTGGACTCTTTTGACGAGCTAGTAGTGGGACTACAGACTACGGGAGAGCAAACTGATGAGTCACGCCAGCTGGTGGTACTTCTCAGCAGTCTACCTTCGGAGTACGACTTGATTTCGTCGATTGTGGAAAATGCAAGGGACATTTCGTTGATAGAAGTCAAGGAGAAGCTGCTCAAAGAGTCGGAGAAGCTGCAGAGGAAATGGAAATGCTAGAAGATTTAAAGGTGGACGGGACAATGGACGAAAGGGTGGTCCTCCACGCAATAACAGCGGATTCAAGGGCAAGTGCTTCAACTGTGACCAGTTTGGACACATGAAGCGGAACTGCCCGGCCGGTAAAAGATTCAACAGCGACGACACAGTGTTTGCTGTTGGTGAAGGGAAGTCATCAGGATGGCTGATTGATAGTGGAGCAACTTCCCACATGACCCCACACAGGAAGAACTTGTTTAATTACAAGGGCCTAGAAGCTAGCATCGAAGTTACGATTGCAGACGGGAAGAAATTGCTTGTCAAAGGAGCCGGCACGGTTTGAACGGAATGAGGATTCGCATGGTTGAAGTTCTGCGCATTCCCGGACTCGACAGAAGGTTGCTGTCAGTTGGCAAGCTGGCAGAGCGTGGCATGAGTGTGGAATTTTCGCGTTCGTCATGTGTCATTTGGAACAAGAAGCAAGCAATTGCGTCGGGCACAAAAGCTGTAAAGTCGTATTTTCTTGACTGTGAGCAAGAAGAAGCATGTCTCGTTGAATATACTGGGGCTGACAATCAGTGGGAGCTTTGGCATGCACGCATGGGGCACCCCAGCAAGGATGCGCTGATCAGGACACAGCGATTGACCAATGGTATCCCAATTATCAAGCAAAGTGTGGAAAAATTGTGTGCCGGGTGTTTGAAGGGCAAGCAGACGATCACGGTGTTTCCGTCTCGTTCAATGACAAAGACGACACGTGTGTTGGAGCGTGTTCACACAGATGTCATGGGGCCAATGCGAACTATCTCGAAGAGTGGTGCCAAATACATTCTCACGTTTGTGGATGACTTTTCACGATATGTTGCAATTTTTCTGATCAAGAGCAAGAGTGAAGTTGCTGACAAGTTCAAGGAGTTTCTGACATTATACGAAAACCAGTGGGGTGCACGACTAAGATGTTTGCGATCCGACAACGGAACCGAGTTCGTAAACAAGAAAATGGCAGGAATATGTCAAGAGAACGGCATTGTACACCAGCGCTCCGTCCTATACAGCCCGCAGCAGAACGGAGTAGCGGAGCGTATGAACAGGACAATTATGGAGAAAGCCCGCAGCATGTTACACTACAAGAGCGTATCGACGGAATGGTGGGCGGAAGCGGTAAATACAGCGGTTTATTTAATTAATCGCTCCAGCAATACGGTCCATCCTGACACCACGCCGTATGAGCTAGTTTTCAAAATGAAGCCTCGAATGGATCACCTGCGCGTATTTGGTTCGCAAGGCTACGCTCATATCGACGATGTGAAACGGACCAAACTGGAACCCAAGAGTTTCAAGTGTATGTTTCTTGGCTATGCAGAGAATGTCAAGGGCTATCGCGTGTTTGACTTGGAGAATGCCAAGATTAAAGTGACCCGCTCTGTAAAGTTGGATGAGCGTGAGGTGGGCGGCATCTACGACACGCAAGAGCTTAAGCCGGAAACAATTGTTCAAGTAGTTAAGGATGGTGATGAAGTCAATGTTCAGCATCAAGTGGATCGACAGTCAGTTCCGGACGATCCCATGGGAGCTGTCGAAGAGACAGTCGAGGATGTCGATATGGAGGATGTAAATCGTACGCCAAGCGCCGTTGTACAGCGGCTAATGCCTTCTGAGAGCCCTGTACGAAACGGGCTTGAGCTAACGGAGTATCATCAACCTTCCCAAGTGCAACAAGAAGATCGTTTGGTGTTTCGGCCTGAATTGGAGCGAACACGAGTAAGACGTGAGCCAGTGCTAATGCTAAGAAACGGTTCCGATGGTGGAGAGTCAACAGAAGGAAGTGAGGGCCCACCGACTCCAAAGCGTGCTAGGATTGACGAAGATGGACTAATTGCGGAAGCCTTTCTTGCCTACGCTGTGAATATTGACGATGATATGGACTCACCGACTACTTATACTCAAGCAATGGCAAGCGACGATGCAATGAAATGGCGTGAAGCAATGGATGCTGAGCTTCGCTCTCACGAAGAGAATAAAACGTGGACATTGCAGCCACGAGGGGAGATTGGACGCACAATTGGATCACGATGGGTATTTGCCAAAAAGCGTGATCAGAATGGCGCTATCGTGCGATACAAGGCACGACTAGTCGCGAAAGGTTTCAAGCAGAAGTATGGCGTTGACTTTTTCGAGACATATTCCCCGGTTGCCAACATGAATTCGATCCGAATAATTCTCGCGGTATGTGTTGAATGTGGCTATCAAATGGAACAGCTGGACGTCGACACGGCTTTTCGTAATAGCGTGTTGACGGACAACGTTTTTATGGAAGTTCCGCTTGGTGTCGACAATGCTCAAGGAAACATATGTCAACTAAACAAGGCTATTTACGGACTTAAGCAAGCAGCGAGTGCCTGGAACAAAACAATACATCGTGTCTTCATCAGGAATGGCTTTAAGAGTTGCGGAGCAGATCAATGTGTTTATGTCAAGAGAACTAAAGAAGGTTTTGCTTACGTTGGACTATATGTGGACGACATGATTATCGCAGCAAGAAGCAGCAAAGAATTAAATTAAGTAAAGGGAGTACTCAAGAATGCTTTCAAGATGAAGGAGCTTGGTCAGGCGGAATTTATTTTGGGTATGGAAATTGATCACGACAGGTCAGCTGGAATTTTGATGATCAAACAGACTCGCTACATCGATGACGTGGTCAAGCGATTCGGTCAACAAGATGCCAAAAGTGTTGAAAACCCTTGCGTATCAGGATTGGAGCTGTCGTCAAAGCAGTCACCCACAACGGAAGAGGGACGGTCGACAATGCGATCAAAGCCTTATCGCTCTTTGATTGGATGCTTGCTGTACATAACGACATGCACTCGGCCTGATATTGCTTACGTGGTAACGCAGCTATCACGTTTTCTGGAGAACCCAGGACTACAACATTAGAGCGCAGCAATTCGAGTAGTACGGTATCTGAAGACCACGCGTCAAATCGGTATCGTCTACCGAGAAACTGGAAGCGTTACGGTCAAGGCATACTCGGATGCAGATTGGGGCAGCAACACGGATGACAGACGCTCGGTCTCGAGAATTATGGTCATGATTGCAAGCGCACCAGTGGTATTTAGGTCGAAGTACCAGCGGACAGTTGCGCTGAGCTCAGCGGAAGCTGAGTATATGGCTCTCAGCTTATGCACACAAGAAGTTCTTTGGACGCGGGCAATGCTAAAGGACATGGGTCACGAGCAAGTTGAAGGCACACAGGTTTGGGAAGACAACCAGGGTGCGATTGCGTTAGCCAATAACGCCGGATAACATGCTAGGACGAAGCATGTGGACACCAACGTGAGAACGTGCAAGAAGGACTGTTGAAGATCGAATATATCGACACGAAGAGTCAGCTTGCAGATATGCTGACGAAGGCAGTTGGGACCAAGATGCTTAAGTATCTGCGCGAAGCCACCGGAATCAAGACCAAGTCAGCAACAAAGGACACACAACATTAGCGGTGAGTGGGAGTGTTAAAATTACACCGCTGAATGCATGTTGAACAGGTGAATGGCTTCAGAGTATTTACAAGTACGTTACAGTTAGTAATTACATATGGTTGCCGTTCATTGGTCAAGATAAACATATTCACTTCGGTTTTTACTTTCTTCTCAACAAAAATACCGCAGTCTGAAATACAATTTCGTCTTGTCGTTATGACTCGGTCAAGTTCCACCGGGGAAGTCCGAGTGCTGTCTATAGTTTCAACTCTAAAAGTATGGTAAGTAAAGATCTAGAGGCCGTTTCGCAATTAAAATTGGCGCTTCTCCTTGCGTGTCGAGGTAGGGTCTGCTTGTATTTTCGGCAAGGCTAGCACACTCAGGTATGATATACCCGTTTCAGACATGCTAGTACCAAATTGCTTTCTATGTTTTGTGGCCAGATTACTTCAAGTTAAAGGGGTCAGCTTTGCTTTATAATGTAAACGAACCGCAAGTGATTTGGTGAGAGTATACGAGCTGACGGCATTGCCACCAGCCAGTACTTACACGCGATAATGACGCACTTTGTATTCAATACCGGCATTTCACACACATCAATCGCGTTACTTAAAAGTTATGACACGTTTCCGTATGTCATAATACTAGTGTGTTATTGCCCGTCTCATCTAAATTAGGCGAGCAGTATGAAAAAGCCTGAATGTGAGAGCGACTCAGTCCTCATTACACCATTTCAACTTGACAGCTAGCGCAATGGTTCCCGTGTCTTACTCCAAAGTGAAAGCAGACAGTAATTCGTTGTTATGCAACGCGACTGCATGATTCCTTCAGGTTCCGATCGTAAATGAGTAGCGTCCTAAGTACACCGACAGTTATCTAAATCATTGCATCAGCTTTAGCAACTGTACCACCTTTGAGATTTTGTTGACCATTTCTAAAGCTAAACCAGATACGAAAATTCCAATAGTAATATGTTGTAGAATCACAGCATTGTGCATTGGCGCAATATGTGTTGAACTCGTCAAATGGCGCTCCCACCGATCGATGATGAATTTAAAGGCTCTCACGGTCGCATTGATCACTGTTGTGACTAAAATCGGACACACAGCTTACTAGACGACAGCCGAGGGCTGCATTAAGCCGATTCGATAACGTTTTGAGACTGCAGCTTTATTTTGCAGTACTGTCAACCTTTGAGTCCATTATGGCTCCTGATTAATGTGCGATTAAGAGGTGTCCGAGTGCTAGTATGTTGCTTGTCGCGCTTTGACACAGTACTTTGCGTCGAGCCATTTAAAAACGTTCAATTATAAAAATTGCTTACGCTTTGGCCTTTCAAGTGCACACCGCACAGTGTTTATACACCCTTTTTATTATGAAGTCACACAGTATTCGTTCACCACCCCATATCCCACTTTTTGTGGCACGCCAACACCATCTTCTTGGTATTCAATTGACTGTTGATACACACACACACACAAAGTTGAAATGTAGAAAAGCAGCGCGGATCCGGTGGAAGTCGGAGTGAAAACTCAAGACGAAGGAGGAGCTGAAGCATAGTTTGTGATGACCAAATACGACGCAGAGGAGGACGAACATGCGGTAGGGCTGCAGACCGCAGAGGACGCTTAACGAGTCCACCGACAGTTGGGCACTCAGAGCTTTGGCTAGGCGAGAAGTTCCTATTTCCAAGTCGGATTGCGTACCAGATCAAGAGATTTCATGAAGTATGTTTACACGAGATACAGAGTAAATCTCGAGACATTCGAACATCAACTCGCAAAGTTCAACGGAAAGCTCTTCGTCAATACGTATTGACCGAGAGTTGATACGCAGTGGCTGGCTTTACAAGCAGGCGAATGTCATGTACGTACTTGAAGAAGAATCTGAATTGCGCGAATGTGAATCAACTTGAGAGTTTTCAGGAAAAGGTGGTAACGACGATATTTTGTACTGGTTAAGAGAACGAGCGTAGCAACAGGAGAGTAGTGGGTATCGCTGCAATTGCAATTTTGACAAGCCACGTGGAGAGATGCAGTTGCAGGATGGCATGCTGTCTGAACGCTTTTTAAAGATGGTGCAGAATATTTTTTGTCTGTTCTGGATCGAGCGACGACGACGCTATAACAATGTGGTTGTCGCAGTGCAAAATGGAAAGTAAATTCATAGGAATAAAGCAAACTATCGGCTCTAACTCACTTGTAGCCACGTGTTCTTCTGTCTCGATATTCTAGAATGTGACTATTTCTCTTATATGTCAAGTTGGCACATACTGTGGGACACCCAATTAGAGGTCGTTACAGACGCGAGCACCTGAATCTGTTTACTACAGAGTTTAGCAGGCGGTGTAAACTGTACTATCTCACGATCTGCTGCCCTAATCAGCTCGCTAGGGTTTACACAATCCCGATTTTCGCTGCTTCTATTGGCGCCGCTGATCAAGGCCTTAAAGATGACAAGGACAATACGCAGCCGACGAGTTGCATGTGAAGGGAGAAGCTGCGGTCTTTGTTTCGTGAACAATGTGTTTCTAAGTAATTTATTTTCGCACTCACCCAGCGGTCATATTCGGTGGTAGTGTAAGACACGTAAAAAGGCTTTTGCATCGAATGAGACAATGCTGCAAACCGTTGAGGACACGAAATCTGTTTCTGCTTGTGTGTATATAAGCGCGTACACCGAGGTCGACAAGACGGATGTTTGTTGATCTTTATGGCGGTCATTCGTTCAGTCTTAGCGTTACCATATACTTGCGTCGCACCCATTCTGCATTTTTTTTTTACCGTGCGGGTCGATAACGTTCCATTGCATACACAAAGACTGCTCTCTGGTCTCACTTGGATTGCCGTTTAGTGTGTAGAATTGAGAAGACGCGTTTGCCATCAGATAATAAAGACAACGAATTCTCTCCCTTATCAAAGCAGCTGCTCATATTTGTCGCATGGACGTCTTGTCGTGTGGACCATATGTAGATGGTTTATGCGACCAATGGTGCGGCATTGGACCACGCGACAGGTACATAGAATCTAACGAGTTTGCGTTATCAAGAATTTACGACTGGCATTCCTAGTAAATGAAAGCTTTACAAACATAGATAGCCTACCAGAATTTTAATTCGCTTCTTTTCTTTCACATCTTGTCGCTCTCATGTGGTCGTTACCCAGATTGGTTGGCAAACTATCTAAGTAATAGGATTCTGCAGCTCAAGCACGCCCAGGAGCCCACTATTCTTTTCGCACTGCAAGTGGTGAAGCATGCGTCGATCGTGCGATTTCATCCTCATTCTAGCTACATTCCTGGCCACTGGTCACGGCGAACCCAAACAAAAGGCTATTGCTAGCCAACATCCCTTACCATCAAGAAATCCTGTCATTCGCACTGGTCACGAAGACCCTACCCATCGTGGTTTGAGATCATTAACGACAAGGCGGGGAGTAAGCGTCGTGGAATCCATCGTAAAACCATGCAAGCAAGACAAGTTGACTCGCCATGTCCCATTCAACATGAGCAGAATAAAGCAATCATTTTATCGGTAAAATACCCTACACGATACGAAAAATCGTACTGCTTTAGTAACAAAAACAATACGATGTTCTTCTGAATTGGCTTACTCTTTCAACTCAGTTGCTTAATTCTTTGATGGCGAAAAATACCGCGGTCTGAGATTCAATTTCGTCTTGTCGTTATGACTCGGTCAAGTTTACTTCGGGGAAGTCCGTGTGCTGTCTATACTCTTAATTCTCAAAGTATGGTAAGTAAAGATCTAAGGGCCGTTTCGCGATTAAAATTGGCGCTTCTCCTTGCGTGTCGAGGTAGGGTCTGCTTGTATTTTTCGGCAAGGCTAGCACACTCAGGTATGATATACCCGTTTCAGACATGCTAGTACCAAATTGCTTTCTATGTTTTGTGGCCAGATTACTTCAAGTTAAAGGGGTCAGCTTTGCTTTATAATGTAAACGAACCGCAAGTGGTTTGGTGAGAGTATACGAGCTGACGGCATTGCCACCAGCCAGTCCTTACACGCGAGAATGACGCACTTTGTATTCAATACCGCGGCATTTCACACACATCAATCGCGTTACTTAAAAGTTATGACACGTTTCCGTATGTCATAATACTAGTGTGTTATTGCCCGTCTCATCTTAATTAGGCGAGCAGTATGAAAAAGCCTTAATTTGAGAGCGACTCAGTCCTCAATACACCATTTCAATTTGACAGCTAGCGCAATGGTTCCCGTGTCTTAAAAGAAGTGAAACCAGACAGTAATTCGATGTTATTACACCGCTGAATGCATATTGAACAGGTGGATGGCTTCACAGTAATTACAAGTACGTCACAATTAGTAAATACATATGGTAGCCGTTCATTGGTCAGGATAAATATATTCACTTCGGTTCTTACTTTCTTCTCAACAGGTTAACAGCCGCAACAAGCTCAAGCAACGTTCTCGCCCAATATGAAGAAGCGCACCGAAGTCCTCCTAGGAAGTGGTAACTATTACCACTGGGAGTTTAACATGAGGATGACCCTGGCGCGGAAGGGTCTCCTGGGACACATCATGGCCGTCAAGGAAGAGAAGGACGTCACGGAGGCGTGGCTGGTTAATGATGCCAAGGCGCTAGGCATCATTGCTCAAGGCGTTGAGATCCAGCACCAGACCAAGATTCGGTCGGCTACGCGTGCTATGGAGGCGTGGGGAACCCTCCGCGATTTCTACAATCGCTCGACTCTTCACAATCGTGTTGTGATGACTCGTCGTCTACATGAGTTCAAGATGGAAAGTGGAACAAGCATGGCAGAGCATCTGGACTCTTTTGACGAGCTAGTAGTGGAACTACAGACTACGGGAGAGCAAATTGACGAGTCACGCCAGCTGGTGGTACTTCTCAGCAGTCTACCTTCGGAGTACGACTTGATTTCGTCGATTGTGGAAAATGCAAGGGACATTTCGTTGATAGAAGTCAAGGAGAAGCTGCTCAAAGAGTCGGAGAAGCTGCAGAGGAAAGAAGCTACAGAGAAAGCGTTTCGCGCAAATGGAAATGGAAATGCTAGAAGATTTAAAGGTGGACGGGACAATGGGCGAAAGGGTGGTCCTCCACGCAATAACGGCGGATTCAAGGGCAAGTGCTTCAACTGTGACCAGTTTGGACACATGAAGCGGAACTGCCCGGCCGGTAAAAGATTCAACAGCGACGACACGGTGTTTGCTTTGGTAAAGGGAAGTCATCAGGATGGCTGATTGATAGTGGAGCAACTTCCCACATGACCCCACACAGAAAGGACTTGTTTGATTACAAGGGCCTAGAAGCTAGCATCGAAGTTACGATTGCAGACGGGAAGAAGTTGATTGTCAAAGGAGTCGGCACGGTAAAATTGACTGGTTTGAACGGAATGAGGATTCGCATGGTTAAAGTTCTGCACATTCCCGGACTCGACAGAAGGTTGCTGTCAGTTGGCAAGCTGGCAGAGCGTGGCATGAGTGTGGAATTTTCGCGTTCGTCATGTGTCATTTGGAACAAGAAGCAAGCAATTGCGTCGGGCACAAAAGCTGAAAAGTCGTATTTTCTTGACTATGAGCAAGAAGAATCATGTCTCGTTGAATATACTGGGGCTGACAATCAGTGGGAGCTTTGGCATGCACGCATGGGGCACCCCAGCAAGGATGCGCTGATCAGGACACAGCGATTGACCAATGGTATCCCAATTATCAAGCAAAGTGTGGAAAAATTGTGTGCCGGGTGTTTGAAGGGCAAGCAGACGATCACGGTGTTTCCGTCTCGTTCAATGACAAAGACGACACGTGTGTTGGAGCGTGTTCACACAGATGTCATGGGGCCAATGCGAACTACCTCGAAGGGTGGTGCCAAATACATTCTCACGTTTGTGGATGACTTTTCACGATATGTTGCAATTTTTCTGACCAAGAGCAAGAGTGAAGTTGCTGGCAAGTTCAAGGAGTTTCTGACATTATACGAAAGCCAGTGGGGTGCACGACTAAGATGTTTGCGATCCGACAACGGAACCGAGTTCGTAAACAAGAAAATGGCAGGAATATGTCAAGAGAACGGCATTGTACACCAGCGCTCCGTCCCATACAGCCCGCAGCAGAACGGAGTAGCGGAGCGTATGAACAGGACAATTATGGAGAAAGCCCGCAGCATGTTACACAACAAGAGCGTATCGACGGAATGGTGGGCGGAAGCGGTAAATACAGCGGTTTATTTAATTAATCGCTCCAGCAATACGGTCCATCCTGACACCACGCCGTATGAGCTAGTTTTCAAAATGAAGCCTCGAATGGATCACCTGCGCGTATTTGGTTCGCAAGGCTACGCTCATATCGACGATGTTAAACGGACCAAACTGGAACCCAAGAGTTTCAAGTGTATGTTTCTTGGCTATGCAGAGAATGTCAAGGGCTATCGCGTGTTTGACTTGGAGAATGCCAAGATTAAAGTGACCCGCTCTGTAAAGTTGGATGAGCGTGAGGTGGGCGGCATCTACGACACGCAAGAGCTTAAGCCGGAAACAATTGTTCAAGTAGTTAAGGATGGTGATGAAGTCAATGTTCAGCATCAAGTGGATCGACAGTCAGTTCCGGACGATCCCATGGGAGCTGTCGAAGAGACAGTCGAGGATGTCGATATGGAGGATGTAAATCGTACGCCAAGCGCCGTTGTACAGCGGCTAATGCCTTCTGAGAGCCCTGTACGAAACGGGCTTGAGCTAACGGAGTATCATCAACCTTCCCAAGTGCAACAAGAAGATCGTTTGGTGTTTCGGCCTGAATTGGAGCGAACACGAGTAAGACGTGAGCCAGTGCTAATGCTAAGAAACGGTTCCGATGGTGGAGAGTCAACAAAAGGAAGTGAGGGCCCACCGACTCCAAAGCGTGCTAGGATTGACGAAGATGGACTAATTGCGGAAGCCTTTCTTGCCTACGCTGTGAATATTGACGATGATATGGACTCACCGACTACTTATACTCAAGCAATGGCAAGCGACGATGCAATGAAATGGCGTGAAGCAATGGATGCTGAGCTTCGCTCTCACGAAGAGAATAAAACGTGGACATTGCAGCCACGAGGGGAGATTGGACGCACAATTGGATCACGATGGGTATTTGCCAAAAAGCGTGATCAGAATGGCGCTATCGTGCGATACAAGGCACGACTAGTCGCGAAAGGTTTCAAGCAGAAGTATGGCGTTGACTTTTTCGAGACATATTCCCCGGTTGCCAACATGAATTCGATCCGAATAATTCTCGCGGTATGTGTTGAATGTGGCTATCAAATGGAACAGCTGGACGTCGACACGGCTTTTCGTAATAGCGTGTTGACGGACAACGTTTTTATGGAAGTTCCGCTTGGTGTCGACAATGCTCAAGGAAACATATGTCAACTAAACAAGGCTATTTACGGACTTAAGCAAGCAGCGAGTGCCTGGAACAAAACAATACATCGTGTCTTCATCAGGAATGGCTTTAAGAGTTGCGGAGCAGATCAATGTGTTTATGTCAAGAGAACTAAAGAAGGTTTTGCTTACGTTGGACTATATGTGGACGACATGATTATCGCAGCAAGAAGCAGCAAAGAATTAAATTAAGTAAAGGGAGTACTCAAGAATGCTTTCAAGATGAAGGAGCTTGGTCAGGCGGAATTTATTTTGGGTATGGAAATTGATCACGACAGGTCAGCTGGAATTTTGATGATCAAACAGACTCGCTACATCGATGACGTGGTCAAGCGATTCGGTCAACAAGATGCCAAAAGTGTTGAAAACCCTTGCGTATTAGGATTGGAGCTGTCGTCAAAGCAGTCACCCACAACGGAAGAGGGACGGTCGACAATGCGATCAAAGCCTTATCGCTCTTTGATTGGATGCTTGCTGTACATAACGACATGCACTCGGCCTGATATTGCTTACGTGGTAACGCAGCTATCACGTTTTCTGGAGAACCCAGGACTACAACATTGGAGCGCAGCAATTCGAGTAGTACGGTATCTGAAGACCACGCGTCAAATCGGTATCGTCTACCGAGGAATTGGAAGCGTTACGGTCAAGGCATACTCGGATGCAGATTGGGGCAGCAACACGGATGACAGACGCTCGGTCTCGGGAATTATGGTCATGATTGCAAGCGCACCAGTGGTATTTAGGTCGAAGTACCAGCGGACAGTTGCGCTGAGCTCAGCGGAAGCTGAGTATATGGCTCTCAGCTTATGCACACAAGAAGTTCTTTGGACGCGGGCAATGCTAAAGGACATGGGTCACGAGCAAGTTGAAGGCACACAGGTTTGGGAAGACAACCAGGGTGCGATTGCGTTAGCCAATAACGCCAAATACCATGCTAGGACGAAGCATGTGGACATCAAGCACCACTTTATTCGTGAGAACGTGCAAGAAGGACTGTTGAAGATCGAATATATCGACACGAAGAGTCAGCTTGCAGATATGCTGACGAAGGCAGTTGGGACCAAGATGCTTAAGTATCTGCGCGAAGCCACCGAAATCAAGACCAAGTCAGCAACAAAGGACACACAACATTAGCGGTGAGTGGGAGTGTTAACACTACACCGCTGAATGCATGTTGAACAGGTGGATGGCTTCACAGTAATTACAAGTACGTCACAATTAGTAATTACATATGGTAGCCGTTCATTGGTCAGGATAAATATATTCACTTCGGGTTTTACTTTCTTCTCAACAGTTCCCGTGTCTTAAAAGAAGTGAAAGCAGACAGTAATTCGATATTATGCTATGCAACTGCATCATTCCTTTAAGTTACGATCGTAAATGAATAGCGTCCTAAGTAAACGACAGTTATCTTGATCATTGCATCAGCTTTAGCAGCTGTACCACCTTAAAGATTTTGTTGACCATTTCTAAAGCTGAACCAGAAACGAAAATTCTGATAGTATATGTTGTAGAATCACAGCATTGTGCATTGGCGCAATATGTAGTATACCATCTGATAGCGCTTCCACCAAGTGATGATAAGTTCAAAGGCTCTCACGGTCGCATTGATCACTGTTGTGACTAAACTCGGACACACAGCTTACTAGACGACAGCCGAGGGCTGCTTTAAGCCGATTCGATAATGTTTTGAGACTGCAGCTTCATTTTGCAGTACTGTCAACCTTTGAGTCCATTATGGCTCCTGATTAATGTGCGATTAAGAGGTGTCCGAGTGCTAGTATGTTGCTTGTCGCGCTTTGACACAGTACTTTGCGTCGAGCCATTTAAAAATATTCAATTATAAAAATTGCTTACGCTTTGGCTTTTCAAGTGCACACCGCACAGTGAATATACACCCTTTTTATTATGGAGTCACTACAGTATTCGTTCCCCACCCCATATCCCACTTTTTGTGGCACGCCAATACCATCTTCTTGGTATTCGATTGACTGTTGATACACACACACACACACAAAAAGTTGAAATGTAGAAAAGCAGCGCGGATCCGGTGGAAGTCGGAGTGAAAACTCAAGACGAAGGAGGAGCTGAAGCATAGTTTGTAATGACCAAATACGACGCAGAGGAGGACGAACATGCGGTAGGGCTGCAGACAACAGAGGACGCACAACGAACCCACCGACAGTTGGGCACTCAGAGCTTTGGCTAGGCGAGAAGTTCCTATTTCCAAGTCGGATTGCGTACCAGATCAAGAGATTTCATGAAGTATGTTTACACGAGATACAGAGTAAATCTCGAGACATTCGAACATCAACTCGCAAAGATCAACGGAAAGCTCGTCGTCAATACTTATTGACCGAGAGTTGATACGCAGTGGCTGGCTTTACAAGCAGGCGAATGTCATGTACGTATATGAAGAAGAATCTTAATTGCGCGAATGTGAATCAACTTGAGAGTTTTTAGGAAAAGGTGGTAACGACGATAATTTGTACTGGTTAAGAGAACGAGCGTAGCAACAGGAGAGTAGTGGGTATCGCTGCAATTGCAATTTTGACAAGCCACGTGGGGAGATGCAGTTGTAGGATGGCATGCTGTCTGAACGCTTTTTAAAGATGAAACGAAGCGAACGTTCTGTTTTAAGGTAGCTGGTGATGAATATTTTTTGTCTGTTCTGGATCGAGCGACGAAGACGCGAGCACCTGGATCTGTTTACTGAAGAGTTTAGCAGGCGGTGTAAACTGTACTATCTCACCTTCTGCTGCCCAAATCAGATCGCTAGGGTTTACACAATTCCGATTTTCGCTGCTTCTATTGGCGCCGCTGATCAAGGCTTGAAAGATGACAAGGACAATACGCAGCCGACGAGTTGCATGTGAAGGGAGAAGCTGCGGTCTTTGTTTCGTGAACAATGGGTTTCTAAGTAATTTATTTTCGCACTCACCCAGCGGTCATATTCGGTGGTAGTGTAAGACACGTAAAAAGGCTTCTGCATCGAATGAGACAATGCTGTTGTTGAGGACACGAAATCTGTTTCTGCTTGTGTGTATATTAGCGCGTACACCGAGGTCGACAAGACGGATGTTTGTTGATCTTAATGGCGGTCATTCGTTCAGTCTTAGCGTTACCATATACTTGCGTCGCACCCATTCTTCATTTTTTTTACCGTGCGGGTCGATAACGTTCCATTGCATACACAAAGACTGCTCTCTGGTCTCACTTGGATTGCCGTTTAGTGTGTAGAATTGAGAAGACGCGTTTGCCATCAGGTAATGAGGACAACGAATTCTCTCCCTTATCAAAGCAGCTGCTCACATTTGTCGCATGGACGTCTTGTCGTGTGGACCATATGTAGATGGTTTATGCGACCAATGGTGCGGCATTGGACCACGCGACAGGTACATAGAATCTAACGAGTTTGCGTTATCAAGAATTTACGACTGGCATTCCTAGTAAATGAAAGCTTTACAAACATAGATAGCCTACCAGAATTTGAAGTCGCCTCTTTTCTTTCACATCTTGTCGCTCTCATGTGGTCGTTGCCCAGATTGGTTGGCAAACTATCTAAGTAATAGGATTCTGCAGCTCAAGCACGACCAGGAGCCCACTATTCTTTTCGCACTGCAAGTGGTGAAGCATGCGTCGATCGTGCGGTTTCATCCTCATTCTAGCTACATTCCTGGCCACTGGTCACGGCGAACCCAAACAAAAGGCTATTGCTAGCCAACATCCCTTACCATCAAGAAATCCTGTCATTCGCACTGGTCACGAAGACCCTACCCATCGTGGTTCCCGAGATCATTAACGACAAGGCGGGGAGTAAGCGTCGTGGAATCCATCGTAAAACCATGCAAGCAAGACAAGTTGACTCGCCATGTCCCATTCAACATATGCAGAATAAAGCAATCATTTTATCGGTAAAATACCCTACACGATACGGAAAATCGTACTGCTTTAGTAACAAAAACAATACGATGTTCTTCTGAATTGGCTTACTCATTCAACTCAGTTGCTTAATTTTTTGATGGCGAAAAATACCGCGGTCTGAGATTCAATTTCGTCTTGTCGTTATGACTCGGTCAAGTTTACTTCGGGGAAGTCCGTGTGCTGTCTATACTCTTAATTCTCAAAGTATGGTAAGTAAAGATCTAAGGGCCGTTTCGCAATTAAAATTGGCGCTTCTCCTTGCGTGTCGAGGTAGGGTCGGCTTGTATTTTTCGGCAAGGCTAGCACACTCAGGTATGATATACCCGTTTCAGACATGCTAGTACAAAATTGCTTTTTATGTTTTGTGGCCAGATTACTTCAAGTTACAGGGATCAGCTTTGCTTTATAATGTAAACGAACCGCAAGTGGTTTGGTGAGAGTATACGAGCTGACGGCATTGCCACCAGCCAGTACTTACATGCAAGAATGACGCACTTTGTATTCAATACCGGCATTTACACACATCAATCGCGTTACTTAAAAGTTATGACACGTTTCCGTATGTCATAATACTAGTGTGTTATTGCCCGTCTCATCTAAATTAGGCGAGCAGTATGAAAAAGCCTTAATTTGAGAGCGACTCAGTCCTCATTACACCATTTCAATTTGACAACTAGCGCAATGGTTCCCGTGTCTTAAAAGAAGTGAAAGCAGACAGTAATTCGATGTTATGCTATGCAACTGCATCATTCCTTTAAGTTACGATCGTAAATGAATAGCGTCCCAAGTAAACGACAGTTATCTTAATCATTGCATCAGCTTTAGCAGCTGTACCACCTGAAAGATTTTGTTGACCATTTCTAAAGCTGAACCAGAAACGAAAATTCTGATAGTAATATGTTGTAGAATCACAGCATTGTGCATTGGCGCAATATGTAGTATACCATCTGATGGCGCTTCCACCAAGTGATGATTAATTCAAAGGCTCTCACGGTCGCATTGATCACTGTTGTGACTAAACTCGGACACACAGCTTACTAGACGACAGCCGAGGGCTGCTTTAAGCCGATTCGATAATGTTTTGAGACTGCAGCTTTATTTTGCAGTACTGTCAACCTTTGAGTCCATTATGGCTCCTGATTAATGTGCGATTAAGAGGTGTCCGAAGTATGTTGCTTGTCGCGCTTTGACACAGTACTTTGCGTCGAGCCATTTAAAAATATTCAATTATAAAAATTGCTTACGCTTTGGCTTTTCAAGTGCACACCGCACAGTGTTTATACACCCTTTTTATTATGAAGTCACTACAGTATTCGTTCCCACCCCATATCCCACTTTTTGTGGCACGCCAACACCGTCTTCTCGGTATTCATTTGACTGTTGATACACACAAACACACACACACACAAAAAGTTGAAATGTAGAAAAGCCGCGCGGATCCGGTGGAAGTCGAAGTGAAAACTCAAGACGAAGGAGGAGCTGAAGCATAGTTTGTGATGACCAAATACGACGCAGAGGAGGACGAACATGCGTAGGGCTGCAGACCGCAGAGGACGCACAACGAACCACCGACAGTTGGGCACTCAGAGCTTTGGCTAGGCGAGAAGTTCCTATTACCAAGTCGGATTGCGTACCAGATCAAGAGATTTCATGAAGTATGTTTACACGAGATACAGAGTAAATCTCGAGACATTCGAACAACAACTCGCAAAGATCAATAGAAAGCTCGTCGTCAATACGTATTGACCGAGAGTTGATACGCAGTGGCTGGCTTTACAAGCAGGCGAATGTCATGTACGTATATGAAGAAGAATCTTAATTGCGCGAATGTGAATCAACTTGAGAGTTTTTAGGAAAAGGTGGTAACGACGATATTTTGTACTGGTTAAGAGAACGAGCGTAGCAACAGGAGAGTAGTGGGTATTGCTGCAATTGCAATTTTGACAAGCCACGTGGAGAGATGCAGTTGCAGGATGGCATGCTGTCTGAACGCTTTTTAAAGATGGTAAAGAATATTTTTTGTCTGTTCTTGATCGAGCGACGACGACGCGAGCACCTGGATCTGTTTACTGCAGAGTTTAGCAGGCGGTGTAAACTGTACTATCTCGCCTTCTGCTGCCCTAATCAGCTCGCTAGGGTTTACACAATCCCGATTTTCGCTGCTTCTATTGGCGCCGCTGATCAAGGCTTGAAAGATGACAAGGACAATACGCAGCCGACGAGTTGCATGTGAAGGGAGAAGCTGCGGTCTTTGTTTCGTGAACAATGTGTTTCTAAGTAATTTATTTTCGCACTCACCCAGCGGTCATATTCGGTGGTAGTGTAAGACACGTAAAAAGGCTTCTGCATCGAATGAGACAATGCTGCAAACCGTTGAGGACACGAAATCTGTTTCTGCTTGTGTATATATTAGCGCGTACACCGAGGTCGACAAGACGGATGTTTGTTGATCTTAATGGCGGTCATTCGTTCAGTCTTAGCGTTACCATATACTTGCGTCGCACCCATTCTGCATTTTTTTTTACCGTGCGGGTCGATAACGTTCCATTGCATACACAAAGACTGCTCTCTGGTCTCACTTGGATTGCCGTTTCGTGTGTAGAATTGAGAAGACGCGTTTGCCATCAGGTAATAAAGACAACGAATTCTCTCCCTTATCAAAGCAGCTGCTCATATTTGTCGCATGGACGTCTTGTCGTGTGGACCATATGTAGATGGTTTATGCGACCAATGGTGCGGCATTGGACCACGCGACAGGTACATAGAATCTAACGAGTTTGCGTTATCAAGAATTTACTACCGGCGTTCCAAGTAAACGAAAGCTTTACAAACATAGATAGCCTACCAGAATTTTAATTTGCCTCTTTTTTTTTCACATCTTGTCGCTCTCATGTGGTCGTTACCCAGATTGGTTGGCAAACTATCTAAGTAAATAGGATTCTGCAGCTCAAGCACGACCAGGAGCCCACTATTCTTTTCGCACTGCAAGTGGTGAAGCATGCGTCGATCGTGCGGTTTCATCCTCATTCTAGCTACATTCCTGGCCACTGGTCACGGCGAACCCAAACAAAAGGCTATTGCTAGCCAACATCCCTTACCATCAAGAAATCCTGTCATTCGCACTGGTCACGAAGACCCTACCCATCGTGGTTCCCGAGATCATTAACGATAAGGCGGGGAGTAAGCGTCGTGGAATCCATCGATAAACCATGCAAGCAAGACAAGTTGACTCGCCATGTCCCATTCAACATGAGCAGAATAAAGCAATCATTTTATCGGTAAAATACCCTACACGATACGGAAAATCGTACTGCTTGAGTAACAAAAACAATACAATGTTCTTTTGAATTGGCTTACTCACTCAACTCAGTTGCTTAATTTTTTGATGGCGAAAATACCGCGGTCTGAGATTCAATTTCGTCTTGTCGTTATGACTCGGTCAAGTTTCCACCGGGGAAGTCCGTGTGCTGTCTATATCTTTAACTCTAATAGTATGGTAAGTAAAGATCTAGGGGCCGTTTCGCAATTGAAATTGGCGCTTCTCCTTGCGTGTCGAGGTAGGGTCTGCTTGTATTTTCGGTAAGGCTAGCACACTCAGGTATGATATACCCGTTTCAGACATGCTAGTACAAAATTGCTTTCTATGTTTTGTGGCCAGATTACTTCAAGTTACAGGGATCAGCTTTGCTTTATAATGTAAAGAACCGCAAGTGATTTGGTGAGAGTATACGAGCTGACGGCATTGCCACCAGCCAGTACTTACATGCAAGAATGACGCACTTTGTATTCAATACCGCGGTATTTCACACACATCAATCGCGTTACTTAAAAGTTATGACACGTTACCGTATGTCATAATACTAGTTTAATTTAAATTAGGCGAAAAAGCTCGACAGCTAGCGCAATGGTTCCCGTGTCTTACTCCAAAGTGAAAGCGGGCAGCAATTCGTTGTTATGCAATGCGACTGCATCATTCCTTCAAGTTACGATCGTAAATGAATAGCGTCCTAAGTAAACCGACAGTTATTTTAATCATTGCATCAGTTTTAGCAGCTGTACAACCTTTGAAATTTTGTTGACCATTTCTAAAGCTGAACAACAGACGAAAATTCTGATAGTAATTAATATGTTGTAGAATCACAGCATTGTGCATTGGCGCAATATGTGTTGTACTCGTCTAATGGCGCTTCCACCTAACGATGATAAATTGGAAGGCTCTCACGGTCGCATTGATCACCCCCGTGACTAGAATCGGACACACAGCTTACTAGACGACAGCCGAGGGATGCTTTAAGCCGATTCGATAATGTTATGAGACTGCAGCTTTATTTTGCAGTACTGTCAACCTTTGAGTTCATTATGGCTCCTGATTAGTGTGCGATTAAGAGGTGTCCGAGTGCTAGTATGTTGCTTGTCGCGCTTTGACACAGTACTTTGCGTCGAGCCATTTAAAAATATTCAATTATAAAAATTGCTTACGTTTTGGCTTTTCAAGTCCACACCGCACAGTGTTTATACACCCTATTTATTATGGAGTCACTACAGTATTCGTTCACCACCCCATATCCCACTTTTTGTGGCACGCCAATACCATCTTCTTGGTATTCGATTGACTGTTGATTCACACACACACACACACAAAAGTTGAAATGTAGAAAAGCAGCGCGGATCGGGTGGAAGTCGGAGTAAAAAACTCAAGACGAAGGAGGAGCTGAAGCATAGTTTGTGATGACCAAATACGACGCAGAGGAGGACGAACATGCCGTAGGGCTGCAGACCGCAGAGGACGCACAACGAACCCACCGACAGTTGGGCACTCAGAGCTTTGGCTAGGCGAGAAGTTCCTATTACCAAGTCGGATTGCGTACCAGATCAAGAGATTTCATGAAGTATGTTTACACGAGATACAGAGTAAATCTCGAGACATTCGAACAACAACTCGCAAAGATCAACGGAAAGCTCGTCGTCAATACGTATTGACCGAGAGTTGATACGCAGTGGCTGGCTTTACAAGCAGGCGAATGTCATGTACGTATATGAAGAAGAATCTTAATTGCGCGAATGTGAATCAACTTGAGAGTTTTTAGGAAAAGGTGGTAACGACGATATTTTGTACTGGTTAAGAGAACGAGCGTAGCAACAGGAGAGTAGTGGGTATCGCTGCAATTGCAATTTTGACAAGCCACGTGGGAGATGCAGTTGCAGGATGGCATGCTGTCTGAACGCTTTTTAAAGATGAAACCAAGCGAACGTTCTGTTTTAAGGTAGCTGGTGAAGAATATTTTTTGTCTGTTCTGGATCGAGCGACGAAGACGCGAGCACCTGGATCTGTTTACTGCAGAGTTTAGCAGGCGGTGCAAACTGTACTATCTCGCCTTCTGCTGCCCTAATCAGCTCGCTAGGGTTTACACAATTCCGATTTTCGCTGCTTCTATTGGCGCCGCTGATCAAGGCTTGAAAGATGACAAGGACAATACTCAGCCGACGAGTTGCATGTGAAGGGAGAAGCTGCGGTCTTTGTTTCGTGAACAATGTGTTTCTAAGTAATTTATTTTCGCACTCACCCAGCGGTCATATTCGGTGGTAGTGTAAGACACGTAAAAAGGCTTCTGCATCGAATGAGACAATGCTGTTGTTGAGGACACGAAATCTGTTTCTGCTTGTGTGTATATTAGCGCGTACACCGAGGTCGACAAGACGGATGTTTGTTGATCTTAATGGCGGTCATTCGTTCAGTCTTAGCGTTACCATATACTTGCGTCGCACCCATTCTGCATTTTTTTTTACCGTGCGGGTCGATAACGTTCCATTGCATACACAAAGACTGCTCTCTGGTCTCACTTGGATTGCCGTTTCGTGTGTAGAATTGAGAAGACGCGTTTGCCATCAGGTAATAAAGACAACGAATTCTCTCCCTTATCAAAGCAGCTGCTCACATTTGTCGCATGGACGTCTTGTCGTGTGGACCATATGTAGATGGTTTATGCGACCAATGGTGCGGCATTGGACCACGCGACAGGTACATAGAATCTAACGAGTTTGCGTTATCAAGAATTTACTACCGGCATTCCGAGTAAACGAAAGCTTTACAAACATAGATAGCCTACCAGAATTTGAAGTCGCCTCTTTTCTTTCACATCTTGTCGCTCTCATGTGGTCGATACCCAGATTGGTTGGCAAACTATCTAAGTAAATAGGATTCTGCAGCTCAAGCACGACCAGGAGCCCACTATTCTTTTCGCACTGCAAGTGGTGAAGCATGCGTCGATCGTGCGGTTTCATCCTCATTCTAGCTACATTCCTGGCCACTGGTCACGGCGAACCCAAACAAAAGGCTATTGCTAGCCAACATCCCTTACCATCAAGAAATCCTGTCATTCGCACTGGTCACGAAGACCCTACCCATCGTGGTTCCCGAGATCATTAACGACAAGGCGGGGAGTAAGCGTCGTGGAATCCATCGTTAAACCATGCAAGCAAGACAAGTTGACTCGCCATGTCCCATTCAACATGAGCAGAATAAAGCAATCATTTTATCGGGAAAATACCCTACACGATACGGAAAATCGTACTGTTTTAGTAACAAAAACAATACAATGTTCTTTTGAATTGGCTTACTCTTTCAACTCAGTTGCTTAATTTTTGATGGTGAAAAATACCGCGGTCTGAGATTCAATTTCGTCTTGTCGTTATGACTCGGTCAAGTTTACTTCGCGGAAGTCCGTGTGCTGTCTATACTCTTAATTCTCAAAGTATGGTAAGTAAAGATCTAAGGGCCGTTTCGCAATTAAAATTGGCGCTTCTCCTTGCGTGTCGAGGTAGGGTCTGCTTGTATTTTCGGCAAGGCTAGCACACTCAGGTATGATATACCCGTTTCAGACATGCTAGTACAAAATTGCTTTCTATGTTTTGTGGCCAGATTACTTCAAGTTACAGGGATCAGCTTTGCTTTATAATGTAAACGAACCGCAAGTGATTTGGTGAGAGTATACGAGCTGACGGCATTGCCACCAGCCAGTACTTACATGCAAGAATGACGCACTTTGTATTCAATACCGCGGTATTTCACACACATCAATCGCGTTACTTAAAAGTTATGACACGTTTCCGTATGTCATAATACTAGTGTTTCTAAATTAGGCGAGCAGTATGAAAAAGCCTTAATTTGAGAGCGACTCAGTCCTCATTACACCATTTCAACTTGACAGCTAGCGCAATGGTTCCCGTGTCTTACTCCAAAGTGAAAGCAGACAGTAATTCGTTGTTATGCAACGCGACTGCATCATTCAAGTTACGATCGTAAATGAATAGCGTCCTAAGTAAACCGACAGTTATTTTAATCATTGCATCAGCTTTAGCAGCTGTAC
The DNA here is from genome assembly GCA_001695595.3 of Plasmopara viticola. Taxonomy (NCBI): domain Eukaryota; phylum Oomycota; class Peronosporomycetes; order Peronosporales; family Peronosporaceae; genus Plasmopara; species Plasmopara viticola. The sequence goes on from MBPM02000058.1 coordinate 474,213, forward strand.
ACCTTAAAGATTTTGTTGACCATTTCTAAAGCTGAACAACAGAAAATTCTGATAGTAAAATGTTGTAGAATCACAGCATTGTGCATTGGCGCAATATGTAGTATACCATCTGATGGCGCTTCCACCAAGTGATGATAAATTCAAAGGCTCTCACGGTCGCATTGATCACTGTTGTGACTAAACTCGGACACACAGCTTACTAGACGACAGCCGAGGGCTGCTTTAAGCCGATTCGATAATGTTTTGAGACTGCAGCTTTATTTTGCAGTACTGTCAACCTTTGAGTCATTATGGCTCCTGATTAGTGTGCGATTGAGAGGTGTCCGAGTGCTAGTATGTTGCTTGTCGCGCTTTGACACAGTACTTTGCGTCGAGCCATTTAAAAATATTCAATTGATAAAATTGCTTACGCTTTGGCTTTTCAAGTCCACCGCACAGTGTTTATAAACCCTATTTATTGTGGAGTCACTACAGTATTCGTTCACCACCCCATATCCCACTTTTTGTGGCACGCCAATACCATCTTCTTGGTATTCGATTGACTGTTGATTCACACACACACACACACACACAAAAGTTGAAATGTAGAAAAGCAGCGCGGATCGGGTGGAAGTCGGAGTAAAAACTCAAGACGAAGGAGGAGCTGAAGCATAGTTTGTGATGACCAAATACGACGCAGAGGAGGACGAACATGCCGTAGGGCTGCAGACCGCAGAGGACGCACAACGAACCCACCGACAGTTGGGCACTCAGAGCTTTGGCTAGGCGAGAAGTTCCTATTACCAAGTCGGATTGCGTACCAGATCAAGAGATTTCATGAAGTATGTTTACACGAGATACAGAGTAAATCTCGAGACATTCGAACAACAACTCGCAAAGATCAACGGAAAGCTCGTCGTCAATACGTATTGACCGAGAGTTGATACGCAGTGGCTGGCTTTACAAGCAGGCGAATGTCATGTACGTATATGAAGAAGAATCTTAATTGCGCGAATGTGAATCAACTTGAGAGTTTTTAGGAAAAGGTGGTAACGACGATATTTTGTACTGGTTAAGAGAACGAGCGTAGCAACAGGAGAGTAGTGGGTATCGCTGCAATTGCAATTTTGACAAGCCACGTGGGAGATGCAGTTGCAGGATGGCATGCTGTCTGAACGCTTTTTAAAGATGAAACGAAGCGAACGTTCTGTTTTAAGGTAGCTGGTGAAGAATATTTTTTGTCTGTTCTGGATCGAGCGACGAAGACGCGAGCACCTGGATCTGTTTACTGCAGAGTTTAGCAGGCGGTGCAAACTGTACTATCTCGCCTTCTGCTGCCCTAATCAGCTCGCTAGGGTTTACACAATTCCGATTTTCGCTGCTTCTATTGGCGCCGCTGATCAAGGCTTGAAAGATGACAAGGACAATACTCAGCCGACGAGTTGCATGTGAAGGGAGAAGCTGCGGTCTTTGTTTCGTGAACAATGTGTTTCTAAGTAATTTATTTTCGCACTCACCCAGCGGTCATATTCGGTGGTAGTGTAAGACACGTAAAAAGGCTTCTGCATCGAATGAGACAATGCTGTTGTTGAGGACACGAAATCTGTTTCTGCTTGTGTGTATATTAGCGCGTACACCGAGGTCGACAAGACGGATGTTTGTTGATCTTAATGGCGGTCATTCGTTCAGTCTTAGCGTTACCATATACTTGCGTCGCACCCATTCTGCATTTTTTTTTACCGTGCGGGTCGATAACGTTCCATTGCATACACAAAGACTGCTCTCTGGTCTCACTTGGATTGCCGTTTCGTGTGTAGAATTGAGAAGACGCGTTTGCCATCAGGTAATAAAGACAACGAATTCTCTCCCTTATCAAAGCAGCTGCTCACATTTGTCGCATGGACGTCTTGTCGTGTGGACCATATGTAGATGGTTTATGCGACCAATGGTGCGGCATTGGACCACGCGACAGGTACATAGAATCTAACGAGTTTGCGTTATCAAGAATTTACTACCGGCATTCCGAGTAAACGAAAGCTTTACAAACATAGATAGCCTACCAGAATTTGAAGTCGCCTCTTTTCTTTCACATCTTGTCGCTCTCATGTGGTCGTACCCAGATTGGTTGGCAAACTATCTAAGTAAATAGGATTCTGCAGCTCAAGCACGACCAGGAGCCCACTATTCTTTTCGCACTGCAAGTGGTGAAGCATGCGTCGATCGTGCGGTTTCATCCTCATTCTAGCTACATTCCTGGCCACTGGTCACGGCGAACCCAAACAAAAGGCTATTGCTAGCCAACATCCCTTACCATCAAGAAATCCTGTCATTCGCACTGGTCACGAAGACCCTACCCATCGTGGTTCCCGAGATCATTAACGACAAGGCGGGGAGTAAGCGTCGTGGAATCCATCGATAAACCATGCAAGCAAGACAAGTTGACTCGCCATGTCCCATTCAACATGAGCAGAATAAAGCAATCATTTTATCGGTAAAATACCCTACACGATACGGAAAATCGTACTGCTTGAGTAACAAAAACAATACAATGTTCTTCTGAATTGGCTTACTCTTTCAACTCAGTTGCTTAATTTTTGATGGTGAAAAATACCGCGGTCTGAGATTCAATTTCGTCTTGTCGTTATGACTCGGTCAAGTTTACTTCGCGGAAGTCCGTGTGCTGTCTATACTCTTAATTCTCAAAGTATGGTAAGTAAAGATCTAAGGGCCGTTTCGCAATTAAAATTGGCGCTTCTCCTTGCGTGTCGAGGTAGGGTCTGCTTGTATTTTCGGCAAGGCTAGCACACTCAGGTATGATATACCCGTTTCAGACATGCTAGTACAAAATTGCTTTCTATGTTTTGTGGCCAGATTACTTCAAGTTACAGGGATCAGCTTTGCTTTATAATGTAAACGAACCGCAAGTGATTTGGTGAGAGTATACGAGCTGACGGCATTGCCACCAGCCAGTACTTACATGCAAGAATGACGCACTTTGTATTCAATACCGCGGTATTTCACACACATCAATCGCGTTACTTAAAAGTTATGACACGTTACCGTATGTCATAATACTAGTTTAATTTAAATTAGGCGAAAAAGCCTTAATTTGAGAGCGACTCAGTCCTCATTACACCATTTCAGCTCGACAGCTAGCGCAATGGTTCCCGTGTCTTACTCCAAAGTGAAAGCGGGCAGCAATTCGTTGTTATGCAATGCGACTGCATCATTCCTTCAAGTTACGATCGTAAATGAATAGCGTCCTAAGTAAACCGACAGTTATTTTAATCATTGCATCAGTTTTAGCAGCTGTACAACCTTTGAAATTTTGTTGACCATTTCTAAAGCTGAACAACAGACGAAAATTCTGATAGTAATTAATATGTTGTAGAATCACAGCATTGTGCATTGGCGCAATATGTGTTGTACTCGTCTAATGGCGCTTCCACCTAACGATGATAAATTGGAAGGCTCTCACGGTCGCATTGATCACCCCCGTGACTAGAATCGGACACACAGCTTACTAGACGACAGCCGAGGGATGCTTTAAGCCGATTCGATAATGTTATGAGACTGCAGCTTTATTTTGCAGTACTGTCAACCTTTGAGTTCATTATGGCTCCTGATTAGTGTGCGATTAAGAGGTGTCCGAGTGCTACTATGTTGCTTGTCGCGCTTTGACACAGTACTTTGCGTCGAGCCATTTAAAAATATTCAGTTATAAAAATTGCTTACGCTTTGGCTTTTCAAGTCCACACCGCACAGTGTTTAAACACCCTATTTATTATGGAGTCACTACAGTATTCGTTCACCACCCCATATCCCACTTTTTGTGGCACGCCAATACCATCTTCTTGGTATTCGATTGACTGTTGATTCACACACACACACACACAAAAGTTGAAATGTAGAAAAGCAGCGCGGATCGGGTGGAAGTCGGAGTAAAAAACTCAAGACGAAGGAGGAGCTGAAGCATAGTTTGTGATGACCAAATACGACGCAGAGGAGGACGAACATGCGTAGGGCTGCAGACCGCAGAGGACGCACAACGAACCCACCGACAGTTGGGCACTCAGAGCTTTGGCTAGGCGAGAAGTTCCTATTACCAAGTCGGATTGCGTACCAGATCAAGAGATTTCATGAAGTATGTTTACACGAGATACAGAGTAAATCTCGAGACATTCGAACAACAACTCGCAAAGATCAACGGAAAGCTCGTCGTCAATACGTCTTGACCGAGAGTTGATACGCAGTGGCTGGCTTTACAAGCAGGCGAATGTCATGTACGTATATGAAGAAGAATCTTAATTGCGCGAATGTGAATCAACTTGAGAGTTTTTAGGAAAAGGTGGTAACGACGATATTTTGTACTGGTTAAGAGAACGAGCGTAGCAACAGGAGAGTAGTGGGTATCGCTGCAATTGCAATTTTGACAAGCCACGTGGGGAGATGCAGTTGCAGGATGGCATGCTGTCTGAACGCTTTTTAAAGATGAAACGAAGCGAACGTTCTGTTTTAAGGTAGCTGGTGAAGAATATTTTTTGTCTGTTCTGGATCGAGCGACGAAGACGCGAGCACCTGGATCTGTTTACTGCAGAGTTTAGCAGGCGGTGCAAACTGTACTATCTCGCCTTCTGCTGCCCTAATCAGCTCGCTAGGGTTTACACAATTCCGATTTTCGCTGCTTCTATTGGCGCCGCTGATCAAGGCTTGAAAGATGACAAGGACAATACTCAGCCGACGAGTTGCATGTGAAGGGAGAAGCTGCGGTCTTTGTTTCGTGAACAATGTGTTTCTAAGTAATTTATTTTCGCACTCACCCAGCGGTCATATTCGGTGGTAGTGTAAGACACGTAAAAAGGCTTCTGCATCGAATGAGACAATGCTGTTGTTGAGGACACGAAATCTGTTTCTGCTTGTGTGTATATTAGCGCGTACACCGAGGTCGACAAGACGGATGTTTGTTGATCTTAATGGCGGTCATTCGTTCAGTCTTAGCGTTACCATATACTTGCGTCGCACCCATTCTGCATTTTTTTTTACCGTGCGGGTCGATAACGTTCCATTGCATACACAAAGACTGCTCTCTGGTCTCACTTGGATTGCCGTTTCGTGTGTAGAATTGAGAAGACACGTTTGCCATCAGGTAATAAAGACAACGAATTCTCTCCCTTATCAAAGCAGCTGCTCACATTTGTCGCATGGACGTCTTGTCGTGTGGACCATATGTAGATGGTTTATGCGACCAATGGTGCGGCATTGGACCACGCGACAGGTACATAGAATCTAACGAGTTTGCGTTATCAAGAATTTACTACCGGCATTTCGAGTAAACGAAAGCTTTACAAACATAGATAGCCTACCAGAATTTGAAGTCGCCTCTTTTCTTTCACATCTTGTCGCTCTCATGTGGTCAATACCCAGATTGGTTGGCAAACTATCTAAGTAAATAGGATTCTGCAGCTCAAGCACGACCAGGAGCCCACTATTCTTTTCGCACTGCAAGTGGTGAAGCATGCGTCGATCGTGCGGTTTCATCCTCATTCTAGCTACATTCCTGGCCACTGGTCACGGCGAACCCAAACAAAAGGCTATTGCTAGCCAACATCCCTTACCATCAAGAAATCCTGTCATTCGCACTGGTCACGAAGACCCTACCCATCGTGGTTCCCGAGATCATTAACGACAAGGCGGGGAGTAAGCGTCGTGGAATCCATCGATAAACCATGCAAGCAAGACAAGTTGACTCGCCATGTCCCATTCAACATGAGCAGAATAAAGCAATCATTTTATCGGTAAAATACCCTACACGATACGGAAAATCGTACTGCTTGAGTAACAAAAACAATACAATGTTCTTCTGAATTGGCTTACTCTTTCAACTCAGTTGCTTAATTTTTGATGGCGAAAAATACCGCGGTCTGAGATTCAATTTCGTCTTGTCGTTATGACTCGGTCAAGTTTACTTCGCGGAAGTCCGTGTGCTGTCTATACTCTTAATTCTCAAAGTATGGTAAGTAAAGATCTAAGGGCCGTTTCGCAATTAAAATTGGCGCTTCTCCTTGCGTGTCGAGGTAGGGCGTGCTTGTATTTTCGGTAAGGCTAGCACACTCAGGTATGATATACCCGTTTCAGACATGCTAGTACAAAATTGCTTTCTATGTTTTGTGGCCAGATTACTTCAAGTTACAGGGATCAGCTTTGCTTTATAATGTAAACGAACCGCAAGTGATTTGGTGAGAGTATACGAGCTGACGGCATTGCCACCAGCCAGTCCTTACATGCAAGAATGACGCACTTTGTATTCAATACCGCGGTATTTCACACACATCAATCGCGTTACTTAAAAGTTATGACACGTTACCGTATGTCATAATACTAGTTTAATTTAAATTAGGCGAAAAAGCCTTAATTTGAGAGCGACTCAGTCCTCATTACACCATTTCAATTTGACAGCTAGCGCAATGGTTCCCGTGTCTTAAAAGTGAAAGCAGACAGTAATTCGTTGTTATGCTATGCACTGCATCATTCCTTTAAGTTACGATCGTAAATGAATAGCGTCCTAAGTAAACGACAGTTATCTTAATCATTGCATCAGCTTTAGCAGCTGTACACCTTAAATTTTGTTGACCATTTCTAAAGCTGAACAACAGACGAAAATTCTGATAGTAATATGTTGTAGAATCACAGCATTGTGCATTGGCGCAATATGTGTTGTACTCGTCTAATGGCGCTTCCACCTAACGATGATAAATTGGAAGGCTCTCACGGTCGCATTGATCACTGTTGTGACTAAACTCGGACACACAGCTTACTAGACGACAGCCGAGGGATGCTTTAAGCCGATTCGATAATGTTTGAGACTGCAGCTTTATTTTGCAGTACTGTCAACCTTTGAGTTCATTATGGCTCCTGATTAGTGTGCGATTAAGAGGTGTCCGAGTGCTAGTATGTTGCTTGTCGCGCTTTGACACAGTACTTTGCGTCGAGCCATTTAAAAATATTCAGTTATAAAAATTGCTTACGCTTTGGCTTTTCAAGTGCACACCGCACAGTGTTTATACACCCTTTTTATTATGAAGTCACTACAGTATTCGTTCACCACCCCATATCCCACTTTTTGTGGCACGCCAATACCATCTTCTTGGTGTTCGATTGACTGTTGATTCACACACACACACACACACAAAAGTTGAAATGTAGAAAAGCAGCGCGGATCGGGTGGAAGTCGGAGTAAAAAACTCAAGACGAAGGAGGAGCTGAAGCATAGTTTGTGATGACCAAATACGACGCAGAGGAGGACGAACATGCCGTAGGGCTGCAGACCGCAGAGGACGCACAACGAACCCACCGACAGTTGGGCACTCAGAGCTTTGGCTAGGCGAGAAGTTCCTATTACCAAGTCGGATTGCGTACCAGATCAAGAGATTTCATGAAGTATGTTTACACGAGATACAGAGTAAATCTCGAGACATTCGAACAACAACTCGCAAAGATCAACGGAAAGCTCGTCGTCAATACGTCTTGACCGAGAGTTGATACGCAGTGGCTGGCTTTACAAGCAGGCGAATGTCATGTACGTATATGAAGAAGAATCTTAATTGCGCGAATGTGAATCAACTTGAGAGTTTTTAGGAAAAGGTGGTAACGACGATATTTTGTACTGGTTAAGAGAACGAGCGTAGCAACAGGAGAGTAGTGGGTATCGCTGCAATTGCAATTTTGACAAGCCACGTGGGAGATGCAGTTGCAGGATGGCATGCTGTCTGAACGCTTTTTAAAGATGAAACCAAGCGAACGTTCTGTTTTAAGGTAGCTGGTGAAGAATATTTTTTGTCTGTTCTGGATCGAGCGACGAAGACGCGAGCACCTGGATCTGTTTACTGCAGAGTTTAGCAGGCGGTGCAAACTGTACTATCTCGCCTTCTGCTGCCCTAATCAGCTCGCTAGGGTTTACACAATTCCGATTTTCGCTGCTTCTATTGGCGCCGCTGATCAAGGCTTGAAAGATGACAAGGACAATACTCAGCCGACGAGTTGCATGTGAAGGGAGAAGCTGCGGTCTTTGTTTCGTGAACAATGTGTTTCTAAGTAATTTATTTTCGCACTCACCCAGCGGTCATATTCGGTGGTAGTGTAAGACACGTAAAAAGGCTTCTGCATCGAATGAGACAATGCTGTTGTTGAGGACACGAAATCTGTTTCTGCTTGTGTGTATATTAGCGCGTACACCGAGGTCGACAAGACGGATGTTTGTTGATCTTAATGGCGGTCATTCGTTCAGTCTTAGCGTTACCATATACTTGCGTCGCACCCATTCTGCATTTTTTTTTACCGTGCGGGTCGATAACGTTCCATTGCATACACAAAGACTGCTCTCTGGTCTCACTTGGATTGCCGTTTCGTGTGTAGAATTGAGAAGACGCGTTTGCCATCAGGTAATAAAGACAACGAATTCTCTCCCTTATCAAAGCAGCTGCTCACATTTGTCGCATGGACGTCTTGTCGTGTGGACCATATGTAGATGGTTTATGCGACCAATGGTGCGGCATTGGACCACGCGACAGGTACATAGAATCTAACGAGTTTGCGTTATCAAGAATTTACTACCGGCATTCCAGTAAACGAAAGCTTTACAAACATAGATAGCCTACCAGAATTTGAAGTCGCCTCTTTTCTTTCACATCTTGTCGCTCTCATGTGGTCGTACCCAGATTGGTTGGCAAACTATCTAAGTAAATAGGATTCTGCAGCTCAAGCACGACCAGGAGCCCACTATTCTTTTCGCACTGCAAGTGGTGAAGCATGCGTCGATCGTGCGGTTTCATCCTCATTCTAGCTACATTCCTGGCCACTGGTCACGGCGAACCCAAACAAAAGGCTATTGCTAGCCAACATCCCTTACCATCAAGAAATCCTGTCATTCGCACTGGTCACGAAGACCCTACCCATCGTGGTTCCCGAGATCATTAACGACAAGGCGGGGAGTAAGCGTCGTGGAATCCATCGATAAACCATGCAAGCAAGACAAGTTGACTCGCCATGTCCCATTCAACATGAGCAGAATAAAGCAATCATTTTATCGGTAAAATACCCTACACGATACGGAAAATCGTACTGCTTTGTAACAAAAACAATACAATGTTCTTCTGAATTGGCTTACTCTTTCAACTCAGTTGCTTAATTTTTTGATGGTGAAAAATACCGCGGTCTGAGATTCAATTTCGTCTTGTCGTTATGACTCGGTCAAGTTTACTTCGGGAAGTCCGTGTGCTGTCTATACTCTTAATTCTCAAAGTATGGTAAGTAAAGATCTAAGGGCCGTTTCGCAATTAAAATTGGCGCTTCTCCTTGCGTGTCGAGGTAGGGTCTGCTTGTATTTTCGGTAAGGCTAGCACACTCAGGTATGATATACCCGTTTCAGACATGCTAGTACAAAAATTGCTTTCTATGTTTTGTGGCCAGATTACTTCAAGTTACAGGGATCAGCTTTGCTTTATAATGTAAACGAACCGCAAGTGATTTGGTGAGAGTATACGAGCTGACGGCATTGCCACCAGCCAGTCCTTACATGCAAGAATGACGCACTTTGTATTCAATACCGCGGTATTTCACACACATCAATCGCGTTACTTAAAAGTTATGACACGTTACCGTATGTCATAATACTAGTTTAATTTAAATTAGGCGAAAAAGCCTTAATTTGAGAGCGACTCAGTCCTCATTACACCATTTCAATTTGACAGCTAGCGCAATGGTTCCCGTGTCTTAAAAGTGAAAGCAGCAGCAATTCGTTGTTATGCAATGCACTGCATCATTCCTTCAAGTTACGATCGTAAATGAATAGCGTCCTAAGTAAACCGACAGTTATTTTAATCATTGCATCAGTTTTAGCAGCTGTACAACCTTTGAAATTTTGTTGACCATTTCTAAAGCTGAACAACAGACGAAAATTCTGATAGTAATTAAAATGTTGTAGAATCACAGCATTGTGCATTGGCGCAATATGTGTTGTACTCGTCTAATGGCGCTTCCACCAAGTGATGATAAATTAAAGGCTCTCACGGTCGCATTGATCACTGTTGTGACTAGAATCGGACACACAGCTTACTAGACGACAGCCGAGGGATGCTTTAAGCCGATTCGATAATGTTATGAGACTGCAGCTTTATTTTGCAGTACTGTCAACCTTTGAGTTCATTATGGCTCCTGCTCAGTGTGCGATTAAGAGGTGTCCGAGTGCTACTATGTTGCTTGTCGCGCTTTGACACAGTACTTTGCGTCGAGCCATTTAAAAATATTCAGTTATAAAAATTGCTTACGCTTTGGCTTTTCAAGTCCACACCGCACAGTGTTTAAACACCCTATTTATTATGGAGTCACTACAGTATTCGTTCACCACCCCATATCCCACTTTTTGTGGCACGCCAATACCATCTTCTTGGTGTTCGATTGACTGTTGATTCACACACACACACACACACACAAAAGTTGAAATGTAGAAAAGCAGCGCGGATCGGGTGGAAGTCGGAGTAAAAAACTCAAGACGAAGGAGGAGCTGAAGCATAGTTTGTGATGACCAAATACGACGCAGAGGAGGACGAACATGCCGTAGGGCTGCAGACCGCAGAGGACGCACAACGAACCCACCGACAGTTGGGCACTCAGAGCTTTGGCTAGGCGAGAAGTTCCTATTACCAAGTCGGATTGCGTACCAGATCAAGAGATTTCATGAAGTATGTTTACACGAGATACAGAGTAAATCTCGAGACATTCGAACAACAACTCGCAAAGATCAACGGAAAGCTCGTCGTCAATACGTCTTGACCGAGAGTTGATACGCAGTGGCTGGCTTTACAAGCAGGCGAATGTCATGTACGTATATGAAGAAGAATCTTAATTGCGCGAATGTGAATCAACTTGAGAGTTTTTAGGAAAAGGTGGTAACGACGATATTTTGTACTGGTTAAGAGAACGAGCGTAGCAACAGGAGAGTAGTGGGTATCGCTGCAATTGCAATTTTGTCAAGCCACGTGGGAGATGCAGTTGCAGGATGGCATGCTGTCTAAACGCTTTTTAAAGATGAAACCAAGCGAACGTTCTGTTTTAAGGTAGCTGGTGAAGAATATTTTTTGTCTGTTCTGGATCGAGCGACGAAGACGCGAGCACCTGGATCTGTTTACTGCAGAGTTTAGCAGGCGGTGCAAACTGTACTATCTCGCCTTCTGCTGCCCTAATCAGCTCGCTAGGGTTTACACAATTCCGATTTTCGCTGCTTCTATTGGCGCCGCTGATCAAGGCTTGAAAGATGACAAGGACAATACTCAGCCGACGAGTTGCATGTGAAGGGAGAAGCTGCGGTCTTTGTTTCGTGAACAATGTGTTTCTAAGTAATTTATTTTCGCACTCACCCAGCGGTCATATTCGGTGGTAGTGTAAGACACGTAAAAAGGCTTCTGCATCGAATGAGACAATGCTGTTGTTGAGGACACGAAATCTGTTTCTGCTTGTGTGTATATTAGCGCGTACACCGAGGTCGACAAGACGGATGTTTGTTGATCTTAATGGCGGTCATTCGTTCAGTCTTAGCGTTACCATATACTTGCGTCGCACCCATTCTGCATTTTTTTTTACCGTGCGGGTCGATAACGTTCCATTGCATACACAAAGACTGCTCTCTGGTCTCACTTGGATTGCCGTTTCGTGTGTAGAATTGAGAAGACGCGTTTGCCATCAGGTAATAAAGACAACGAATTCTCTCCCTTATCAAAGCAGCTGCTCACATTTGTCGCATGGACGTCTTGTCGTGTGGACCATATGTAGATGGTTTATGCGACCAATGGTGCGGCATTGGACCACGCGACAGGTACATAGAATCTAACGAGTTTGCGTTATCAAGAATTTACTACCGGCATTCCGAGTAAACGAAAGCTTTACAAACATAGATAGCCTACCAGAATTTGAAGTCGCCTCTTTTCTTTCACATCTTGTCGCTCTCATGTGGTCAATACCCAGATTGGTTGGCAAACTATCTAAGTAAATAGGATTCTGCAGCTCAAGCACGACCAGGAGCCCACTATTCTTTTCGCACTGCAAGTGGTGAAGCATGCGTCGATCGTGCGGTTTCATCCTCATTCTAGCTACATTCCTGGCCACTGGTCACGGCGAACCCAAACAAAAGGCTATTGCTAGCCAACATCCCTTACCATCAAGAAATCCTGTCATTCGCACTGGTCACGAAGACCCTACCCATCGTGGTTCCCGAGATCATTAACGACAAGGCGGGGAGTAAGCGTCGTGAAATCCATCGATAAACCATGCAAGCAAGACAAGTTGACTCGCCATGTCCCATTCAACATGAGCAGAATAAAGCAATCATTTTATCGGTAAAATACCCTACACGATACGGAAAATCGCACTGCTTTGGTAACAAAAACAATACAATGTTCTTCTGAATTGGCTTACTCTTTCAACTCAGTTGCTTAATTTTTTGATGGTGAAAAATACCGCGGTCTGAGATTCAATTTCGTCTTGTCGTTATGACTCGGTCAAGTTTACTTCGCGGAAGTCCGTGTGCTGTCTATACTCTTAATTCTCAAAGTATGGTAAGTAAAGATCTAAGGGCCGTTTCGCAATTAAAATTGGCGCTTCTCCTTGCGTGTCGAGGTAGGGTCTGCTTGTATTTTCGGTAAGGCTAGCACACTCAGGTATGATATACCCGTTTCAGACATGCTAGTACAAAATTGCTTTCTATGTTTTGTGGCCAGATTACTTCAAGTTACAGGGATCAGCTTTGCTTTATAATGTAAAGAACCGCAAGTGATTTGGTGAGAGTATACGAGCTGACGGCAATGCCACCAGCCAGTACTTACACGCGAGAATGACGCACTCTGTATTCAGTACCTTTAAAAATATTCAATTATAAAAATTGCTTACGCTTTGGCTTTTCAAGTGCACACCGCACAGTGTTTATACACCCTTTTTATTATGAAGTCACTACAGTATTCGTTCACCACCCCATATCCCCACTTTTTGTGGCACGCCAACACCATCTTCTCGGTATTCAATTGACTGTTGATACACACACACACACAAAAGTTGAAATGTAGAAAAGCAGCGTGGATCCGGTGGAAGTCGGAGTAAAAACTCAAGACGAAGGAGGAGCTGAAGCATAGTTTGTGATGACCAAATACGACGCAGAGGAGGACGTCATGCCGTAGGGCTGCAGACCGCAGAGGACGCACAACGAACCCACCGATAGTTGGGCACTCAGAGCTTTGGCTAGGCGAGAAATTCCTATTACCAAGTCGGATTGCGTACCAGATCAAGAGATTTCATGAAGTATGTTTACACGAGATACAGAGTAAATCTCGAGACATTCGAACAACAACTCGCAAAGATCAACGGAAAGCTCGTCGTCAATACGTATTGACCGAGAGTTGATACGCAGTGGCTGGCTTTACAAGCAGGCGAATGTCATGTACGTATATGAAGAAGAATCTTAATTGCGCGAATGTGAATCAACTTGAGAGTTTTTAGGAAAAGGTGGTAACGACGATATTTTGTACTGGTTAAGAGAACGAGCGTAGCAACAGGAGAGTAGTGGGTATCGCTGCAATTGCAATTTTGACAAGCCACGTGGAGTGATGCAGTTGCAAAATGGCATGCTGTCTGAACGCTTTTTAGAGATGTGACAAAGCAAACATTCTGTTTTTTAAGGCAGCTGGTGAAGAATATTTTTGTCTGCTCTGGATCGAGCGACGACGACGCGAGCACCTGGATCTGTTTACTGCAGAGTTTAGCAGGCGGTGTAAACTGTACTATCTCGCCTTCTGCTGCCCTAATCAGCTCGCTAGGGTTTACACAATTCCGATTTTCGCTGCTTCTATTGGCGCCGCTGATCAAGGCTTGAAAGATGACAAGGACAATACGCAGCCGACGAGTTGCATGTGAAGGGAGAAGCTGCGGTCTTTGTTTCGTGAACAATGTGTTTCTAAGTAATTTATTTTCGCACTCACCCAGCGGTCATATTCGGTGGTAGTGTAAGACACGTAAAAAGGCTTCTGCATCGAATGAGACAATGCTGCAAACCGTTGAGGACACGAAATTTGTTTCTGCTTGTGTGTATATTAGCGCGTACACCGAGGTCGACAAGACGGATGTTTGTTGATCTAAATGCCGGTCATTTGTTCAGTCTTAGCGTTACCATATACTTGCGTCGCACCCATTCTGCATTTTTTTCAGAGCGGGTCGATAACGTTCCATTGCATACACAAAGACTGCTCTCTGGTCTCACTTGGATTGCCGTTTAGTGTGTAGAATTGAGAAGACGCGTTTGCCATCAGGTAATAAAGACAACGGATTCTCTCCCTTATCAAAGCAGCTGCTCATATTTGTCGCATGGACGTCATGTCGTGTGGACCATATGTAGATGGTTTATGCGACCAATGGTGCGGCATTGGACCACACGACAGGTACATAGAATCTAACGAGTTTGCGTTATCAAGAATTTACTACCGGCATTCCAAGTAAACGAAAGCTTTACAAACATAGATAGTCTACCAAAATTTTAATTCGCCTCTTTTCTTTCACATCTTGTCGCTCTCATGTGGTCGTTACCCAGATTGGTTGGCAAACTATCTAAGTAAATAGGATTCTGCAGCTCAAGCACGACCAGGAGCCCACTATTCTTTTCGCACTGCAAGTGGTGAAGCATGCGTCGATCGTGCGGTTTCATCCTCATTCTAGCTACATTCCTGGCCACTGGTCACGGCGAACCCAAACAAAAGGCTATTGCTAGCCAACATCCCTTACCATCAAGAAATCCTGTCATTCGCACTGGTCACGAAGACCCTACCCATCGTGGTTCCCGAGATCATTAACGACAAGGCGGGGAGTAAGCGTCGTGGAATCCACCGTTAAACCATGCAAGCAAGACAAGTTGACTCGCCATGTCCCATTCAACATGAGCAGAATAAAGCAATCATTTTATCGGGAAAATACCCTACACGATTCGGAAAATCGTACTGTTTTAGTAACAAAAACAATACAATGTTCTTCTGACTTGGATTACTCTTTTAACTCAGTTGCTTAATTCTTTGATGGCGAAAATACCGCGGTCTGAAATACAATTTCGTCTTGTCGTTATGACTCGGTCAAGTTACACCGGGGAAGTCCGTGTGCTGTCTATTGTTTCAACTCTAAAAGTATGGTAAGTAAAGATCTAGGGGCCGTTTCGCAATTAAAATTGGCGCTTCTCCTTGCGTGTCGAGGTAGGGTCTGCTTGTATTTTCGGCAAGGCTAGCACACTCAGGTAAGATATACCCGTTCCAGACGTGCTAGTACCAAATTGCTTTCTATGTTTTGTGGCCAGATTTCTTCAAGTTACAGGGGTCAGCTTTGCTTTATAATGTAAACGAACCGCAAGTGATTTGGTGAGAGTATACGAGCTGACGGCATTGCCACCAGCCAGTACTTACATGCAAGAATGACGCACTTTGTATTCAATATCGCGGTATTTCACACACATCAATCGCATTACTTAAAAGTTATGACACGTTTCCGTATGTCATAATACTAGTGTGTTATTGCCCGTCTCATCTAAATTAGGCGAGCAGTATGAAAAAGCCTTTTTTTGAGAGCGACTCAGTCCTCATTACACCATTTCAATTTGACAGCTAGCGCAATGGTTCCCGTGTCTTAAAAGAAGTGAAAGCAGACAGTAATTTGATGTTATGCTATGCAACTGCATCATTCCTTTAAGTTACGATCGTAAATGAATAGCGTCCTAAGTAAACGACAGTTATCTTAATCATTGCATCAGCTTTAGCAGCTGTACCACCTTAAAGATTTTTTTGACCGTTTCTATAACTGACCCGAAAACGAAAATTCTGATAACAATATGTTGTGGAATAACAGCATTGTGCATTGGCGCAATATGTAGTATACCATCTGATGGCGCTTCCACAAAGTGATGACAAATTCAAAGGCTCTCACGGTCGCATTGATCACTGTTGTGACTAAACTCGGACACACAGCTTACTAGACGACAGCCGAGGGCTGCTTTAAGCCGATTCGATAATGTTTTGAGACTGCAGCTTTATTTTGCAGTACTGTCAACCTTTGAGTCCATTATGGCTCCTGATTAATGTGCGATTAAGAGGTGTCCGAGTGCTAGTATGTTGCTTGTCGCGCTTTGACACAGTACTTTGCGTCGAGCCATTTAAAAATATTCAATTATAAAAATTGCTTACGCTTTGGCTTTTCAAGTGCACACCGCACAGTGTTTATACACCCTTTTTATTATGGAGTCACTACAGTATTCGTTCACCACCCCATATCCCCACTTTTTGTGGCACGCCAACACCATCTTCTCGGTATTCAATTGACTGTTGATACACACACACACACAAAAAGTTGAAATGTAGAAAAGCAGCGCGGATCCGGTGGAAGTCGGAGTAAAAACTCAAGACGAAGGAGGAG
Organism: Plasmopara viticola; assembly: GCA_001695595.3. Classification (NCBI taxonomy): domain Eukaryota; phylum Oomycota; class Peronosporomycetes; order Peronosporales; family Peronosporaceae; genus Plasmopara; species Plasmopara viticola. The sequence continues at coordinate 490,674 of MBPM02000058.1, forward strand.
CTGAAGCCAAGTTTGTGATGACCAAATACGACGCAGAGGAGGAAGAACATGCGGTAGGGCTGCAGACCGCACAGGACGCACAACGAACTCACCGACAGTTGGGCACTCAGAGCTTTGGCTAGGTGAGAAGTTCCTATTACCAAGTCGGATTGCGTACCAGATCAAGAGATTTCATGAAGTATGTTTACACGAGATACAGAGTAAATCTCGAGACATTCGAACAACAACTCGCAAAGATCAACGGAAAGCTCGTCGTCAATACGTATTGACCGAGAGTTGATACGCAGTGGCTGGCTTTACAAGCAGGCGGATGTCATGTACGTATATGAAGAAGAATCTTAATTGCGCGAATGTGAATCAACTTGAGAGTTTTCAGAAAAAGGTGGTAACGACGATATTTTGTACTGGTTAAGAGAACGAGCGTAGCAACAGGAGGTAGTGGGTATCGCTGCAATTGCAATTTTGACAAGCCACGTGGAGAGATGCAGTTGCAGGATGGCATGCTGTCTAAACGCTTTTTAAAGATGAAACCAAGCGAACGTTCTGTTTTAAGGTAGCTGTTGAAGAATATTTTTTGTCTGTTCTGGATCAAGCGACGACGACGCGAGCACCTGGATCTGTTTACTGCAGAGTTTAGCAGGCGGTGTAAACTGTACTATCTCGCCTTCTGCTGCCCTAATCAGATCGCTAGGGTTTACACAATTCCGATTTTCGCTGCTTCTATTGGCGCCGCTGATCAAGGCTTGAAAGATGACAAGGACAATACGCAGCCGACGAGTTGCATGTGAAGGGAGAAGCTGCGGTCTTTGTTTCGTGAACAATGTGTTTCTAAGTAATTTATTTTCCCACTCACCCAGCGGTCATATTCGGTGGTAGTGTAAGACACGTAAAAAGGCTTCTGCATCGAATGAGACAATGCTGTAAACCGTTGAGGACACGAAATTTGTTTCTGCTTGTGTGTATATTAGCGCGTACACCGAGGTCGACAAGACGGATGTTTGTTGATCTTAATGGCGGTCATTCGTTCAGTCTTAGCGTTACCATATACTTGCGTCGCACCCATTCTGCATTTTTTTTTACCGTGCGGGTCGATAACGTTCCATTGCATACACAAAGACTGCTCTCTGGTCTCACTTGGATTGCCGTTTAGTGTGTAGAATTGAGAAGACGCGTTTGCCATCAGGTAATAAAGACAACGGATTCTCTCCCTTATCAAAGCAGCTGCTCATATTTGTCGCATGGACGTCATGTCGTGTGGACCATATGTAGATGGTTTATGCGACCAATGGTGCGGCATTGGACCACACGACAGGTACACAGAATCTAACGAGTTTGCGTTATCAAGAATTTACTACCGGCATTCCAAGTTTACGAAAGCTTTACATAGATAGCCTACCAGAATTTTAATTCGCCTCTTTTCTTTCACATCTTGTCGCTCTCATGTGGTCGTTACCCAGATTGGTTGGCAAACTATCTAAGTAAATAGGATTCTGCAGCTCAAGCACGACCAGGAGCCCACTATTCTTTTCGCACTGCAAGTGGTGAAGCATGCGTCGATCGTGCGGTTTCATCCTCATTCTAGCTACATTCCTGGCCACTGGTCACGGCGAACCCAAACAAAAGGCTATTGCTAGCCAACATCCCTTACCATCAAGAAATCCTGTCATTCGCACTGGTCACGAAGACCCTACCCATCGTGGTTCCCGAGATCATTAACGACAAGGCGGGGAGTTAGCGTCGTGGAATCCACCGTTAAACCATGCAAGCAAGACAAGTTGACTCGCCATGTCCCATTCAACATGAGCAGAATAAAGCAATCATTTTATCGGGAAAATACCCTACACGATACGGAAAATCGTACTGTTTTAGTAACAAAAACAATACAATGTTCTTCTGACTTGGATTACTCTTTTAACTCAGTTGCTTAATTCTTTGATGGTGAAAAATACCGCGGTCTGAGATTCAATTTCGTCTTGTCGTTATGACTCGGTCAAGTTACACCGGGGAAGTCCGTGTGCTGTCTATTGTTTCAACTCTAAAAGTATGGTAAGTAAAGATCTAGGGGCCGTTTCGCAATTAAAATTGGCGCTTCTCCTTGCGTGTCGAGGTAGGGTCTGCTTGTATTTTCGGCAAGGCTAGCACACTCAGGTAAGATATACCCGTTCAGACGTGCTAGTACCAAATTGCTTTCTATGTTTTGTGGCCAGATTTCTTCAAGTTACAGGGTCAGCTTTGCTTTATAATGTAAACGAACCGCAAGTGATTTGGTGAGAGTATACGAGCTGACGGCATTGCCACCAGCCAGTACTTACATGCAAGAATGACGCACTTTGTATTCAATACCGCGGTATTTCACACACATCAATCGCGTTACTTAAAAGTTATGACACGTTTCCGTATGTCATAATACTAGTGTGTTATTGCCCGTCTCATCTAAATTAGGCGAGCAGTATGAAAAAGCCTTTTTTTGAGAGCGACTCAGTCCTCATTACACCATTTCAATTTGACAGCTAGCGCAATGGTTCCCGTGTCTTAAAAGAAGTGAAAGCAGACAGTAATTTGATGTTATGCTATGCAACTGCATCATTCCTTTAAGTTACGATCGTAAATGAATAGCGTCCTAAGTAAACGACAGTTATCTTAATCATTGCATCAGCTTTAGCAGCTGTACCACCTTAAAGATTTTTTTGACCGTTTCTAAACTGAAGAAAACGAAAATTCTGATAGTAATATGTTGTAGAATCACAGCATTGTGCATTGGCGCAATATGTAGTATACCATCTGATGGCGCTTCCACCAAGTGATGATAAATTCAAAGGCTCTCACGGTCGCATTGATCACTGTTGTGACTAAACTCGGACACACAGCTTACTAGACGACAGCCGAGGGCTGCTTTAAGCCGATTCGATAATGTTTTGAGACTGCAGCTTTATTTTGCAGTACTGTCAACCTTTGAGTCCATTATGGCTCCTGATTAATGTGCGATTAAGAGGTGTCCGAGTTTTAGTATGTTGCTTGTCGCGCTTTGACACAGTACTTTGCGTCGAGCCATTTAAAAATATTCAATTATAAAAATTGCTTACGCTTTGGCTTTTCAAGTGCACACCGCACAGTGTTTATACACCCTCTTTATTATGGAGTCACTACAGTATTCGTTCACCACCCCATATCCCACTTTTTGTGGCACGCCAACACCATCTTCTCGGTATTCAATTGACTGTTGATACACACACACACAAGAAGTTGAAATGTAGAAAAGCAGCGCGGATCCGGTGGAAGTCGGAGTAAAAACTCAAGACGAAGGAGGAGCTGAAGCCAAGTTTGTGATGACCAAATACGACGCAGAGGAGGACGAACATGCCGTAGGGCTGCAGACCGCAGAGGACGCACTACGAACCCACCGATAGTTGGGCACTCAGAGCTTTGGCTAGGCGAGAAGTTCCTATTACCAAGTCGGATTGCGTACCAGATCAAGAGATTTCATGAAGTATGTTTACACGAGATACAGAGTAAATCTCGAGACATTCGAACAACAACTCGCAAAGATCAACGGAAAGCTCGTTGTCAATACGTATTGACCGAGAGTTGATACGCAGTGGCTGGCTTTACAAGCAGGCGAATGTCATGTACGTATATGAAGAAGAATCTTAATTGCGCGAATGTGAATCAACTTGAGAGTTTTTAGGAAAAGGTGGTAACGACGATATTTTGTACTGGTTAAGAGAACGAGCGTAGCAACAGGAGGTAGTGGGTATCGCTGCAATTGCAATTTTGACAAGCCACGTGGAGTGATGCAGTTGCAAAATGGCATGCTGTCTGAACGCTTTTTAGAGATGTGACAAAGCAAACATTCTGTTTTTTGAGGCAGCTGGTGAAGAATATTTTTGTCTGCTCTGGATCGAGCGACGACGATGCGAGCACCTGGATCTGTTTACTGCAGAGTTTAGCAGGCGGTGTAAACTGTACTATCTCGCCTTCTGCTGCCCTAATCAGCTCGCTAGGGTTTACACAATTCCGATTTTCGCTGCTTCTATTGGCGCCGCTGATCAAGGCTTGAAAGATGACAAGGACAATACGCAGCCGACGAGTTGCATGTGAAGGGAGAAGCTGCGGTCTTTGTTTCGTGAACAATGTGTTTCTAAGTAATTTATTTTCGCACTCACCCAGCGGTCATATTCGGTGGTAGTGTAAGACACGTAAAAAGGCTTCTGCATCGAGTGAGACAATGCTGCAAACCGTTGAGGACACGAAATTGTTTCTGCTTGTGTGTATATTAGCGCGTACACCGAGGTCGACAAGACGGATGTTTGTTGATCTTAATGGCGGTCATTCGTTCAGTCTTAGCGTTACCATATACTTGCGTCGCACCCATTCTGCATTTTTTTTTACCGTGCGGGTCGATAACGTTCCATTGCATACACAAAGACTGCTCTCTGGTCTCACTTGGCTTGCCGTTTAGTGTGTAGAATTGAGAAGACGCGTTTGCCATCAGGTAATAAAGACAACGGATTCTCTCCCTTATCAAAGCAGCTGCTCATATTTGTCGCATGGACGTCTTGTCGTGTGGACCATATGTAGATGGTTTATGCGACCAATGGTGCGGCATTGGACCACACGACAGGTACATAGAATCTAACGAGTTTGCGTTATCAAGAATTTACTACCGGCATTCCAAGTAAACGAAAGCTTTACAAACATAGATAGCCTACCAGAGTTTTAATTCGCCTCTTTTCTTTCACATCTTGTCGCTCTCATGTGGTCGTTACCCAGATTGGTTGGCAAACTATCTAAGTAAATAGGATTCTGCAGCTCAAGCACGACCAGGAGCCCACTATTCTTTTCGCACTGCAAGTGGTGAAGCATGCGTCGATCGTGCGGTTTCATCCTCATTCTAGCTACATTCCTGGCCACTGGTCACGGCGAACCCAAACAAAAGGCTATTGCTAGCCAACATCCCTTACCATCAAGAAATCCTGTCATTCGCACTGGTCACGAAGACCCTACCCATCGTGGTTCCCGAGATCATTAACGACAAGGCGGGGAGTAAGCGTCGTGGAATCCACCGTTAAACCATGCAAGCAAGACAAGTTGACTCGCCATGTCCCATTCAACATGAGCAGAATAAAGCAATCATTTTATCGGTAAAATACCCTACACGATACGGAAAATCGTACTGTTTAGTAACAAAAACAATACAATGTTCTTCTGACTTGGATTACTCTTTCAACTCAGTTGCTTAATTCTTTGATGGCGAAAAATACCGCGGTCTGAGATTCAATTTCGTCTTGTCGTTATGACTCGGTCAAGTTACACCGGGGAAGTCCGTGTGCTGTCTATTGTTTCAACTCTAAAAGTATGGTAAGTAAAGATCTAGGGCCGTTTCGCAATTAAAATTGGCGCTTCTCCTTGCGTGTCGAGGTAGGGTCTGCTTGTATTTTCGGCAAGGCTAGCACACTCAGGTAAGATATACCCGTTCAGACGTGCTAGTACCAAATTGCTTTCTATGTTTTGTGGCCAGATTTCTTCAAGTTACAGGGGTCAGCTTTGCTTTATAATGTAAACGAACCGCAAGTGATTTGGTGAGAGTATACGAGCTGACGGCATTGCCACCAGCCAGTACTTACATGCAAGAATGACGCACTTTGTATTCAATATCGCGGTATTTCACACACATCAATCGCGTTACTTAAAAGTTATGACACGTTTCCGTATGTCATAATACTAGTGTGTTATTGCCCGTCTCATCTAAATTAGGCGAGCAGTATGAAAAAGCCTTTTTTGAGAGCGACTCAGTCCTCATTACACCATTTCAATTTGACAGCTAGCGCAATGGTTCCCGTGTCTTAAAAGAAGTGAAAGCAGACAGTAATTTGATGTTATGCTATGCAACTGCATCATTCCTTTAAGTTACGATCGTAAATGAATAGCGTCCTAAGTAAACGACAGTTATCTTAATCATTGCATCAGCTTTAGCAGCTGTACCACCTTAAAGATTTTGTTGACCATTTCTAAACTGAACCAAAACGAAAATTCTGATACAATATGTTGTAGAATCACAGCATTGTGCATTGGCGCAATATGTAGTATACCATCTGATAGCGCTTCCACCAAGTGATGATAAGTTCAAAGGCTCTCACGGTCGCATTGATCACTGTTGTGACTAAACTCGGACACACAGCTTACTAGACGACAGCCGAGGGCTGCTTTAAGCCGATTCGATAATGTTTTGAGACTGCAGCTTTATTTTGCAGTACTGTCAACCTTTGAGTTCATTATGGCTCCTGCTCAGTGTGCGATTAAGAGGTGTCCGAGTGCTACTATGTTGCTTGTCGCGCTTTGACACAGTACTTTGCGTCGAGCCATTTAAAAATATTCAATTATAAAAATTGCTTACGCTTTGGCTTTTCAAGTGCACACCGCACAGTGTTTATACACCCTTTTTATTATGGAGTCACTACAGTATTCGTTCACCACCCCATATCCCACTTTTTGTGGCACGCCAACACCATCTTCTCGGTATTCAATTGACTGTTGATACACACACACACACAAAAGTTGAAATGTAGAAAAGCAGCGCGGATCCGGTGGAAGTCGGAGTAAAAACTCAAGACGAAGGAGGAGCTGAAGCCAAGTTTGTGATGACCAAATACGACGCAGAGGAGGAAGAACATGCGGTAGGGCTGCAGACCGCACAGGACGCACAACGAACCCACCGACAGTTGGGCACTCAGAGCTTTGGCTAGGTGAGAAGTTCCTATTACCAAGTCGGATTGCGTACCAGATCAAGAGATTTCATGAAGTATGTTTACACGAGATACAGAGTAAATCTCGAGACATTCGAACAACAACTCGCAAAGATCAACGGAAAGCTCGTCGTCAATACGTATTGACCGAGAGTTGATACGCAGTGGCTGGCTTTACAAGCAGGCGGATGTCATGTACGTATATGAAGAAGGATCTTAATTGCGCGAATGTGAATCAACTTGAGAGTTTTCAGGAAAAGGTGGTAACGACGATATTTTGTACTGGTTAAGAGAGCGAGCGTAGCAACAGGAGGTAGTGGGTATCGCTGCAATTGCAATTTTGACAAGCCACGTGGAGAGATGCAGTTGCAGGATGGCATGCTGTCTAACGCTTTTTAAAGATGAAACCAAGCGAACGTTCTGTTTTAAGGTAGCTGGTGAAGAATATTTTTTGGCTGTTCTGGATCGAGCGACGACGACGCGAGCACCTGGATCTGTTTACTGCAGAGTTTAGCAGGCAGTGTAAACTGTACTATCTCGCCTTCTGCTGCCCTAATCAGATCGCTAGGGTTTACACAATTCCGATTTTCGCTGCTTCTATTGGCGCCGCTGATCAAGGCTTGAAAGATGACAAGGACAATACGCAGCCGACGAGTTGCATGTGAAGGGAGAAGCTGCGGTCTTTGTTTCGTGAACAATGTGTTTCTAAGTAATTTATTTTCGCACTCACCCAGCGGTCATATTCGGTGGTAGTGTAAGACACGTAAAAAGGCTTCTGCATCGAATGAGACAATGCTGCAAACCGTTGAGGACACGAAATTTGTTTCTGCTTGTGTGTATATTAGCGCGTACACCGAGGTCGACAAGACGGATGTTTGTTGATCTTAATGGCGGTCATTCGTTCAGTCTTAGCGTTACCATATACTTGCGTCGCACCCATTCTGCATTTTTTTTTACCGTGCGGGTCGATAACGTTCCATTGCATACACAAAGACTGCTCTCTGGTCTCACTTGGACTGCCGTTTAGTGTGTAGAATTGAGAAGACGCGTTTGCCATCAGGTAATAAAGACAACGGATTCTCTCCCTTATCAAAGCAGCTGCTCATATTTGTCGCATGGACGTCTTGTCGTGTGGACCATATGTAGATGGTTTATGCGACCAATGGTGCGGCATTGGACCACACGACAGGTACACAGAATCTAACGAGTTTGCGTTATCAAGAATTTACTACCGGCATTCCAAGTTTACGAAAGCTTTACATAGATAGCCTACCAGAATTTTAATTCGCCTCTTTTCTTTCACATCTTGTCGCTCTCATGTGGTCGTTACCCAGATTGGTTGGCAAACTATCTAAGTAAATAGGATTCTGCAGCTCAAGCACGACCAGGAGCCCACTATTCTTTTCGCACTGCAAGTGGTGAAGCATGCGTCGATCGTGCGGTTTCATCCTCATTCTAGCTACATTCCTGGCCACTGGTCACGGCGAACCCAAACAAAAGGCTATTGCTAGCCAACATCCCTTACCATCAAGAAATCCTGTCATTCGCACTGGTCACGAAGACCCTACCCATCGTGGTTCCCGAGATCATTAACGACAAGGCGGGGAGTAAGCGTCGTGGAATCCACCGTTAAACCATGCAAGCAAGACAAGTTGACTCGCCATGTCCCATTCAACATGAGCAGAATAAAGCAATCATTTTATCGGGAAAATACCCTACACGATACGGAAAATCGTACTGTTTTAGTAACAAAAACAATACAATGTTCTTCTGACTTGGATTACTCTTTTAACTCAGTTGCTTAATTCTTTGATGGCGAGAAATACCGCGGTCTGAAATACAATTTCGTCTTGTCGTAATGACTCGGTCAAGTTCCACCGGGGAAGTCCGTGTGCTGTCTATTGTTTCAACTCTCAAAGTATGGTAAGTAAAGATCTAGGGCCGTTTCGCAATTAAAATTGGCGCTTCTCCTTGCGTGTCGAGGTAGGGTCTGCTTGTATTTTCGGCAAGGCTAGCACACTCAGGTAAGATATACCCGTTCAGACATGCTAGTACAAAATTGCTTTCTATGTTTTGTGGCCAGATTACTTCAAGTTACAGGGATCAGCTTTGCTTTATAATGTAAACGAACCGCAAGTGATTTGGTGAGAGTATACGAGCTGACGGCATTGCCACCAGCCAGTACTTACATGCAAGAATGACGCACTTTGTATTCAATACCGGCATTTCACACACATCAATCGCGTTACTTAAAAGTTATGACACGTTTCCGTATGTCATAATACTAGTGTGTTGTTGCCCGTCTCATCTAAATTAGGCGAGCAGTATGAAAAAGCCTTTTTTGAGAGCGACTCAGTCCTCATTACACCATTTCAATTTGACAGCTAGCGCAATGGTTCCCGTGTCTTAAAAGAAGTGAAAGCAGACAGTAATTCGATGTTATGCTATGCAACTGCATCATTCCTTTAAGTTACGATCGTAAATGAATAGCGTCCTAAGTAAACGACAGTTATCTTAATCATTGCATCAGCTTTAGCAGCTGTACCACCTTAAAGATTTTGTTGACCATTTCTAAAGCAGAACCAGAAACGAAAATTCTGAATAGTAATATGTTGTAGAATCACAGCATTGTGCATTGGCGCAATATGTAGTATACCATCTGATGGCGCTTCCACCAAGTGATGATAAATTCAAAGGCTCTCACGGTCGCATTGATCACTGTTGTGACTAAACTCGGACACACAGCTTACTAGACGACAGCCGAGGGCTGCTTTAAGCCGATTCGATAATGTTTTGAGACTGCAGCTTTATTTTGCAGTACTGTCAACCTTTGAGTCCATTATGGCTCCTGATTAGTGTGCGATTAAGAGGTGTCCGAGTGCTAGTATGTTGCTTGTCGCGCTTTGACACAGTACTTTGCGTCGAGCCATTTAAAAATATTCAATTATAAAAATTGCTTACGCTTTGGCTTTTCAAGTGCACACCGCACAGTGTTTATACACCCTTTTTATTATGGAGTCACTACAGTATTCGTTCACCACCCCATATCCCACTTTTTGTGGCACGCCAACACCATCTTCTCGGTATTCATTGACTGTTGATACACACACACACACACAAAAGTTGAAATGTAGAAAAGCAGCGCGGATCCGGTGGAAGTCGGAGTAAAAACTCAAGACGAAGGAGGAGCTGAAGCATAGTTTGTGATGACCAAATACGACGCAGAGGAGGACGTCATGCCGTAGGGCTGCAGACCGCAGAGGACGCACAACGAACCCACCGACAGTTGGGCACTCAGAGCTTTGGCTAGGCGAGAAGTTCCTATTACCAAGTCGGATTGCGTACCAGATCAAGAGATTTCATGAAGTATGTTTACACGAGATACAGAGTAAATCTCGAGACATTCGAACAACAACTCGCAAAGATCAACGGAAAGCTCGTCGTCAATACGTATTGACCGAGAGTTGATACGCAGTGGCTGGCTTTACAAGCAGGCGAATGTCATGTACGTATATGAAGAAGAATCTTAATTGCGCGAATGTGAATCAACTTGAGAGTTTTTAGGAAAAGGTGGTAACGACGATATTTTGTACTGGTTAAGAGAGCGAGCGTAGCAACAAGAGAGTAGTGGGTATCGCTGCAATTGCAATTTTGACAAGCCACGTGGAGTGATGCAGTTGCAAAATGGCATGCTGTCTAAACGCTTTTTAAAGATGAAACCAAGCGAACGTTCTGTTTTAAGGTAGCTGGTGAAGAATATTTTTTGTCTGCTCTGGATCGAGCGACGACGACGCGAGCACCTGGATCTGTTTACTGCAGAGTTTAGCAGGCGGTGTAAACTGTACTATCTCGCCTTCTGCTGCCCTAATCAGCTCGCTAGGGTTTACACAATTCCGATTTTCGCTGCTTCTATTGGCGCCGCTGATCAAGGCTTGAAAGATGACAAGGACAATACGCAGCCGACGAGTTGCATGTGAAGGGAGAAGCTGCGGTCTTTGTTTCGTGAACAATGTGTTTCTAAGTAATTTATTTTCGCACTCACCCAGCGGTCATATTCGGTGGTAGTGTAAGACACGTAAAAAGGCTTCTGCATCGAATGAGACAATGCTGCAAACCGTTGAGGACACGAAATTTGTTTCTGCTTGTGTGTATATTAGCGCGTACACCGAGGTCGACAAGACGGATGTTTGTTGATCTTAATGGCGGTCATTCGTTCAGTCTTAGCGTTACCATATACTTGCGTCGCACCCATTCTGCATTTTTTTTTACCGTGCGGGTCGATAACGTTCCATTGCATACACAAAGACTGCTCTCTGGTCTCACTTGGATTGCCGTTTAGTGTGTAGAATTGAGAAGACGCGTTTGCCATCAGGTAATAAAGACAACGAATTCTCTCCCTTATCAAAGCAGCTGCTCACATTTGTCGCATGGACGTCTTGTCGTGTGGACCATATGTAGATGGTTTATGCGACCAATGGTGCGGCATTGGACCACGCGACAGGTACATAGAATCTAACGAGTTTGCGTTATCAAGAATTTACTACCGGCATTCCAAGTAAACGAAAGCTTTACAAACATAGATAGCCTACCAGAATTTTAATTCGCCTCTTTTCTTTCACATCTTGTCGCTCTCATGTGGTCGTTACCCAGATTGGTTGGCAAACTATCTAAGTAAATAGGATTCTGCAGCTCAAGCACGACCAGGAGCCCACTATTCTTTTCGCACTGCAAGTGGTGAAGCATGCGTCGATCGTGCGGTTTCATCCTCATTCTAGCTACATTCCTGGCCACTGGTCACGGCGAACCCAAACAAAAGGCTATTGCTAGCCAACATCCCTTACCATCAAGAAATCCTGTCATTCGCACTGGTCACGAAGACCCTACCCATCGTGGTTCCCGAGATCATTAACGACAAGGCGGGGAGTAAGCGTCGTGAAATCCATCGATAAACCATGCAAGCAAGACAAGTTGACTCGCCATGTCCCATTCAACATGAGCAGAATAAAGCAATCATTTTATCGGTAAAATACCCTACACGATACGGAAAATCGTACTGCTTTAGTAACAAAAACAATACAATGTTCTTCTGAATTGGCTTACTCTTTCAACTCAGTTGCTTAATTCTTTGATGGCGAAAAATACCGCGGTCTGAGATTCAATTTCGTCTTGTCGTTATGACTCGGTCAAGTTTACTTCGGGGAAGTCCGTGTGCTGTCTATACTCTTAATCTAAAAGTATGGTAAGTAAAGATCTAGGGGCCGTTTCGCAATTAAAATTGGCGCTTCTCCTTGCGTGTCGAGGTAGGGTCTGCTTGTATTTTCGGCAAGGCTAGCACACTCAGGTATGATATACCCGTTCAGACATGCTAGTACAAATTGCTTTCTATGTTTTGTGGCCAGATTACTTCAAGTTACAGGGATCAGCTTTGCTTTATAATGTAAACGAACCGCAAGTGGTTTGGTGAGAGTATACGAGCTGACGGCATTGCCACCAGCCAGTACTTACATGCAAGAATGACGCACTTTGTATTCAATACCGGCATTTCACACACATCAATCGCGTTACTTAAAAGTTATGACACGTTTCCGTATGTCATAATACTAGTGTGTTATTGCCCGTCTCATCTAAATTAAGCGAGCAGTATGAAAAAGCCTTTTTGAGAGCGACTCAGTCCTCATTACACCATTTCAATTTGACAGCTAGCGCAATGGTTCCCGTGTCTTAAAAGAAGTGAAAGCAGACAGTAATTCGATGTTATGCTATGCAACTGCATCATTCCTTTAAGTTACGATCGTAAATGAATAGCGTCCCAAGTAAACGACAGTTATCTTTATCATTGCATCAGCTTTAGCAGCTGTACCACCTTAAAGATTTTGTTGACCATTTCTAAAGCTGAACCAGAAACGAAAATTCTGATAGTAATATGTTGTAGAATCACAGCATTGTGCATTGGCGCAATATGTAGTATACCATCTGATGGCGCTTCCACCAAGTGATGATAAATTCAAAGGCTCTCACGGTCGCATTGATCACTGTTGTGACTAAACTCGGACACACAGCTTACTAGACGACAGCCGAGGGCTGCTTTAAGCCGATTCGATAATGTTTTGAGACTGCAGCTTTATTTTGCAGTACTGTCAACCTTTGAGTCCATTATGGCTCCTGATTAATGTGCGATTAAGAGGTGTCCGAGTGCTAGTATGTTGCTTGTCGCGCTTTGACACAGTACTTTGCGTCGAGCCATTTAAAAATATTCAATTATAAAAATTGCTTACGCTTTGGCTTTTCAAGTGCACACCGCACAGTGTTTATACACCCTCTTTATTATGGAGTCACTACAGTATTCGTTCACCACCCCATATCCCACTTTTTGTGGCACGCCAACACCATCTTCTCGGTATTCAATTGACTGTTGATACACACACACACACAAAAGTTGAAATGTAGAAAAGCAGCGCGGATCCGGTGGAAGTCGGAGTAAAAACTCAAGACGAAGGAGGAGCTGAAGCCAAGTTTGTGATGACCAAATACGACGCAGAGGAGGACGAACATGCGTAGGGCTGCAGACCGCAGAGGACGCACAACAAACCCACCGACAGTTGGGCACTCAGAGCTTGGGCTAGGCGAGAAGTTCCTATTACCAAGTCGGATTGCGTACCAGATCAAGAGATTTCATGATGTATGTTTACACGAGATACAGAGTAAATCTCGAGACATTCGAACAACAACTCGCAAAGATCAACGGAAAGCTCGTTGTCAATACGTATTGACCGAGAGTTGATACGCAGTGGCTGGCTTTACAAGCAGGCGAATGTCATGTACGTATATGAAGAAGAATCTTATTTGCGCGAATGTGAATCAACTTGAGAGTTTTCAGAAAATGGTGGTAACGACGATATTTTGTACTGGTTAAGAGAACGAGCGTAGCAACAGGAGAGTAGTGGGTATCACTGCAATTGCAATTTTGACAAGCCACGTGGAGAGATGCAGTTGCAGGATGGCATGCTGTCTAAACGCTTTTTAAAGATGAAACCAAGCGAACGTTCTGATTTAAGGTAGCTGGTGAAGAATATTTTTTGGCTGTTCTGGATCGAGCGACGACGACGCGAGCACCTGGAACCTCTTACTGCAGAGTTTAGCAGGCGGTGTAAACTGTACTATCTCGCCTTCTGCTGCCCTAATCAGATCGCTAGGGTTTACACAATTCCGATTTTCGCTGCTTCTATTGGCGCCGCTTATCAAGGTTTGAAAGATGACAAGGACAATACGCAGCCGATGAGTTGCATGTGAAGGGAGAAGCTGCGGTCTTTGTTTCGTGAACAATGTGTTTCTAAGTAATTTATTTTCCCCCTCACCCAGCGGTCATATTCGGTGGTAGTGTAAGACACGTAAAAAGGCTTCTGCATCGAATGAGACAATGCTGCAAACCGCTGAGGACACGAAATTTGTTTCTGCTTGTGTGTATATTAGCGCGTACACCGAGGTCGACAAGACGGATGTTTGTTGATCTTAATGGCGGTCATTCGTTCAGTCTTAGCGTTACCATATACTTGCGTCGCACCCATTCTGCATTTTTTTTTACCGTGCGGGTCGATAACGTTCCATGGCATACACAAAGACTGCTCTGTGGTCTCACTTGGATTGCCGTTTAGTGTGTAGAATTGAGAAGACGCTTTTGCCATCAGGTAATAAAGACAACGGATTCTCTCCCTTTGCAGCTGCTCATATTTGTCGCATGGACGTCATGTCGTGTGGACCATATGTAGATGGTTTATGCGACCAATGGTGCGGCATTGGACCACACGACAGGTACATGGAATCTAACGAGTTTGCGTTATCAAGAATTTACTACCGGCATTCCAAGTAAACGAAAGCTTTACAAACATAGATAGTCTACCAGAATTTTAATTCGCCTCTTTTCTTTCACATCTTGTCGCTCTCATGTGGTCGTTACCCAGATTGGTTGGCAAACTATCTAAGTAAATAGGATTCTGCAGCTCAAGCACGACCAGGAGCCCACTATTCTTTTCGCACTGCAAGTGGTGAAGCATGCGTCGATCGTGCGGTTTCATTCTCATTCTAGCTACATTCCTGGCCACTGGTCACGGCGAACCCAAACAAAAGGCTATTGCTAGCCAACATCCCTTACCATCAAGAAATCCTGTTATTCGCACTGGTCACGAAGACCCTACCCATCGTGGTTCCCGAGATCATTAACGACAAGGCGGGGAGTTAGCGTCGTGGAATCCACCGTTAAACCATGCAAGCAAGACAAGTTGACTCGCCATGTCCCATTCAACATGAGCAGAATAAAGCAATCATTTTATCGGTAAAACACCCTACACGATACGGAAAATCGTACTGTTTTAGTAACAAAAACAATACAATGTTCTTTTGACTTGGCTTACTCTTTCAACTCAGTTGCTTAATTCTTTGATGGCGAAAATACCGCGGTCTGAAATACAATTTCGTCTTGTCGTTATGACTCGGTCAAGTTACACCGGGGAAGTCCGTGTGCTGCCTATAGTTTCAACTCTTAAAGTATGGTAAGTAAAGATCTAGGGGCCGTTTCGCAATTAAAATTGGCGCTTCTCCTTGCGTGTCGAGGTAGGGTCTGCTTGTATTTTCGGCAAGGCTAGCACACTCAGGTAAGATATACCCGTTCCAGACGTGCTAGTACCAAATTGCTTTCTATGTTTTGTGGCCAGATTTCTTCAAGTTACAGGGGTCAGCTTTGCTTTATAATGTAAACGAACCGCAAGTGATTTGGTGAGAGTATACGAGCTGACGGCATTGCCACCAGCCAGTACTTACATGCAAGAATGACGCACTTTGTATTCAATACCGCGGTATTCCACACACATCAATCGCTTTACTTAGAAGTTATGACACGTTTCCGTATGTCATAATACTAGTGTGTTATTGCCCGTCTCATCTAAATTAGGCGAGCAGTATGAAAAAGCCTTAATTTGAGAGCGACTCAGTTTCCAGTACACCATTTCAATTTGACAGCTAGCGCAATGGTTCCCGTGTCTTAAAAGAAGTGAAAGCAGACAGTAATTTGATGTTATGTTATGCAACTGCGTCTTCCTTTAAGTTACGATCGTAAATGAATAGCGTCCTAAGTAAAAGACAGTTATCTTAATCACTGCATCAGCTTTAGCAGCTAAACCACCTTAAAGATTTTGTTGACCGTTTCTAAAACTGAACCGAAAACGAAAATTCTGATAGCAATATGTTGTAGAATCACAGCATTGTGCATTGGCGCAATATGTGGTATACCATCTGATGGCGCTTCCACCAAGTGATGATAAATTTAAAGGCTCTCACGGTCGCATTGATCACTGTTGTGACTAAACTCGGACACACAGCTTACTAGACGACAGCCGAGGGCTGCTTTAAGCCGATTCGATAATGTTTTGAGACTGCAGCTTTATTTTGCAGTACTGTCAACCTTTGAGTCCATTATGGCTCCTGATTAATGTGCGATTAAGAGGTGTCCGAGTGCTAGTATGTTGCTTGTCGCGCTTTGACACAGTACTTTGCGTCGAGCCATTTAAAAATATTCAATTATGAAAATTGCTTACGCTTTGGCTTTTCAAGTGCACACTGCACAGTGTTTATACACCCTTTTTATTATGGAGTCACTACAGTATTCGTTCACCACCCCATATCCCCACTTTTTGTGGCACGCCAACACCATCTTCTCGGTATTCAATTGACTGTTGATACACACACACACACACAAAAGTTGATATGTAGAAAAGCAGCGCGATCCGGTGGAAGTCGGAGTAAAAACTCAAGACGAAGGAGGAGCTGAAGCCAAGTTTGTGATGACCAAATACGACGCAGAGGAGGAAGAACATGCGGTAGGGCTGCAGACCGCACAGGACGCACAACGAACCCACCGACAGTTGGGCACTCAGAGCTTTGGCTAGGTGAGAAGTTCCTATTACCAAGTCGGATTGCGTACCAGATCAAGAGATTTCATGAAGTATGTTTACACGAGATACAGAGTAAATCTCGAGACATTCGAACAACAACTCGCAAAGATCAACGGAAAGCTCGTCGTAAATACGCATTGACCGAGAGTTGATACGCAGTGGCTGGCTTTACAAGCAGGCGAATGTCATGTACGTATATGAAGAAGAATCTTAATTGCGCGAATGTGAATCAACTTGAGAGTTTTCAGAAAATGGTGGTAACGACGATATTTTGTACTGGTTAAGAGAACGAGCGTAGCAACAGGAGGGTAGTGGGTATCGCTGCAATTGCAATTTTGACAAGCCACGTGGAGAGATGCAGTTGCAGGATGGCATGCTGTCTAAACGCTTTTTAAAGATGAAACCAAGCGAACGTTCTGTTTTAAGGTAGCTGATGAAGAATATTTTTTGTCTGTTCTGGATCAAGCAACGACGCGAGCACCTGGAACCTCTTACTGCAGAGTTTAGCAGGCGGTGTAAACTGTACTATCTCGCCTTTTGCTGCCCTAATCAGATCGCTAGGGTTTACACAATTCCGATTTTCGCTGCTTCTATTGGCGCCGCTGATCAAGGCTTGAAAGATGACAAGGACAATACGCAGCCGACGAGTTGCATGTGAAGGGAGAAGCTGCGGTCTTTGTTTCGTGAACAATGTGTTTCTAAGTAATTTATTTTCGCACTCACCCAGCGGTCATATTCGGTGGTAGTGTAAGACACGTAAAAAGGCTTCTGCATCGAATGAGACAATGCTGCAAACCGCTGATGACACGAAATTTGTTTCTGCTTGTGTGTATATTAGCGCGTACACCGAGGTCGACAAGACGGATGTTTGTTGATCTTAATGGCGGTCATTCGTTCAGTCTTAGCGTTACCATATACTTGCGTCGCACCCATTCTGCATTTTTTTTTACCGTGCGGGTCGATAACGTTCCATTGCATACACAAAGACTGCTCTCTGGTCTCACTTGGCTTGCCGTTTAGTGTGTAGAATTGAGAAGACGCGTTTGCCATCAGGTAATAAAGACAACGGATTCTCTCCCTTATCAAAGCAGCTGCTCATATTTGTCGCATGGACGTCTTGTCGTGTGGACCATATGTAGATGGTTTATGCGACCTGTTAACATTACACCGCTGAATGCATGTTGAACAGGTGGATGGCTTCACAGTAATTACAAGTACGTCACAATTAGTAATTACATATGGTAGCCGTTCATTGGTCAGGATAAATATATATTCACTTCGGTTTTTACTTTCTTCTCAACAGGTTAACAGCCGCAACAAGCTCAAACAACGTTCTCGCCCAATATGAACAAGCGCACCGAAGTCCTCCTAGGAAGTGGTAACTATTACCACTGGGAGTTTAACATGAGGATGACCCTGGCGCGGAAGGGTCTCCTGGGACACATCATGGCCGTCAAGGAAGAGAAGGACGTCACGGAGGCGTGGCTGGTTAATGATGCCAAGGCGCTAGGCATCATTTCTCAAGGCGTTGAGATCCAGCACCAGACCAAGATTCGGTCGGCTACGCGTGCTATGGAGGCGTGGGGAACCCTCCGCGTTTTTTACAATCGCTCGACGCTTCACAATCGTGTTGTGATGACTCGTCGTCTACATGAGTTCAAGATGGAAAGTGGAACAAGCATGGCATAGCATCTGGACTCTTTTGACGAGCTAGTAGTGGGACTACAGACTACGGGAGAGCAAATTGATGAGTCACGCCAGCTGGTGGTACTTCTCAGCAGTCTACCTTCGGAGTACGACTTGATTTCGTCGATTGTGGAAAATGCAAGGGACATTTCGTTGATAGAAGTCAAGGAGAAGCTGCTCAAAGAGTCGGAGAAGCTGCAGAGGAAAGAAGCTACAGAGAAAGCGTTTCGCGTAAATGGAAATGGAAATGCTAGAAGATTAAAAGGTGGACGGGACAATGGACGAAAGGGTGGTCCTCCACGCAATAACGGCGGATTCAAGGGCAAGTGCTTCAACTGTGACCAGTTTGGACACATGAAGCGGAACTGCCCGGCCGGTAAAAGATTCAACAGCGACGACACGGTGTTTGCTGCTGGTAAAGGGAAGTCATCAGGATGGCTGATTGACAGTGGAGCAACTTCCCACATGACCCCACACAGAAAGGACTTGTTTGATTACAAGGGCCTAGAAGCTAGCATCGAAGTTACGATTGCAGACGGGAAGAAGTTGCTTGTCAAAGGAGCCGGCACGGTAAAATTGACTGGTTTGAACGGAATGAGGATTCGTATGGTTGAAGTTCTGCACATTCCCGGACTCGACATAAGGTTGCTGTCAGTTGGCAAGTTGGCAGAGCGTGGCATGAGTGTGGAATTCTCGCGTTCGTCATGTGTCATTTGGAACAAGAAGCAAGCAATTGCGTCGGGCACAAAAGTTGGAAAGTCGTATTTTCTTGACTGTGAGCAAGAAGAAGCATGTCTCGTTGAATATACCGGGGCTGACAATCAGTGGGAGCTTTGGCATGCACGCATGGGGCACCCCAGCAAGGATGCGCTGATCAGGACACAGCGATTGACTAATGGTATCCCAATTATCAAGCAAAGTGTGGAAAAGTTGTGTGCCGGGTGTTTGAAGGGCAAGCAGACGATCACGGAGTTTCCGTCTCGTTCAATGACAAAGACGACACGTGTGTTGGAGCGTGTTCACACAGATGTCATGGGGCCAATGCGAACTATCTCGAAGGGTGGTGCCAAATACATTCTCACGTTTGTGGATGACTTTTCACGATATGTTGCAATTTTTCTGATCAAGAGCAAGAGTGAAGTTGCTGGCAAGTTCAAGGAGTTTCTGACATTATACGAAAACCAGTGGGGTGCACGACTAAGATGTTTGCGATCCGACAACGGAACCGAGTTCGTAAACAAGAAAATGGCAGGAATATGTCAAGAGAACGGCATTGTACACCAGCGCTCCGTCCCCTACAGCCCGCAGCAGAACGGAGTAGCGGAGCGTATGAACAGGACAATTATGGAGAAAGCCCGCAGCATGTTACACTACAAGAGCGTATCGACGGAATGGTGGGCGGAAGCGGTAAATACAGCGGTTTATTTAATTAATCGCTCCAGCAATACGGTCCATCCTCACACCACGCCGTATGAGCTAGTTTTCAAAATGGAGCCTCGAATGGATCACCTGCGCGTATTTGGTTCGCAAGGCTACGCTCATATTGACGATGTGAAACGGACCAAACTGGAACCCAAGAGTTTCTAGTGTATGTTTCTTGGCTATGCAGAGAATGTCAAGGGCTATCGCGTGTTTGACTTGGAGAATGCCAAGATTAAAGTGACCCGCTCTGTAAAGTTGGATGAGCGTGAGGTGGGCGGCATCTACGACACGCAAGAGCTTACGCCGAAAACAATTGTTCAAGTAGTTAAGGATGGTGATGAAGTCAATGTTCAGCATCAAGTGGATCGACAGTCAGTTCCGGACGATCCCATGGGAGCTGTCGAAGAGACAGTCGAGGATGTCAATATGGAGGATGTAAATCGTACGCCAAGCGCAGTTGTACAGCGGCTAATGCCTTCTGAGAGCCCTGTACGAAACGGGCTTGAGCTAACGGAGTATCATCAACCTTCCCAAGTGCAACAAGAAGATAGTTTGGTCTTTCGGCCTGAATTGGAGCGAACACGAGTAAGACGTGAGCCAGTGCTTATGCTAAGAAACGGTTCCGATGGTGGAGAGTCAACAGAAGGAAGTGAGGGCCCACCGACTCCAAAGCGTGCTAGGATTGACGAAGATGGACTAATTGCGGAAGCCTTTCTTGCCTACGCTGTGAATATTGACGATGATATGGACTCACCGACTACTTATACTCAAGCAATGGCAAGCGACGATGCAATGAAATGGCGTGAAGCAATGGATGCTGAGCTTCGCTCTCACGAAGAGAATAAAACGTGGACATTGCAGCCACGAGGGGAGATTGGACGCACAATTGGATCACGATGGGTATTTGCCAAAAAGCGTGATCAGAATGGCGCTATCGTGCGATACAAGGCACGACTAGTCGCGAAAGGTTTCAAGCAGAAGTATGGCGTTGACTTTTTCGAGACATATTCCCCGGTTGCCAACATGAATTCGATCCGAATAATTCTCGCGGTATGTGTTGAATGTGGCTATCAAATGGAACAGCTGGACGTCGACACGGCTTTTCTTAATAGCGTGTTGACGGACAACGTTTTTATGGAAGTTCCGCTTGGTGTCGACAATGCTCAAGGAAACATATGTCAACTAAACAAGGCTATTTACGGACTTAAGCAAGCCGCGAGTGCCTGGAACAAGACAATACATCGTGTCTTCATCAGGAATGGCTTTAAGAGTTGCGGAGCAGATCAATGTGTTTATGTCAAGAGAACTAAAGAAGGTTTTGCTTACGTTGGACTATATGTGGACGACATGATTATCGCAGCAAGAAGCAGCAAAGAATTAAATCAAGTAAAGGGAGTACTCAAGAATGCTTTCAAGATGAAGGAGCTTGGTCAGGCGGAATTTATTTTGGGTATGGAAATTGATCACGACAGGTCAGCTGGAATTTTGATGATCAAACAGACTCGCTACATCGATGACGTGGTCAAGCGATTCGGTCAACAAGATGCCAAAAGTGTTGAAAACCCTTGCGTATCAGGATTGAAGCTGTCGTCAAAGCAGTCACCCACAACGGATGAGGAACGGTCGACAATGCGATCAAAGCCTTATCGCTCTTTGATTGGATGCTTGCTGTACATAACGACATGCACTCGGCCTGATATTGCTTACGTGGTGACGCAGCTATCACGTTTTCTGGAGAACCCAGGACTACAACATTGGAGCGCAGCAATTCGAGTAGTACGGTATCTGAAGACCACGCGTCAAATCGGTATCGTCTACCGAGGAACTGGAAGCGTTACGGTCAAGGCATACTCGGATGCAGATTGGGGCAGCAACACGGATGACAGACGCTCGGTCTCGGGAATTATGGTCATGATTGCAAGCGCACCAGTGGTATTCAAGTCGAAGTACCAGCGGACAGTTGCGCTGAGCTCAGCGGAAGCTGAGTATATGGCTCTCAGCTTATGCACACAAGAAGTTCTTTGGACGCGGGCAATGCTAAAGGACATGGGTCACGAGCAAGTTGAAGGCACACAGGTTTGGGAAGACAACCAGGGTGCGATTGCGTTAGCCAATAACGCCGGATACCATGCTAGGACGAAGCATGTGGACATCAAGCACCACTTTATTCGTGAGAACGTGCAAGAAGGACTGTTGAAGATCGAATATATCGACACGAAGAGTCAGCTTGCAGATATGCTGACGAAGGCAGTTGGGACCAAGATGCTTAAGTATCTGCGCGAAGCCACAGGAATCAAGACCAAGTCAGCAACAAAGGACACACAGCATTAGCGGTGAGTGGGAGTGTTAACATTACACCGCTGAATGCATGTTGAACAGGTGGATGGCTTCACAGTAATTACAAGTACGTCACAATTAGTAATTACATATGGTTGCCGTTCATTGGTCAGGATAAATATATTCACTTCGGTTTTTACTTTCTTCTCAACACGACCAATGGTGCGCCATTGGACCACGCGACAGGTACATAGAATCTAACGAGTTTGCGTTATCAAGAATTTACTACCGGCATTCCAAGTAAACGAAAGTTTTACAAACATAGATAGTCTACCAGAATTTTAATTCGCCTCTTTTCTTTCACATCTTGTCGCTCTCATGTGGTCGTTACCCAGATTGGTTGGCAAACTATCTAAGTAAATAGGATTCTGCAGCTCAAGCACGACCAGGAGCCCACTATTCTTTTCGCACTGCAAGTGGTGAAGCGTGCGTCGATCGTGCGGTTTCATCCTCATTCTAGCTTCATTCCTGGCCATTGCCACGGCGAACTCAAACAAAAGGCTATTGCTAGCCAACATCCCTTACCATCAAGAAATCCTGTCATTCGCACTGGTCACGAAGACCCTACCCATCGTGGTTCCCGAGATCATTAACGACAAGGCGGGGAGTAAGCGTCGTGGAATCCATCGTTAAACCATGCAAGCAAGACAAGTTGACTCGCCATGTCCCATTCAACATGAGCAGAATAAAGCAATCATTTTATCGGTAAAATACCCTACACGATACGGAAAATCGTACTGCTTTAGTAACAAAAACAATACAATGTTCTTGTGAATTGGCTTACTCTTTCGACTCAGTTGCTTAATTCTTTGATGGCGAAAAATACCGCGGTCTGAGATTCAATTTCGTCTTGTCGTTATGACTCGGTCAAGTTTACTTCGGGGAAGTCCGTGTGCTGTCTATAGTTTCAACTCTAAAAGTATGGTAAGTAAAGATCTAGGGGCCGTTTCGCAATTAAAATTGGCGCTTCTCCTTGCGTGTCGAGGTAGGGTCTGCTTGTATTTTCGGCAAGGCTAGCACACTCAGGTAAGATATACCCGTTCCAGACGTGCTAGTACCAAATTGCTTTCTATGTTTTGTGGCCAGATTTCTTTAAGTTACAGGGGTCAGCTTTGCTTTATAATGTAAACGAACCGCAAGTGATTTGGTGAGAGTATACGAGCTGACGGCATTGCCACCAGCCAGTACTTACATGCAAGAATGACGCACTTTGTATTCAATACCGCGGTATTTCACACACATCAATCGCGTTACTTAGAAGTTACGACACGTTTCCGTATGTCATAATACTAGTGTGTTATTGCCCGTCTCATCTAAATTAGGCGAGCAGTATGAAAAAGCCTTTTTTTGAGAGCGACTCAGTCCTCATTACACCATTTCAATTTGACAGCTAGCGCAATGGTTCCCGTGTCTTAAAAGAAGTGAAAGCAGACAGTCATTTGATGTTATGCTATGCAACTGCGTCTTCCTTTAAGTTACAATCGGAAATGAATAGCGTCCTAAGTAAACGACAGTTATCTTAATCATTGCATCAGCTTTAGCAGCTGTACCACCTTAAAGATTTTGTTGACCATTTCTAAAACTGAACCAGAAACGAAAATTCTGATAGCAATATGTTGTGGAATTACAGCATTGTGCATTGGCGCAATATGTAGTATACCATCTGATGGCGCTTCCACCAAGTGATGATAAATTCAAAGGCTCTCACGGTCGCATTGATCACTGTTGTGACTAAACTCGGACACACAGCTTACTAGACGACAGCCGAGGGCTGCTTTAAGCCGATTCGAGAATGTTTTGAGACTGCAGCTTTATTTTGCAGTACTGTCAACCTTTGAGTCCATTATGGCTCCTGATTAATGTGCGATTAAGAGGTGTCCGAGTGCTAGTATGTTGCTTGTCGCGCTTTGACACAGTACTTTGCGTCGAGCCATTTAAAAATATTCAATTATAAAAATTGCTTACGCTTTGGCTTTTCAAGTGCACACCGCACAGTGTTTATACACCCTTTTTATTATGGAGTCACTACAGTATTCGTTCACCACCCCATATCCCCACTTTTTGTGGCACGCCAACACCATCTTCTCGGTATTCAATTGACTGTTGATACACACACACAAAAAGTTGAAATGTAGAAAAGCAGCGCGGATCCGGTGGAAGTCGGAGAAAAAACTCAAGACGAAGGAGGAGCTGAAGCCAAGTTTGTGATGACCAAATACGACGCAGAGGAGGAAGAACATGCGGTAGGGCTGCAGACCGCAGAGGACGCACAACGAACCCACCGACAGTTGGGCACTCAGAGCTTTGGCTAGGTGAGAAGTTCCTATTACCAAGTCGGATTGCGTACCAGATCAAGAGATTTCATGAAGTATGTTTACACGAGATACAGAGTAAATCTCGAGACATTCGAACAACAACTCGCAAAGATCAACGGAAAGCTCGTCGTCAATACGCATTGACCGAGAGTTGATACGCAGTGGCTGGCTTTACAAGCAGGCGAATGTCATGTACGTATATGAAGAAGAATCTTAATTGCGCGAATGTGAATCAACTTGAGAGTTTTCAGAAAATGGTGGTAACGACGATATTTTGTACTGGTTAAGAGAACGAGCGTAGCAACAGGAGGGTAGTGGGTATCGCTGCAATTGCAATTTTGACAAGCCACGTGGAGAGATGCAGTTGCAGGATGGCATGCTGTCTAAACGCTTTTTAAAGATGAAACCAAGCGAACGTTCTGTTTAAAGGTAGCTGGTGAAGAATATTTTTTGTCTGTTCTGGATCAAGCAACGACGCGAGCACCTGGATCTGTTTACTGCAGAGTTTAGCAGGCTGTGTAAATTGTACTATTTCGCCTTCTGCTGCCCTAATCAGATCGCTAGAGTTTACACAATTTCGATTTTCGCTGCTTCTATTGGCGCCGCTGATCAAGGCTTGAAAGATGACAAGGACAATACGCAGCCGACGAGTTGCATGTGAATGGAGAAGCTGCGGTCTTTGTTTCGTGAACAATGTGTCTCTAAGTAATTTATTTTCCCACTCACCCAGCGGTCATATTCGGTGGTAGTGTAAGACACGTAAAAAGGCTTCTGCATCGAATGAGACAATGCTGCAAACCGTTGAGGACACGAAATTTGTTTCTGCTTGTGTGTATATTAGCGCGTACACCGAGGTCGACAAGACGGATGTTTGTTGATCTTAATGGCGGTCATTCGTTCAGTCTTGGCGTTACCATATACTTGCGTCGCACCCATTCTGCATTTTTTTTTACCGTGCGGGTCGATAACGTTCCATTGCATAACACAAAGACTGCTCTCTGGTCTCACTTGGATTACCGTTTGTAACGGCCTCTAATTGGGTGTCCCACAGTATGTGCCAACTTGACATATAAGAGAAATAGTCACATTCTAGAATATCGAGACAGAAGAACACGTGGCTACAAGTGAGTAAGAGCCTATAGTTTGCTTTATTCCTATGAATTTTCTTTCCATTCTGCTCTGCGACAATCAAATTGTTATAGGTTATGAGCCCAATAACGAACCCGAACGAGATCCTCAGCGACGACAACTAATTCCTGTGGGAGTTTAACGCCCGCTTGGCATTGGCAAGGAAGGACCTCCTCGATCATCTCGAGGTGAAGCCAGAAGACGCAGTGAACGCCCCCGCCCGATGGAAAGCCGCCGATGTGAAGGCGCTGGCTGTGGTGTCGAAGCTGTTGAGTCCAACGTACCAGATGATGGTGAGAGAAGCCAATTCTGCATGGGAAGCATGGCAAATTCTGCGTGCATTTTTCATGAAGCAGAGTCTGCACAACCGTGTGCAGCTGCGCAAGCAACTCCACGAGTTCGCGATGGCCAGTGGTGGGAGTCTCATGGAGCATCTGGTGCAGTTCGATGAATTGTGTGCGAAGTTGGCTGCGGTTGGTGACGCTCTGCCTGAAAAGGAGAAGCTGGTGATCCTCCTTGGTAGTGTGCCAAGTGAGTACGACGCGATGGTGCGGCTCATCGAAGCGCGCGACCGTGTGACACTTCTGGATGCGAAAGAGATGCTCCGACGCGAATATGAGATGATTCCGAAACGCAAGGTGAAGGAGCAAGCATTCAAGGCGACGGTGAGTGATAATGGTGGAAGGTTCCAGAATGGGCGTGGAGGCCGACGTGGACGAAATGCCAAGGGACACGGACGCAAAGGGCATAATGGTGGTGACAAGAAAGAGTTCAAGGGCCGATGCTATAAATGCCACGAAGCTGGCCACAAGAAGCAAGATTGCCCGAGGCTGAAGGGCAATGCCGGTGGTTCGGAGTTCGCGTTCTCCGCTATGACCGCTGGTGGTGAGCGATCGTCCACCGGGCTCCTTGATAGTGGAGCCAGCTCGCATATGACTACGGATCGGAATGATTTTTCGGAGTACCGCCCGCTTACAGAACCAATCGAGATCATGGTGGCAAATGGCCAGCGAGTTGCCGCCATAGGTATGGGTACCGTGCGAGTTAACTTTACCGGAGGCGTGCGGGTGAAGTTGACGGATGTTCTCCACGTTCAGAAATTGGACCGAAATCTACTGTCGGTTCCTGCACTCATGTCCAAAAATCTCGCTGTGCAATTCGACAAGACCGGTGCCTCCATTTCGCAGAATGGCCGTGTTGTTGTTCGAGTCCCTCGGGTTGGGAAACTGTACGCGTGTGAACTAAAGTACAAAACGGAAGGCAACGCGTATACGGCATTTGATGGTGAGTCAAGTGATAAAGCCTACGAAGTCATTCACGCGCGCTTGGGACACGTGTCCAATACCAAGCTAAAGTTAATTGCTCGCGCGTGCGATGGTGTCCCCCCTATGGCTTTGTCTCAATCGGATGGTGGTGTTTGCGGTGGCTGTGCGCAAGGAAAAATGACCACGAGCTCGTACGCGCACCAATCGGGTAGCGAGATAAAGACAGGTCGCCCATTCGAGATTGTGCACACGGATGTGATGGGGCCAATAAAACCGAAGTCCAAGGGTGGTGCGGTATACATCGTGGTCTTCGTGGACGACTTCAGCCGAGTAGTGTTCGTCAACTTCATCAAGCAGAAGTCTCGAGTGTTCGATTTCTTCAAGGCATTTTGCACTCAGGTTAAGGTGCAACACGGCTGCAAGGTGATGTGTGTTCGTAGTGACAACGGTGGTGAATATGTGAGCAAGCGCTTCGGCAAGTTCTGTGCGTCCAAAGGGATCATTCACCAGACGAGTGCGCCATACAGCCCCCAGCAAAATGGGACCGCTGAGCGTTTGAACCGGACACTAGCTGACATGGCCCGATCGATGCTACACTACATGCAAGTGGACCGTGTGTGGTGGGCTGAAGCGTTTCGGACTGCAGCTTACATCGTCAACCGTATCCCGAATACTGCGCGACCGGATCAGAGCCCCCTCGAAGTATTAACCGAAAAGCGCCAGTCACTCGAAGACCATCGTGTATTTGGTGCTCGTGGCTACGTACATGTTGACAAGCCAAACGTAGGCAAACTTAATCCTCGAGCTCACCGTTGCCTCTTCCTTGGATACGCTGATGGTTCAAAAGCGTACCGTGTGTGGGACTACGACGACGAGCGCATCGTGATTTCGCGATCGGTGCATCTGAACGAGCGACCACCAGACACGTTCCATGCCGTCAGTGATGACTCAAGTTGCTCCCCTTGGGTGGTTAGCATCAATGATCACGATTCCGTGAGTTATATTCCGCCACCGCGACCAGTGAATGAGAATGACCATGGTGCAATTGCGGATGTCGACGATGCCGCCGACGTTGAAATGGAAGAAGTGCCCCCTACCGATGCTCAAATCTCACCCGTTCCTACTGATGCTTTGGACAGGGGGAGTAACAGCCAGATGCAAGTTGTCCAGCGCATCAGTTCTGCTACTGCTGCCGAAGATCAGCAGATGCAGCTCGCCCAGCGTCCTGATTGCGATATCGTCCCGCACTCACAACATCCAAGTCGGTCGATCGATCGACCTGCCATCGTCCAGCATCTCAATCCGAGCCTTGACCTCGTCCGTGCTGCCGCATGTGATCCGTGCACACCGTCAGCAATTATCCCTCATGGTGAAGGTGTTTGGCGTCGGCGTCGATGCATCAGAGAATCGCATGGTGTTCAGTGGTGGTTCCATTCGCCCTCGGTCGATCACGTATGAACAACCGCGTCTACTTACTGATGGAGATATGCCTTTGCATCTTGGTGGCGCTGAAAATGACGATGAGCCAGAACCAGAAAGCAAGCGACCACGCCTGGATGAGTACGAAATTGCGTTGGCGGTGTCTGAGCTGCCTACATCATACGCTGAAGCAATGGCGGCCCCTGACGCTCCACAATGGAAGGAAGCTATTCGTGCTGAGATTCGGTCGCATGTGCGGAGCCACACGTGGGACATGGTGCGAAGACCTCAAGGAAACAAGGTGATCGGATGCAAATGGGTATTCGCGAAGAAGTACGACAAGAATGGAGCGGTTAAGCGATACAAGGCACGTCTGGTCGCTCGAGGTTTCCTCCAGACTCGTGGCATAGACTATACCCACACATACTCACCAGTGGCAAGCATGAACACGATCCGGGTCTTTCTCGCATTGTGCTGCTCTCGACGCCTCATGATTCGCCAGTTTGACATTGATACCGCATTTCTAAATGGCAAGCTTGACGAAACAGTGTTTATGAATCCCCCTGAAGGAGTGAATGTGGCGCCGGAATTGGTGTGCAGACTCCGCCGCAGCCTCTGTGGACTCAAAGCAAACTGCAGCTGTGTGGCACCGTACCATCCGCGACGTTTTCAAGCGTCTCGGTTTCAAGCAGTGTCGAGCTGATCCTGGTCTCTTCGTTCGACGAAATGACAGTGACCCAGCGGCCGCGGTTTTTGTGGTGCTCTACGTAGACGATCTACTTGTTGGCTGCAAAACAGAGGAACAAGCGCGATCCGTGTGTACTGGTCTCGCGTCGCACTTCACGGTCAAATCACTCGGTGATGCTCGTTTCGTTCTCGGGATGGAAGTACTTCACGATCGGAAACGTGGTGAAATGGTGGTGAAGCAATCTCAGTTTATAACCAAGTTGCTCGAGCGTTTTGGTCAAGTATCTGCTCATGGTGTCCGCAACCCAATGATGATCGGTCAAGATCTCAGCCCATCCGACAAGCACGGTGTATGCACAGACAAAAATAAGTACCGCGAACTAATCGGATCAATGCTGTATGTTGCCAATGCCACACGTCCCGACATTGGCTACGTGCTGTCGATACTCTCTCAGTACCTCGATACGCCGCGTGAGATGCATTGGAATGCTGCGCTACGTGTACTTCGCTACCTCAAGGCCACTCTTTCGATCGGCATCCACTACACGGCAAAGGGCAAGAATATCGTGACATACTGCGACGCGAACTGGGGTGGTGATAAGGAGACGCGACGCTCGACGTCCGGTGTGATGGTGAAGATGGCTGACGGTCCGGTCATCTACAAGACCAAGCGTCAAGCGACCGTCGCGTTATCAACTGCTGAAGCCGAGTACATGGCTCTCGCACTTACCGCTCAAGAAGTACTGTGGCTGCGTTTCCTCCTCACAGAAATGGGTGTAAGCGTGTCGAGTGCGTCGACGATCTACATGGACAACCAGTCGGCGATTGGTATGGCAACTAATCACGGATACACCCCACGCGCCAAGCACATCGACCTCCGAGCTCACTTCGTCCGTGACCACGTCGAGAAGGGCACCATCAAGGTGGAGTACGTACCATCGGAGTCTCAGCTAGCGGATATGTTAACGAAGGCCATTCCGACGCCGCGCTTTGTGGAGCTTCGTGACGCATGCGGACTTGTGGACTGTCAAGTTGAGGGGGAGTGTAACGGCCTCTAATTGGGTGTCCCACAGTATGTGCCAACTTGACATATAAGAGAAAAAGTCACATTCTAGAATATAAAGACAGAAGAACACGTGGCTACAAGTGAGTAAGAGCCTATAGCTTGCTTTATTCCTATGAATTTACTTTCCATTCTGCTCTGCGACAATCAAATTGTTAAACCGTTTAGTGTGTAGAATTGAGAAGACGCGTATGCCATCAGGTAATACAGACAACGGATTCTCTCCCTTATCAAAGCAGCTGCTCATATTTGTCGCATGGACGTCATGTCGTGTGGACCATATGTAGATGGTTTATGCGACCAATGGTGCGGCATTGGACCACACGACAGGTACACAGAATCTAACGAGTTTGCGTTATCAAGAATTTACTACCGGCATTCCAAGTTTACGAAAGCTTTACATAGATAGCCTACCAGAATTATAATTCGCCTCTTTTCTTTCACATCTTGTCGCTCTATGTGGTCGTTACCCAGATTGGTTGGCAAACTATCTAAGTAAATAGGATTCTGCAGCTCAAGCACGACCAGGAGCCCACTATTCTTTTCGCACTGCAAGTGGTGAAGCATGCGTCGATCGTGCGGTTTCATCCTCATTCTAGCTACACTCCTGGCCACTGGTCACGGCGAACCCAAACAAAAGGCTATTGCTAGCCAACATCCCTTACCATCAAGAAATCCTGTCATTCGCACTGGTCACGAAGACCCTACCCATCGTGGTTCCCGAGATCATTAACGACAAGGCGGGGAGTTAGCATCGTGGAATCCACCGTTAAACCATGCAAGCAAGACAAGTTGACTCGCCATGTCCCATTCAACATGAGCAGAATAAAGCAATCATTTTATCGGGAAAATACCCTACACGATACGGAAAATCGTACTGTTTTAGTAACAAAAACAATACAATGTTCTTCTGACTTGGATTACTCTTTTAACTCAGTTGCTGTAT
Organism: Plasmopara viticola; assembly: GCA_001695595.3. Taxonomy (NCBI): domain Eukaryota; phylum Oomycota; class Peronosporomycetes; order Peronosporales; family Peronosporaceae; genus Plasmopara; species Plasmopara viticola. Next base: position 521,629 of record MBPM02000058.1, read on the forward strand.
TTTTTGATGGTGAAAAATACCGCGGTCTGAGATTCAATTTCGTCTTGTCGTTATGACTCGGTCAAGTTACACCGGGGAAGTCCGTGAGCTGTCTATAGTTTCAACTCTAAAAGTATGGTAAGTAAAGATCTAAGGGCCGTTTCGCAATTAAAATTGGCGCTTCTCCTTGCGTGTCGAAGTAGGGTCTGCTTGTATTTTCGGCAAGGCTAGCACACTCAGGTAAGATATACCCGTTCCAGACGTGCTAGTACCAAATTGCTTTTTCTGTTTTGTGGCCAGATTTCTTCAAGTTACAGGGGTCAGCTTTGCTTTATAATGTAAACGAACCGCAAGTGATTTGGTGAGAGTATACGAGCTGACGGCATTGCCACCAGCCAGTACTTACATGCAAGAATGACGCACTTTGTATTCAATACCGCGGTATTTCACACACATCAATCGCGTTACTTAGAAGTTACGACACGTTTCCGTATGTCATAATACTAGTGTGTTATTGCCCGTTTCATCTAAATTAGGCGAGCAGTATGAAAAAGCCTTTATTTGAGAGCGACTCAGTCCTCATTACACCATTTCAATTTGACAGCTAGCGCAATGGTTCCCGTGTCTTAAAAGAAGTGAAAGCAGACAGTAATTCGATGTTATGCTATGCAACTGCGTCTTCCTTTAAGATACGATCGTAAATGAATAGCGTCCTAAGTAAACGACAGTTATCTTAATCACTGCATCAGCTTTAGCAGCTAAACCACCTTAAAGATTTTGTTGACCGTTTCTAGAACTGAATCGAAAACGAAAATTCTGATAGCAATATGTTGTAGAATCACAGCATTGTGCATTGGCGCAATATGTAGTATACCATCTGATGGCGCTTCCACCAAGTGATGATAAATTCAAAGGCTCTCACGGTCGCATTGATCACTGTTGTGACTAAACTCGGACACACAGCTTACTAGACGACAGCCGAGGGCTGCTTTAAGCCGATTCGATAATGTTTTGAGACTGCAGCTTTATTTTGCAGTACTGTCAACCTTTAGTCCATTATGGCTCCTGATTAATGTGCGATTAAGAGGTGTCCGAGTGCTAGTATGTTGCTTGTCGCGCTTTGACACAGTACTTTGCGTCGAGCCATTTAAAAATATTCAATTATAAAAATTGCTTACGCTTTGGCTTTTCAAGTGCACACCGCACAGTGTTTATACACCCTTTTTATTATGGAGTCACTACAGTATTCGTTCACCACCCCATATCCCCACTTTTTGTGGCACGCCAACACCATCTTCTCGGTATTCAATTGACTGTTGATACACACACACACAAAAGTTGAAATGTAGAAAAGCAGCGCGGATCCGGTGGAAGTCGGAGTAAAAACTCAAGACGAAGGAGGAGCTGAAGCCAAGTTTGTGATGACCAAATACGACACAGAGGAGGAAGAACATGCGGTAGGGCTGCAGACCGCACAGGACGCACAACGAACTCACCGACAGTTGGGCACTCAGAGCTTTGGCTAGGCGAGAAGTTCCTATTACCAAGTCGGATTGCGTACCAGATCAAGAGATTTCATGAAGTATGTTTACACGAGATACAGAGTAAATCTCGAGACATTCGAACAACAACTCGCAAAGATCAACGGAAAGCTCGTCGTCAATACGTATTGACCGAGAGTTGATACGCAGTGGCTGGCTTTACAAGCAGGCGAATGTCATGTACGTATATGAAGAAGAATCTTAATTGCGCGAATGTGAATCAACTTAAGAGTTTTCAGAAAAAGGTGGTAACGACGATATTTTGTACTGGTTAAGAGAACGAGCGTAGCAACAGGAGGGTAGTGGGTATCGCTGCAATTGCAATTTTGACAAGCCACGTGGAGAGATGCAGTTGCAGGATGGCATGCTGTCTGAACGCTTTTTAAAGATGAAACCAAGCGAACGTTCTGTTTTAAGGTAGCTGGTAAAGAATATTTTTTGTCTGTTCTGGATCAAGCAACGACGACGCGAGCACCTGGATCTGTTTACTGCAGAGTTTAGCAGGCGGTGTAAACTGTACTATCTCGCCTTCTGCTGCCCTAATCAGATCGCTAGGGTTTACACAATTCCGATTTTCGCTGCTTCTGTTGGCGCCGCTGATCAAGGCTTGAAAGATGACAAGGACGATACGCAGCCGACGCGTTGCATGTAGAGGGAGAAGCTGCGGTCTTTGTTTCGTGAACAATGTGTTTCTAAGTAATTTATTTTCGCACTCACCCAGCGGTCATATTCGGTGGTAGTGTAAGACACGTAAAAAGGCTTCTGCATCGAATGAGACAATGCTGCAAACCGCTGAGGACACGAAATTTGTTTCTGCTTGTGTGTATATTAGCGCGTACACCGAGGTCGACAAGACGGATGTTTGCTGATCTTAATGGCGGTCATTCGTTCAGTCTTAGCGTTACCATATACTTGCGTCGCACCCATTCTGCATTTTTTTTTACCGTGCGGGTCGATAACGTTCCATTGCATACACAAAGACTGCTCTCTGGTCTCACTTGGATTGCCGTTTAGTGTGTACAATTGAGAAGACGCGTTTGCCATCAGGTAATAAAGACAACGGATTCTCTCCCTTATCAAAGCAGCTGCTCACATTTGTCGCATGGACGTCTTGTCGTGTGGACCATATGTAGATGGTTTATGCGACCAATGGTGCGGCATTGGACCACGCGACAGGTACATAGAATCTAACGAGTTTGCGTTAACAAGAATTTACTGCTGGCATTCCAAGTAAACGAAAGCTTTACAAACATAGATAGCCTACCAGAATTTAATTCGCCTCTTTTCTTTCACATCTTGTCGCTCTCATGTGGTCGTTACCCAGATTGGTTGGCAAACTATCTAAGTAAATAGGATTCTGCAGCTCAAGCACGACCAGGAGCCCACTATTCTTTTCGCACTGCAAGTGTTGAAGCATGCGTCGATCGTGCGGTTTCATCCTCATTCTAGCTACACTCCTGGCCACTGGTCACGGCGAACCCAAACAAAAGGCTATTGCTAGCCAACATCCCTTACCATCAAGAAATCCTGTCATTCGCACTGGTCACGAAGACCCTACCCATCGTGGTTCCCGAGATCATTAACGACAAGGCGGGGAGTAAGCGTCGTGGAATCCACGTTAAACCATGCAAGCAAGACAAGTTGACTCGCCATGTCCCATTCAACATGAGCAGAATAAAGCAATCATTTTATCGGTAAAATACCCTACACGATACGGAAAATCGTACTGTTTTAGTAACAAAAACAATACAATGTTCTTTTGACTTGGCTTACTCTTTTAACTCAGTTGCTTAATTCTTTGATGGCGAAAATACCGCGGTCTGAATTCAATTTCGTCTTGTCGTTATGACTCGGTCAAGTTACACCGGGGAAGTCCGTGTGCTGTCTATAGTTTCAACTCTAAAAGTATGGTAAGTAAAGATCTAGGGCCGTTTCGCAATTAAAATTGGCGCTTCTCCTTGCGTGTCGAGGTAGGGTCTGCTTGTATTTTCGGCAAGGCTAGCACACTCAGGTAAGATATACCCGTTCCAGACGTGCTAGTACCAAATTGCTTTCTATGTTTTGTGGCCAGATTTCTTCAAGTTACAGGGGTCAGCTTTGCTTTATAATGTAAACGAACCGCAAGTGATTTGGTGAGAGTATACGAGCTGACGGCATTGCCACCAGCCAGTACTTACATGCAAGAATGACGCACTTTGTATTCAATACCGCGGTATTTCACACACATCAATCGCGTTACTTAAAAGTTATGACACGTTTCCGTATGTCATAATACTAGTGTGTTATTGCCCGTCTCATCTAAATTAGGCGAGCAGTATGAAAAAGCCTTTATTTGAGAGCGACTCAGTCCTCATTACACCATTTCAATTTGACAGCTAGCGCAATGGTTCCCGTGTCTTAAAAGAAGTGAAAGCAGACAGTAATTTGATGTTATGCTATGCAACTGCATCATTCCTTTAAGTTACGATCGGAAATGAATAGCGTCCCAAGTAAACGACAGTTATCTTAATCATTGCATCAGCTTTAGCAGCTTACCACCTTAAAGATTTTGTTGACCATTTCTAAAGCTGAACCAGAAACGAAAATTCTGATAGTAATATGTTGTAGAATCACAGCATTGTGCATTGGCGCAATATGTAGTATACCATCTGATGGCGCTTCCACCAAGTGATGATAAATTCAAAGGCTCTCACGGTCGCATTGATCACTGTTGTGACTAAACTCGGACACACAGCTTACTAGACGACAGCCGAGGGCTGCTTTAAGCCGATTCGATAATGTTTTGAGACTGCAGCTTTATTTTGCAGTACTGTCAACCTTTGAGTCCATTATGGCTCCTGATTAATGTGCGATTAAGAGGTGTCCGAGTGCTAGTATGTTGCTTGTCGCGCTTTGACACAGTACTTTGCGTCGAGCCATTCAAAAATATTCAATTATAAAAATTGCTTACGCTTTGGCTTTTCAAGTGCACACCGCACAGTGTTTATACACCCTTTTTATTATGGAGTCACTACAGTATTCGTTCACCACCCCATATCCCCACTTTTTGTGGCACGCCAACACCATCTTCTCGGTATTCAATGACTGTTGATACACACACACACACACAAAAAGTTGAAATGTAGAAAAACTCAAGACGAAGGAGGAGCTGAAGCCAAGTTTGTGATGACCAAATACGACGCAGAGGAGGAAGAACATGCGGTAGGGCTGCAGACCGCACAGGACGCACAACGAATCCACCGACATTTGGGCACTCAGAGCTTTGGCTAGGCGAGAAGTTCCTATTACCAAGTCGGATCGCGTACCAGATCAAGAGATTTCATGAAGTATGTTTACACGAGATACAGAGTAAATCTCGAGACATTCGAACAACAACTCGCAAAGATCAACGGAAAGCTCGTCGTCAATACGTATTGACCGAGAGTTGATACGCAGTGGCTGGCTTTACAAGTAGGCGAATGTCATGTACGTATATGAAGAAGAATCTTATTTGCGCGAATGTGAATCAACTTGAGAGTTTTCAGGAAAAGGTGGTAACGACGATATTTTGTACTGGTTAAGAGAACGAGGGTAGCAACAGGAGGGTAGTGGGTATCGCTGCAATTGCAATTTTGACAAGCCACGTGGAGAGATGCAGTTGCAGGATGGCATGCTGTCTAAACGCTTTTTAAAGATGAAACCAAGCGAACGTTCTGTTTTAAGGTAGCTGGTGAAGAACTATTTTTGTCTGTTCTGGATCGAGCGACGACGACGCGAGCACCTGGATCTGTTTACTGCAGAGTCTAGCAGGCGGTGTAAACTGTACTATCTCGCCTTCTGCTGCCCTAATCAGCTCGCTAGGGTTTACACAATTCCGATTTTCGCTGCTTCTATTGGCGCCGCTGATCAAGGCTTGAAAGATGACAAGGACAATACGCAGCCGACGAGTTGCATGTGAAGGGAGAAGCTGCGGTCTTTGTTTCGTGAACAATGTGTTTCTAAGTAATTTATTTTCGCACTCACCCAGCGGTCATATTCGGTGGTAGTGTAAGACACGTAAAAAGGCTTCTGCATCGAATGAGACAATGCTGCAAACCGTGAGGACACGAAATTTGTTTCTGCTTGTGTGTATATTAGCGCGTACACCGAGGTCGACAAGACGGATGTTTGTTGATCTTAATGGCGGTCATTCGTTCAGTCTTAGCGTTACCATATACTTGCGTCGCACCCATTCTGCATTTTTTTTTACCGTGCGGGTCGATAACGTTCCATTGCATACACAAAGACTGCTCTCTGGTCTCACTTGGATTGCCGTTTAGTGTGTAGTTGAGAAGACGCGTTTGCCATCAGGTAATAAAGACAACGGATTCTCTCCCTTATCAAAGCAGCTGCTCACATTTGTCGCATGGACGTCTTGTCGTGTGGACCATATGTAGATGGTTTATGCGACCAATGGTGCGGCATTGGACCACGCGACAGGTACAGAATCTAACGAGTTTGCGTTATCAAGAATTTACTACCGGCATTCCAAGTAAACGAAAGCTTTACAAACATAGATAGCCTACCAGAATTTAATTCGCTCTTTTCTTTCACATCTTGTCGCTCTCATGTGGTCGTTACCCAGATTGGTTGGCAAACTATCTAAGTAAATAGGATTCTGCAGCTCAAGCACGACCAGGAGCCCACTATTCTTTTCGCACTGCAAGTGGTGAAGCATGCGTCGATCGTGCGGTTTCATCCTCATTCTAGCTACATTCCTGGCCACTGGTCACGGCGAACCCAAACAAAAGGCTATTGCTAGCCAACATCCCTTACCATCAAGAAATCCTGTCATTCGCACTGGTCACGAAGACCCTACCCATCGTGGTTCCCGAGATCATTAACGACAAGGCGGGGAGTAAGCGTCGTGGAATCCATCGTTAAACCATGCAAGCAAGACAAGTTGACTCGCCATGTCCCATTCAACATGAGCAGAATAAAGCAATCATTTTATCGGTAAAATACCCTACACGATACGGAAAATCGTACTGCTTTAGTAACAAAAACAATACAATGTTCTTCTGACTTGGCTTACTCTTTCAACTCAGTTGCTTAATTCTTTGATGGCGAAAATACCGCGGTCTGAATACAATTTCGTCTTGTCGTTATGACTCGGTCAAGTTACACCGGGGAAGTCCGTGTGCTGTCTATAGTTTCAACTCTAAAAGTATGGTAAGTAAAGATCTAGGGGCCGTTTCGCAATTAAAATTGGCGCTTCTCCTTGCGTGTCGAGGTAGGGTCTGCTTGTATTTTCGGCAAGGCTAGCACACTCAGGTAAGATATACCCGTTCCAGACGTGCTAGTACCAAATTGCTTTCTATGTTTTGTGGCCAGATTTCTTCAAGTTACAGGGGTCAGCTTTGCTTTATAATGTAAACGAACCGCAAGTGATTTGGTGAGAGTATACGAGCTGACGGCATTGCCACCAGCCAGTACTTACATGCAAGAATGACGCACTTTGTATTCAATACCGCGGTATTTCACACACATCAATCGCGTTACTTAAAGTTATGACACGTTTCCGTATGTCATAATACTAGTGTGTTATTGCCCGTCTCATCTAAATTAGGCGAGCAGTATGAAAAAGCCTTTTTTGAGAGCGACTCAGTCCTCATTACACCATTTCAATTTGACAGCTAGCGCAATGGTTCCCGTGTCTTAAAAGAAGTGAAAGCAGACAGTAATTTGATGTTATGCTATGCAACTGCATCATTCCTTTAAGTTACGATCGTAAATGAATAGCGTCCTAAGTAAACGACAGTTATCTTAATCATTGCATCAGCTTTAGCAGCTTACCACCTTAAAGATTTTGTTGACCATTTCTAAAGCTGAACCAGAAACGAAAATTCTGATAGTAATATGTTGTAGAATCACAGCATTGTGCATTGGCGCAATATGTAGTATACCATCTGATGGCGCTTCCACCAAGTGATGATAAATTCAAAGGCTCTCACGGTCGCATTGATCACTGTTGTGACTAAACTCGGACACACAGCTTACTAGACGACAGCCGAGGGCTGCTTTAAGCCGATTCGATAATGTTTTGAGACTGCAGCTTTATTTTGCAGTACTGTCAACCTTTGAGTCCATTATGGCTCCTGATTAATGTGCGATTAAGAGGTGTCCGAGTGCTAGTATGTTGCTTGTCGCGCTTTGACACAGTACTTTGCGTCGAGCCATTCAAAAATATTCAATTATAAAAATTGCTTACGCTTTGGCTTTTCAAGTGCACACCGCACAGTGTTTATACACCTTTTTATTATGGAGTCACTACAGTATTCGTTCACCACCCCATATCCCCACTTTTTGTGGCACGCCAACACCATCTTCTCGGTATTCAATGACTGTTGATACACACACACACACACACAAAAAGTTGAAATGTAGAAAATCAAGACGAAGGAGGAGCTGAAGCCAAGTTTGTGATGACCAAATACGACGCAGAGGAGGAAGAACATGCGGTAGGGCTGCAGACCGCACAGGACGCACAACGAATCCCCGACATTTGGGCACTCAGAGCTTTGGCTAGGCGAGAAGTTCCTATTACCAAGTCGGATCGTACCAGATCAAGAGATTTCATGAAGTATGTTTACACGAGATACAGAGTAAATCTCGAGACATTCGAACAACAACTCGCAAAGATCAACGGAAAGCTCGTCGTCAATACGTATTGACCGAGAGTTGATACGCAGTGGCTGGCTTTACAGGCGTATGTCATGAACGTCTATGAAGAAGAATCTTAATTGCGCGAATGTGAATCAACTTGAGAGTTTTCAGGAAAAGGTGGTAACGACGATATTTTGTACTAGTTAAGAGAACGAGGTAGCAACAGGAGGGTAGTGGGTATCGCTGCAATTGCAATTTTGACAAGCCACGTGGAGAGATGCAGTTGCAGGATGGCATGCTGTCTAAACGCTTTTTAAAGATGAAACCAAGCGAACGTTCTGTTTTAAGGTAGCTGGTGAAGAACTTTCTTTTCTGTTCTGGATCGAGCGACGACGACGCGAGCACCTGGATCTGTTTACTGCAGAGTCTAGCAGGCGGTGTAAACTGTACTATCTCGCCTTCTGCTGCCCTAATCAGCTCGCTAGGGTTTACACAATTCCGATTTTCGCTGCTTCTATTGGCGCCGCTGATCAAGGCTTGAAAGATGACAAGGACAATACGCAGCCGACGAGTTGCATGTGAAGGGAGAAGCTGCGGTCTTTGTTTCGTGAACAATGTGTTTCTAAGTAATTTATTTTCGCACTCACCCAGCGGTCATTTTCGGTGGTAGTGTAAGACACGTAAAAAGGCTTCTGCATCGAATGAGACAATGCTGCAAACCGTCGAGGACACGAAGTCTGTTTCTGCTTGTGTGTATATTAGCGCGTACACCGAGGTCGACAAGACGGATGTCTGTTGATCTTAATGGCGGTCATTCGTTCAGTCTTAGCGTTACCATATACTTGCGTCGCACCCATTCTGCATTTTTTTTTACCGTGCGGGTCGATAACGTTCCATTGCATACACAAAGACTGCTCTCTGGTCTCACTTGGATTGCCGTTTAGTGTGTAAAATTGAGAAGACGCGTTTGCCATCAGGTAATAAAGACAACGGATTCTCTCCCTTATCAAAGCAGCTGCTCACATTTGTCGCATGGACGTCTTGTCGTGTGGACCATATGTAGATGGTTTTATGCGACCAATGGTGCGGCATTGGACCACGCGACAGGTTCACAGAATCTAACGAGTTTGCGTTATCAAGAATTTACTACCGGCATTCCAAGTAAACGAAAGCTTTACAAACATAGATAGCCTACCAGAATTTAAATTCGCTTCTTTTTTTCACATCTTGTCGCTCTCATGTGGTCGTTACCCAATTGGTTGGCAAACTATCTAAGTAAATAGGATTCTGCAGCTCAAGCACGACCAGGAGCCCACTATTCTTTTCGCACTGCAAGTGGTGAAGCATGCATCGATCGTGCGGTTTCATCTTCATTCTAGCTACATTCCTGGCCACTGGTCACGGCGAACCCAAACAAAAGGCTATTGCTAGCCAACATCCCTTACCATCAAGAAATCCTGTCATTCGCACTGGTCACGAAGACCCTACCCATCGTGGTTCCCGAGATCATTAACGACAAGGCGGGGAGTAAGCGTCGTGGAATCCATCGTTAAACCATGCAAGCAAGACAAGTTGACTCGCCATGTCCCATTCAACATGAGCAGAATAAAGCAATCATTTTATCGGTAAAATACCCTACACGATACGGAAATCGTACTGCTTTAGTAACAAAAACAATACAATGTTCTTCTGACTTGGCTTACTCTTTCGACTCAGTTGCTTAATTCTTTGATGGCGAAAAATACCGCGGTCTGAGATTCAATTTCGTCTTGTCGTTATGACTCGGTCAAGTTTACTTCGGGGAAGTCCGTGTGCTGTCTATACTCTTAATTCTCAAAGTATGGTAAGTAAAGATCTAAAGGCCGTTTCGCAATTAAAATTGGCGCTTCTCCTTGCGTGTCGAGGTAGGGTCTGCTTGTATTTTTCGGCAAGGCTAGCACACTCAGGTATGATATACCTTTCAGACATGCTAGTACAAAATTGCTTTCTATGTTTTGTGGCCAGATTACTTCAAGTTACATGGATCAGCTTTGCTTTATTATGTAAACGAACCGCAAGTGGTTTGGTGAGAGTATACGAGCTGACGGCATTGCCACCAGCCAGTCCTTACACGCGAGAATGACGCACTCTGTATTCAATACCGGCATTTCACACACATCAATCGCGTTACTTAAAAGTTATGACACGTTTCCGTATGTCATAATACTAGTGTGTTATTGCCCGTCTCATCTAAATTAGGCGAGCAGTATGAAAAAGCCTTAATTTGAGAGCGACTCAGTCCTCATTACACCATTTCAATTTGACAGCTAGCGCAATGGTTCCCGTGTCTTAAAGAAGTGAAGCAGACAGTAATTGATGTTATGCTATGCACTGCATCATTCCTTTAAGTTCGATGGAAATGAATAGCGTCTAAGTAAACGACAGTTATCTAATCATTGCATAGCTTTAGCAGAGTACCACCTTAAAGATTTTGTTGACCATATTAAAGCTGAACCAGAAACAATAATTCTGATAGTAATATGTTGTAGAATCACAGCATTGTGCATTGGCGCAATATGTAGTATCCATCTGATGGCGCTTCACGATCAATGATAAATTGGAAGGCCCTCACGATGCATTGATCACCCCTTGACTAGAATCGGACACACAGCTTACTAGACGACAGCGAGGGATGCTTTTATAACATGTGATTGTCGAGTGCAAAATGAAAGGAAATTCATAGGAATAAAGCAAACTATGGCTCTTACTCACTTGTAGACGCACGTGTTCTTCTGTCTCGATATTCTAGAATGTGACTATTTCTCTTATATGTCAAGTTGGCACATATTGTGGGAC